>JAJJWX010001506.1:0-342567 GCA_023529315.1 Papaver bracteatum
ATTTAATTTTCTCTGTTTTTTGTAACTTTGAAGTATTTGAAAATTTTAACTATTCGATGTTGGTCCGCTGTCAATTCCTTACACTAGTTATACTGGCAGGTTGCCGTTGCTGGGTAATTGGACTTTTGCTTTGACTATGATTTCATCATTAATGCTTTACGAGATGTATAATTCAAGAGTTGCGTCTCTTTTCTTCGTCTTTGCCTACGAACAACACTTGCGATAATATGACAAGAGTAGCATTAATTTTTGCGAACAATTCTGCGATGTATTTACTGGCTGACGATGATGTGCTAAACCTCTCATGAATGTATTTACTGTTGGTGGAGGAAACTTCATCTCTCTTCTTCCTTAACAATAGCTAAAATTAGTGTTGCCTTGGCCCTCTTGGTTTCTGTTGCTCGCAACTTTATTGTTTTTCTTTTCATTAATGATCTTCCAGTCCTACCTTGCTGGCAATATGGTTGTTGTCTTCTTCCTCTGCCCACTGTAATATCAAGACACATAAAAATATCAATTAATAAAACATGGAAAGAAGATACACGAAATATTAATTATTAGTTCATCTTTGTTTGCAAAGTAATTCCGTGTGATATTGATCAGGTTAAGTTTCTTTGCTTGGATACTAGTCACGTCAACTACTGCATCATCTATGTAGTTTTTGTGTAACTCCTGCACTATACATTGATGAAGCCTTTCCAACCCAGACTCAGCTGCACCTTGCAAATAGCCAAATAGGTATTTCTTTGAAATCTCTCTTGTATATAATTAATATCCGTAGATATAAGTCCACTTTATAACACGCCTGCATTCGATGATCTGTAGCTAAGCATCAAAGTAATATTCCTCCCTTATTTTGTCCATTGTAGCTCAAACAATGATGTTTTAGCCTGCTGGCCATGCAACTAATGTACGAAGTGCCTTGTTTGATGGCTTTGTGTTATGAAGAGAAAGTATTGAGCTTGACTGTTACTCGCAGTTTATTTACTATGTCGTTGGGTTGATCGCAGGTCCATGCCCTTTGGAGATTTGAAACTTCAAATCCTTTTCTGCAATGGTGAGGTTAACGATGTTGGTTGAAACTTTGCTGAGATTTCATTTCCATTTTTTGGTCTTCAAAACACATTAGCTCACTGGAAATGAGTTGGTTTACTCGCAAATATATGCTTTTTCTTCACAACCAATTGATACTTCATCAAATCCACTATGACAGTTTTAGTTTGTTGCGATGTTTGTACTTCAAGACATAAGTGATTTTTTGTCCAAAATGTGCTTTTCTTCGTCATTCACTGATGATGACCAGGCGAAGTGATTTTTGTCCCTCATAAAGAATAAAGAATAAGCTAGAACTTTTCTGTGAAGATGTACATCTTTCTTTGTCTGCGCTGGAATTATTGATTAACAAGGTAGGCTGTAATCAATTGTGCTATGGGTTGGTCGTGATATACGTCATTTGATGCATTTTGGGGCTGTAAATATTCTGTCCCTGTTTCTAGCGCCAATTATGTAGTTGAAGATTATCTTACAACTACACCCTCAGTAGAATTCTATTAATTTGATTTGATGATCTAATTTATTTGATATGAAGATGAAGATTAAAGTACTAAAATTGTAAAGGAGACACAAGAATTTTTACATGGTTCGATCATTGTGATCTACATCCATGGTTCTTCACTAGTGATTGTATGTAATTACATAATTTTACAATTGATACTCCATTAAATAATATTTGGAGCTCTAGATTTTTGGGGAGGAAGATGATAAAGAAAATAAATCTCTCCTAAAAATTTCTCTCACTTCCTAAAATTATCCTCTCCTCCTAAAAATACCTCCCCTTCTTCTCATGCCTAAATGGCTATTTATATGATCTTACAAAATGTTGACAACTAAACTGTTCCTCAACTTCGGACTTGGGGACTTACATTGCGAACCTTCACAATCTACTTCGCAAATATCTTGAACCTTCGCAAACTGCTCACGCTTTCCTCATGATTTTTTTATCGTCACCTATTGCGTCACTTATAATACACTTCTGTGAAATATTATTGTTGCATCGTTAATTGTTCGCAAGCATAATAATGCTGCGAGATTCTGCTCCTACAGTGTTATTTTGATCTTCAAATATGTGTTGATTATTATTAATTCTTGTGAGGGTTTTAGTGTAGTAATTCATGCAACTACATGTAGTTCTTGTTTTTATGGTTAAAACAAGCCAAAAATCACTGAATTCGGACATTGTATGCAAAAGTTATGTCTAAAACAGTTTAGTGTTGTGATCCATCACAAGTAATCACCGTAACCGGTCCTGGTGATTGGTATGACCCATAACAAGTATTGTAACCTATCCTGGTGATTTATGTGACCCATCACAAGAAATCACCACAATTGGTCTTGGTGATTGGTGTGATTGGTCCATACATAGGAGTGTAAAAACTGTTTTCCTATAACTTCTTTATCCCAACTAGGAATGACCACATTCTTTTTGCGTTGGTTTCATAATTTAATTCCCTACAAGACTGAGGTAATTTCAATACATGATTTTCTGTTGAATAGTTATTGTGTATTGTAAATTGGGTTTATGGGATGTTTGATTTCGGTTTTCATAACCTTAATATTCGATCTCATATGATGAGAACCCTTATGGTTTGTGTGGCTTTTTGATTTAGCGGGATTAAGTTCTAGACCATGTTGGTAGGAATTATCAAAGGATCATAAGGTGTTCCGATTGAGACTCATATGTAAAAAGTCACAATGTGTTGAATCAATTTGTGTTTACATTAGTTGTATTTAACATAAACAAATGTGTTTCGGGTTTTTAACTTTTTCTATTGGAACACATTAGTTAAAAACGATTCAACCTTTCTATGGTAAAGGTTGGTCTTTGTTGTTGTTCTTTTGTTCTTGCGAGAGGACGACAACAAAATGTAGGAGAGTTCTAACTCGAACTTGTGCTTAATAATATATATTTCTGGGGAGAAGAGGATGTGGAATCTGAGATAGCAAATTTGTTAGTTAATCGTTTTAATGTTTAAGAAAAGCCTGATTTTATTGCATATATTTTGCTTTTGCTTAACAAAATTCGGTACAATTGATGTTTATTCCATTATGTGTGTATGAATGCGTGTGTGTGTGTGTGTGTGTGTGTGTGATTTAATTGTTTCCGGTTAAGAAAAACTATTATTTGATATTTTCATTATTGTTTGGTATCAATTAATTTTGGCTTAACGAAATTTCGGTGCAATTGCGGTGCTATAATGTTTATGTTTGTTTCAATTGCTTCCGGTTAAGATAAATAATTGTGCAAGTCAATTTATTTGGTTCGTATGTATTGTTTATGGCTTAACAAAATACAAGATCATTTGTTTAGTCCAATTAGATTCCGGATAAGAGAAACTAAGTTAATTCTGATCTTAGTTAGACTTATCAAAGTGAAGGATTTGGTTATTCAAGTCTAATCGAATGCCTTGGAAAGAAATACTAGTCAACTAACCTAGTACTTGTATTGTCTAAAGTGTAAGGTCTAAGTAGTTATTGTCTGAATAATTAGAGCCCGACGAGAAAGATAATGTTAATTCTGATCTTTATTTTGGTCTTATCGAAATAAGCGATTGTATTTGTGCAATAGGTTTAGCAAGGGAACTAAGTTTCTTAATCAATTTGTTGAAATATTAGGGAAAATTACTTCGGGAAATTTTTTCCTTGATAACATATTAAAGCCAAATTACTTGTAGTTTCGGTTTTGATATTGGTCATCTAAAATGGTTTGTGAAACCTTCATGCTTAACTCTCATATGTTGTTCAAGTCTTTTAGATTTGTAAGATACTTTCGGTTTGACCTTTATTTGCTTGAACCTTTGTCATTTTCACTACACCAAATCGATGGTTTTGAGACATATATAAATGTTGTCATGATTTTTTGAGACACATACAAGTGTCTCAATTTTGGCATAGGGAATGCTTTGAGAAGAATTTAAGATACTTATAAACGTCTCTTAATTAAATTTTGAGACATTTGTATGTGTCTCATAAATGTTTACCCACGGTTTAGTAAGTGAACCAAATTTCCATTTTAAGCGACGCAAAAACAAATTGAGCGACTCTTATATACGTCTCAAATAAAAATTCGATTTTAAAAAACAAAAAATTATTTCAAAATTTCCTGCACTTGCACATTTGATTTCCTGCACCAGAATACATGTATCTAGCCACTCCATTCCAAATCATATATGAAACCACTATTCAATCCATTCTATTATATCACATATGGAATTCCAACATTACATATGGATCCATCCATACAATCAATCGGTAAATTTTCTACAAGAACTTGAGAAATAAGAAATTACCTACAACTTGTTCACTCAAATCATATTCTGCTTATCCAAATGTCTTCTTGATTTCCTTATAATGGCACCTGATGTAAATGGAACATTTCTAGGAGTTAGTTTACATACCAAAGGACCATAACTAAAACATGAAAATATCAAATGGGCACAATTTGTAGACATATACCTTTACTGGAGCATCTTGTTCCGATCTTTCCACTTTTCTTTAGTCCAACACCACCTAACATAAAGCTTACCTTTCTTCTTCTGAAGATTTTCCAAGTCAGTCTGCAAAGAGAGACAACAAGATTAATGAAAATGTTAGGTACCTGGTACTATATACAATTTTCAGTTGTGGAAACAATAGGAAAGCTATACCCAATAATGTGAAATAGGTATGTTAAAATCTGGATTCATATTCAAATATTTCGAATTTTAGCGGTTGAAGCGCATCGAATGATTAGTTATTTGGATGGGTTGCTTAATGGTAAGTGGGAAATGATATTATTGGTTAATTGATTGAATTATAGTGATAAAAATTATACTGAATTTTATGTTGAAAAACAATGGGAAGCTATGGGCTTCTTCTCACTGATACATATTGATCTATATACCTTGGTAGCTATTACTATAAAGGCGAAGTTCAGAATACTAATAGATGAGAAACTTAGAAAACAGAACACAAGTAGTAATTCGAAGAAAATATCTTCATTAGATTATGAACAATAAAACGATTACAATTCTCTATTTGTTACGCTCACAATCTTCTCTAAATAGTGGATTAACCTTAAACTGTTTGCTAAGCTTGCACAAGTATTATTCCAAGCTTTCTCTAGATTTTCTGTGTCTAGTATCTGTCCTTAGATATTAGCCAAATCCCTTTATTTATAGCCTTCATCGTACTCGGCCGACCAAGGACTTTTATTAGGAATCTATTTCCTAAACTAAGAGTATTGCCTAAAACAAAACTCTTCCATAACTAGAAATTCTGCCTAAGCAAGGATTCCTGCCTAGAATAAGATTCTTCCATCAACTTAGATTGAGGTTAACTAAGTTCCCTAAAGAAGTATGGATACACCTGTATCATGGGTCCACCTTTTAAGAACTTGACGCATGTGAGAGTTAAAAATATAGGTCAGGAAACTCGATATCCCCTTTTTCCTTGTTAAACCACTTGACCTTACTAGGTGTTAGAGCATTGCTCGGTCGAACTCGCATGCGTTTCTATCTCAACCATGTTTGTCAATATTAGTGATCAAAACTATATGTCTTGATTTATAGTTTACTTATGACTAAGTTTCGGTCTAGGATAGTTAAGTATAGTTGAGATCCACACTCCATGGAGATTATCTTACGAAGACGAAGAACTACTCAAGGAACCAGTGGAACTTCATCCGACCAAAAAGGTATGTGGAGACTTGAACTTATCTAACACTCAAAACCTTATCTATCTCATACTCTTGAGATAACAGTCGTATAAGTATGATAGTTTTCATACATACACATTTGCTACTTCGAGCCAAGTTTACTCGCCTATCTTTTTCTCGAAATATGTGTTGGTAAGATTTCTCTTTAACCACCTTTCATCTTTACCCGTGACGAAAGTCATGATGACGTTCCAATCTTGAAAATAGCTTTGATGACGATTGTAGTACTAGAATATCGCCACAGCAATATTCTGGCGAGATTAAAAATATTTCTGCGAGTGTCACAGCGAGTTCTCCAACAACACTTTGCGAGTGTCACAAAATAATGACATAACAGTTGACGATTGAAGAAACACAAAAAGAACATGATTGAATGGAGATGGTTACGATGCTTAGGAATAGTTACTTCGGTAATATCGCGAATGATATCCGAAATTAGAGGACAGCTTAGTTGTCACCCATTATGTAGTTTCCTATAAATAGAGATCCAATAGATTCAGGAAAGGATGATGTATTTTTTGAGAGTTGAGAGAGTCTTGAGGAGAGAGACAATTTTAGGAGAGAGAAAATATTTTGCAGAGAGATTTTTAGAGAGAGAAAATGTATTTTTCTTTATCATCTTCTTCCCCAAAACTAGATTTAGAACTCCATTAATGGAGATTATCAATGTTAATCAAATGTAAAATTAGACAATCATAGTGAAGAATCATGGATGTAGATCAAATTGATCGAACCATGTAAAAATCCGTGTGTATATTTACAATTTTTAGAATTTTAATCATACTTTTAATATCAAATTAGTTTAGATCAAGAGATTATTATCAAGATATTACAAGGGGTGTGTTGTGGGAAATCCTGCAACTACATTTTGGCGCTAGAAACACTACCTACTACTTGGTGATTCCAAGAAGATTCAAAGAAATTAATTGTTGAGGATTTAGATCTATGGAGTTCGGGGACGAATGCAGAACATTTATCAACAGAAAACAAGTTTTGGACAATAAACGTCAACAAAACCTAGAGATGAAAAAATAGTAAAGAGCAACAAATGATTTCAAACTCAAAACAAAGAACAATATGAATGAAGTGAAGTGACAGTGAAATTAATCGAGTCTATTCGACCTAAAAGATAATCTTCTTCCCATTTCATTTGATTATATTATTAATTATTTAATTCCAAAATTTTAAAACGAAAGGTTTTGAGAGAAGCATCAGAAAAACAGATCATGTTTTCCATAAATTTCTTATTTCTTTATCAAAAGTATGATTAACAAATTTTAGTTACTAATTTTAATGGAGAAATGTTGTTCTACAGACCTATATGAGATTTTTGAGAAAATTTATATGACAAAATTTTCGATGCTATTTTGGGGATTCTTTCCCGTGAACAAAATGTGATGATTTCATTCTTTGTACGATAAACAATTATCTAAGATTCTCTAGATCATTTACTAATTTAATTGATGGCTTACAGCGAAGAGTTCGCATTCATCTATCTATGAAAAACGATGGAAATTTATCTAAGTTTCCATTACACCCATATCTAATGAATGCTGCCGGCGATGAAGACTACATTTTACTCAGCGATGAAGATCAAAATATTCTGCCAACGATGAAGACTATCGCCAATGGAATACATAGGGCAATCAACTATACCGTGTGATACAGGAGGGAAATGAACATACGAAGAGAGTGCATTTTTCAACACCAACATATGAAGCAACTAACGAAGAGCTCTCAGCTCAATTTAGTCTTACTATCAACGAACGAAATTAATATGAAAGGTTAACATATCAAGAGTTAACTAGTGTATATCCCTTAAAATATCTTGAATATTTAAGGCAAAGATATTAATTAATCAAAAGAAGACTTCCACATCATGCTACTCAGCAAACAGACCCAACATATTTCAAGTCAACAATTAATACTAAGGACGATCAGATTTCGTAATTTGCTGATGCTACTTAGAAAACTTAATACCAAGGATGATCCAACTTCTCTTTTGAAAGAAGTATAGATGACGTGATTGTCATCGCCAATCCATATCCAACGATCACTTCAATAAACAAATCCAACAAGTAAGAAGAAAAATCCATGGAAAAGCTACAGGCGGGGAGAAAATGGCAGAGGAACTACAAGAAACAAAGGACCAAAATAATTGCACAAAACAAATATCTTTGCACACAAGAGGATCACAATCACGCGAAGAAAGTAATTTTAGTGATGGTATGATGACAGCGATTGTTAAGAATTATAAACAATGATCAGCGATTGTTAAGAATTAATTTCTTCTAGTCACAATCACGTGTTGTAGCGGTTGTTGACAATGGTATGATGACAGAGAGTGATATCTCTGAGTTGGTGGTCGCTTTCTCACGAGAGGGTCCTAACAATGGTATGATGACAGAGAGTGCTAGCGATTGTCAAATCTCTTACAAGCAACCAAGAGAAGCATCATTTTTCTAATATTCTTGCGGTAAAGTATTGCGTGCACCAAGTGGAGATGATATACAATAGAATAATGATTGTATAAAAATGGACAAGAAATACATTTTGCGAGCACCAAGTTAAGATGATATACAATGGAATAATGATTGTATAAAAATGGACAAGAAATACATTTCGCGAGCACCAAGTGGAGATGATTAATAGTTCCAGACTAAAGACAAGAAATGGACTTCATAATATTGAGAGCTCCATTATCATTCCAGAGAAGCAAGCAGGGTCAACCATCAATAATTAATTCACACAAGAGGATTCCAATTCAATACAGCATGGTAGCAAGACTAGCTAACTTTAAGGAATCAATAACAGCAGATAAAAGGATATAATTTTTATAAAATTACTACGTCAACAAACTTTTGCGAGGATATACTAGATGACGATTGTCAGTAGCGAACAGATATAATTTTTATAAGGCTTAGTATCACAAACAGAAGCTAGCACAAATGGTCAATAACGAAGCTAATAAGTTCAGTATCGCAGGCCTTTCTTTCGCAAGCAACAAGTAGCCCGAACGGTCAGAGAAGGAGTATTCAAACTAGAAGACTTGGGTTCGAATCTCCCTCCTCGCAGAGAATATTTTGTGAGGCAAATAAAAGAGTTGATGATTATCTCGCCAAGAATGAAGAAAGTTGACGAGAATATCGCAAGTTAATTCCGCAAGAGAGGGTTAGAACAGTTGGTATGTTGCAAAGAGTAAGCAAGACGCAGATCATTTCTAATTTTTTCTCATTTCACAAGAAAATCAAATGCTTCGCGAGAATCGGCAGCAAAAGAAAATAGCAAGAAAGCTAAGTACCACTTCCTTGAATATTTTACTTACAGAAAATGAATTTTTTTGATTTATTTTACAAAAAAGCGATACTATCGCAATATTTTAAAGAACATTTCTAAGATTTTAATATTTCAAAAGATTTCAAAAAATTTGATTTAATTTACCAAAAGCGATACAATCGCAAGATTTCTAAACTTTCTAAGATTTCAAAACATTTCAAAGATTTTTGATTTGATTGACAAAGAGAGATACATTCGTAAGATTCCAAAAATTTCAAAAGATTATGCAAATGAAATCATCGCAAAAAAATTACAGGTCTCCAAAATTTTCAAAAAATTCCAAGATTACAGAAAAAAAAATTAAATTTCGAAATTTTAAGATTTACAAAGAGCGATACAATCGCAGAATTGTAAAGATTTTACAACTACAAATATTTTTCTTGAATATTTACTTTGCGTAAATAATATGATATTGTGGCTGAAATGAAAGAGGAAATGACATAATAAAGAAACGTGACGCTATCGCAAGAAACGCGAATACAATTTCACAAAGACATAAGAATGGGACGAACCTTTATGGCATGCACCCTAGTTCGCGAATACAATTTCGCAAGAGGCAAATGTAAGACCTAATAGTGCGTCATATAAGGGGGTATCTGCTAACATGATTTAGGGGTAAGGTTATACCGCTACTAGATCCTGAGTCATGGAGAGGTTGGGGTTAAAGAAAACCTATCCGGGAGAGAGACCTTGGATTTCCATCTTTATAAGGTTATACCCTGGTTGGACGACCGAGGATCTCTTCTAAGAAGTGCAGAGTATGACTAAGGCGCCGAGGTACACGATTGAGCCAAGGGTGCCCGGGATGGACGAACCTACCCTGGGCATCCTTGGTAAGTCTTGGATATGATGCACTTGGCCTGAAGAAAACCCCACTTAGGGTGCAGTCTTGTAACTATAAGCCATATAGGCATAAAGGACAAGAGGCTGCGAAAACAACTGGTTGTTGGTAAATCTGGATAGGAGGAGCTAGTCTTGTATGGCCGATGTGCCCTCATTGAAGGGTCAACCAGGGGGGAGATAAGGGCGGAACCCTCCATTAGGGAGCTGATAAGTGTCTTAAGACGGCAATGTCATGGGGCTTTATGATCGCAAGAACATTTAGGCCTGTCATATTGTCGCGTGACATAAATTATACTGAGGCAACAAGCCATAAGAGATATTTTTAGATGAGATCAATGGGTTTTTACATGAAAATGTAAAGACGTCCTGCGATTTCATCGCAAGACGACAATGTCATGGGACTTTAATCTCGCGAGGGGATTTAGATCTGTCATATTGTCGCAGAAAATTCAAAGAAAAATGGATAAGGCAAGATCAATGGGTTTTTACATGCAAATGTAGAGACGTCCTGCGATTTTGTCGCAAAAAGAAAAATTGGCAAAATAAGACCTTTAATTAGGAAGGCAAAATAAGACCAATAAAATAATTTCAAACTTAATTATTTTCTTTTAAGAATGCAGGAAAGATTTGCTCATCGCAAGAGAGATAGCAAGTACTATCAGAATCTCTCAGAAGTATTGTTCAGAATTTCTCAGAAGTATTATTCCGAGTCTCTCAAGAGGATTGTCTACAATCTCACAGCAATGTTCATCACATCACTATTCATCACGGGAACATTCATCACTATTCATCGTGGCACTATTCATAATTTCGCAGAAACATTCAGAAATTTGCAAACTCATTCAGCATCTCGCATACTATTTCAGAATTTCACAGGAGAAGTCATTATTTCGCAGAATGAGGCAGAGGCAATTCTTTCATTAAACATTTTCTCAAGGATTCTTCCTTCATAGATAAAGAACAGAGGCAACTATGGATTACCAAGAAGACATTTTATGTTCTTTATCTTCTCGGCAAGAATCATTTCCAAAATGGACAAGAATTTTCACTAGAAATGAAGTAATAATTTTGCGTGAACAGAGGCAATACTTATGATTTTCATTAAAGGACGGATACTTCTTTATATTTTAAGGATTAAGTACTTCTTATATTTCTTCAAGGATACTTCATACTTCGCAGAGTTGATACTTCTTATTTACTTAGCAAAGATATGGAACTTCACAAAAGAATAGAGGCGAGTACGTACTTCTCAAGTCTAGTATTCTTTCGCTTGTTCCTTCATCAACAAAAATCAAAGACTACTACAACAACAGATTTTTTCTTAAAGATTACTTTTCAAGCAATATTCAAGAAAAAAGAGGCAAGATGTAGTACCAGAATATCGCCACAAAAATATTCGGGCGAGATTAACAACATTTATGCGAGTGTCATAGCGAGTTCTCCAACAACACTTTGCGAGTGTCACAAAATAATGACATAACAGTTGACGATTGAAGAAACACAAAAACAACATGATTGACTGGCGATGGTTACGATGCTTAGGAATAGTTATTGCGATAATATCGCGAATGATATCCGAAATTAGAGGACAGCTTAGTTGTCACCCATTATGTAGTTTCCTATAAATAGAGATCCAATAGATTCAGGAAAGGATGATGTATTTTTGAGAGTTGAGAGAGTCTTGAGGAGAGAGACAATTTTAGGAGAGAGAGAAATATTTTGCAGAGAGATTTTTAGAGAGATATTTTTTTTTTTATCATCTTCTTCCCCAAAACTAGATTTAGAACTTCATTAATGGAGATTATAAATGTTAATCAAATGTAAAATTAAACAATCATAGTGAAGAATCATGGATGTAGATCAAATTGATCGAACCATGTAAAAATCCGTGTGTCTATTTACAATTTTTAGAATTTTAATCATACTTTTAATATCAAATTAGTTTAGATCAAGAGATTATTATCAAGATATTACAAGGGGTGTGTTGTGGGAAATCCTGCAACTACAACGATAGTCGATTCTTTATGTCTAACGACTATTATAACATTATAGAAGAATGGTTCAATGATTGAAATGTAGAGTTGAGATTACGTAACCACCTATGGATATAAGCATATATAGTGTGTTCGCACATTAATGTATAAATACATGTGCCAGAAACCAAGTGTGTGCATATGTGTGCATACGGTATTGGTAAAGGAGACAGGTTGGGTACGCGTTGGAGATGTAAACGTTCCCAAAAATATTGGTGAATACGGTGCTGCCGAGATGCTTGCTGCAAAGAAAAATTCCGACGGTTTGAATGCCATCATACATGCCATTACCCCAAATCTTCAGCACCATGTGTCAAATCGCACTAGGTTTAAAGATGCGTGGATATCTTAGAAACCGTATTCGAAGGTAATACCAGTGAAAAGGAAGCCAGGCTTAAAAACCTAGATTCCGATTGGGAAAACCTTCATATGACAGATGAAGATTCATTTGATGAGTTTAATCACAAAGTGTCTGAAATAGTTAATACATCTTTTGGATTGGGTAAGACTATTCCTAAAAAGGACATTGTGATAAAAATTCTCAGATCCCTGTCATCTAGATACGATTCTAAGAAGCATTCCATCGTTGAGGAGAATAACCTTGATAATCTCTCTAGAAATATGCTGGTTGGGAATCTTAAGATCTTTGATCAAAAACATTCATCCCAATATAAGGATGTTGCGTTCAAAGCACTGAAAGACACAAAATTACTTGATAAAAGTAAAAATGTATATATCTCTGAAGATGATCACTCTGAAACAGATTCATCATATGAAGATCTTGAAAAATCGGTATGGATGATCACTAGACAGTTTAGGGACCTTATATTGAGAGAAGTAAATGTTTCACCAGATATAAGCCAAAAGCATCAGTAAAACCTCATAATTGTATTCCTCCTAAAAACAAGGACACATATAAAACTGATGACGAGGATATGCCTGGGTGCTTTAAGTGTAAAGGGTTTGGTCATTTTGCAAACGAGTTCCAAAATCGTAGAAAATACACTGGGAACAAAGGTCTTGCTGCGACACTTGATGAGATGTCTGACAATTATGATCTTGGATTTCCAACTATATATGGTTATACCCTGGTTGGACGACCGAGAATCTCTTCCAAGAAGTGCAAAGTATGACCAAGGCGCCGAGGTACACGGTTGAGCCAAGGGTGCCAAGGGCGTACGAAAATCCCTTGCCATTCTTGGTAAGTCTTGGCTACGATGCACTTGGCCTAAAGAAAACCTCACTTAGGGTGCAGTCTTGTAACTATAAGCCATATAGGCATAAAGGACAAAAGGCTGCGAAAACAGCTGGTTGTTGGTAAATCTGGATGGGAGGATATAGTCTTGTATGGCCGATGTGCCCTCCTTGAAGGGGAAACCAGGGGGAAGATAAGGGTGGCACCCTCCATTAGGGAGCTGATAAGTGTCTTAAGACGGCAATGTCATGGGGCTTTATGATCGCAAGAACATTTAGGCCTGTCATATTGTCTCGTAACGTAAATTATATAGAGGCAACAAGCCAAAAGTTAAGATGAGATCAATGGGTTTTTACATGAAAATGTAAAGACGTCCTGCGATTTCATCACAAGACGACAATGTCACGAGGCTTTAATCTCGCGAGAGAGCTTAGACTTGTCATATTATCCCAATACAATCAAAGAAGAAAGATAAGGCAAGATCAATGGGTCAATACATGAAAATGTAAAGACGTCATGCGATCTTGTCGCATAAAGAAAGAGCGTGGCAAAATAAGACCTTTAATTAGGAAGGCGTAATAACACCAAAAGATTACTACGATAATGCTCGCAGATGTTATGAGAATTGCGATTTGACGCAGTTATTGCTGGCGATAGGATCACCAATATTGAGGCAAATTTTATTTACCACTAATATCTAATCTTTAATCAATTTTTTATATCACAGATGAATAATAGAGGCAAGTATGGGAATGCATGAGAACGATGAAATTATTATTCATCTATATAAAAATTTCATAGATAAATGCACGCGGATAATTAAAAAATAATAATTATATTGATTGATTGACTTGCAGAAAAAGAACTGTTTTCTAATTCATACAGGTAGAAGCAAAATAAATCCACAAAATTGGAGAAACACACAGCAATGCTGCAGAAAGAAGAAAATAAATATACAAGGAAAATAGAAGGAAAAAGAAGAACTAGCTAGATCCATCGCCATCCTCTTTATCAGACTTCTCTTCATCGCCAGAGTTCTCCCTTACGTCGTTATCATCACTATCTTCATTCTTATCAGATTCTTCTCCTCCACTAGACTTTTCTCCTTCGTCATTATCATTATCATTTTCAGCCTCGTCAGAATCCTCAGGTTCACTATCAGAGATGTTAAGATTTGGGATTATTGTGGGGATCTCCTTCGCAAGATCAGGATATATAGAAGGAGAAATTCCATGATCATTGCATACCAACTTAACGGAATCATTACGAACAACAATGAGATATCTATTGAAATTCGCGGTAGTAATGTCAAATTGCTCCTTCAATCGTGAATATTTCTTATTGCGAGTAGCAAGGGTATTTTCAAGTTCCCCAATTCTTTCAAGATATCTTTTTTTAACTCCTATGAGAATATATGACAACAAGTTAGAAATTTTGTATAAAAGATTAATAAAAACATAAAGTTAGCGAGAAGAAGAACATCAAACAACCTTCTCTTTCAGAAATCATATCTCTAATTAAGGCCGCTTGTTCAACTTGAAGGCTAACATATACACCTAAGTCATTCCTGGCATTGTCAAGAACCTTCGCAGCCCAAGCAAACTCGTCATCACTATTAATGAGGAGACGAGATCGAACTTGAGTCTCCCTCGCAAGAAGATCTTCATTCTCGCGGATAATTTTATCTCTATTCGTTTGAACGTCAAGGAGAGTTTTATGAAAGTCTGCTAGGGTCTTGGATCCCCTTTTGATGGAAAGATCTTTTTCGTCAATAAGATCGCTATTCTTCTTTCTTAATCTATCTATTTCTTTCTTTGAATTAAGATAAAAATGCTTATATTTGTCAGTCAAACCTAAATTAAATCTGTGTTCAATTTTTAAGATATTAAGCTTGGATCTAAGTTCATCTATGGAGAGGGATCTAATCTTATCATCTGAGAAATTACTTAAAGAATTATTAAGACAGGTAAGAAGAGTATGATCATCTATAGGTTCAGGGAAAGTTTGAAATAGTATAGCCTCGTCAGTAAGACCATAAATATCTGCAAGTTAAAAGTGGCCGCTTGAATAAGATGTGATAGAGTAAAAAGAATTAAAAAATAAAGGAAATTAGTCATACCATATAATTGTTGGTTAGCTCTATCAAGATCAGAGATCTTTTTCTTATCAACCGAAGCTTCAGTCTCCAGATGTTTATTCTTCTTGCGAAGCTCAATAACTTTAGACTATAATTTTTGTTTATCTTGGCGAAGTTTAGCGGCTTTCTCTTCAGAGCTGGCACATCTTTTATATAAATCATAAGCAACAACAAAAGAAGATCTTCCAACCTACGAAAGAAGAATATAAATTGAGATCTAGTGATGGAGAAAATATATAAACAAACTGAAGAAATGAAAACTTACCAAAGCACCAAGAGAATTCAAGAGACTGGAGAGAATCATTATCCACCAAAATAGGGGCATCGCAAACTTTAGCGAGAGCTTGGGATGTTTTGTCAATAATTTCATCCTCGTCATTAGAAGTCATGTTGTGGGAAATATCGCTAAAAATTCTGGACAAATGAGTCATTGAAGAATCAGAAGAAGAAGAATTTTTTATTGAGGGAAAACCGCTAACATTAAAACCCTCGTCATTATTATCTTTATCAAGATCAGCACTTGAATTTTCTAGAATTGGTTGAGGAGTTGAAGAAGAAGTAGGTTGAGTTTTCCTTTTCTTTGATGGAGGATCGCTAGATTCTTCATTGCGAGGGGCAGAAGGCTTTACCCTGGGAGGAGCAGTAGATTTATCCTTTGAAGATTTCCCAGATTTCTTCTCTTTTAAAGATTTCTCCTTGGTTTTTGCGGGTATTAATGGTTCTAACTCTTCGATTACTGCGAGTTTTGAGATGAAGATAAGAAATAGGGGCAAGAATATATTGTTAAAATTTATGAATAGATATTTCTTACTTCATCCTTGAAAGATTTCAGAGCCAAGAAAGTGCTGGGTTTCCTAAGAGCTTGATAGCTGAGTTTCATTCTATCAATCTGAGAAAAAATCAAAATAGTTAGCAAGAATATAAAGAAGACAGTAAATGATAATAATATAAAAAGTTGAGAGAATATACTTCTTTAGATCTCTTAGGCCAATTAAAGACCCAAGGTTGATATTCTGCAAGACTCGCGGGAAGTTCGCGAGAACCAGAAATATAAGGACCCTCGAGACACAATGGAAAGATAAACCACTTATCATCACTAGAATGGCGAGGGCCCTAGTTAGTTTTCGTGTGAAAATCAATATCTAGCATGAGAGCTTCATCGACAGTGAGTTTCGTGTGAAAAAGTTTTCTACAGTATAATCTGCATAATTAATTGGAATATGTTTGTAAATAGGATTTTGAGCATATTCAGAATAGCGCGATCCTTTGCCAGCACCACGAGAAGCATATTCAAGTAGCAACCTAATGTAATCTCCACCTAGTTGATATATTGCTCGCGAGAACCTCTCGTCAGATATTATTTGATAGAATAATGGAAATTATGGGTCATAGAGAGAAAGGGGAAGACAAGCTTCAAGTTTTCCTAGCGATACTATGATTTTTTTCGCAAGAATATTGATCGTCAGTAAATAATTTAAGAGAAAGTTCAGATCTAGAATCCTGATCTAGAATTAAAGACAAGTTAAAACCTTTGATTTTGAGTTTCTCGCGCATCTCATTAAAGGATTTCAAGTTTTTGGTACCAGCTGCAACCATTTTTGAAGTATGGGAATGGAAAGGTTGAAAAGAAGAAAGAAATCACAGCAGCGCAATTCGCGGAAGAACAGTAAAGTTTGCAGAGAGGATATGGGGAGAAAGAAGAAGAAAGTAAAAGAGAAAAAGGAAAGGAATGAGAAGAGTATTTATAGAGGAAGAAATTTCTCGAAGAAGATGAAGGCAATTAATGCAAAGAAGAGACTGGGTGGTCAGATCGCAGCGGTTAGAGAAGACGTGTCAAAAGTTTATTGGAAGAAAAAATTCGTGAAAACAGCTGGCGAAGGACATAAAAACGTGTCAGAATAGAGAAGCCTGAAAAGATGAGCAGTTATGGCATTTAAAGTTCTCATGATCTTCTCTTCTTCGCAGAAAATACATGAGAAGAGGAAATATGTAGGACCAGAATATCGCTACAACGCTATTCCTGCGATATTAACAACATTTCTGCGAGCGTCACTGGCAATTCTTTAACAACGTTTCACGAGCGTCACAGAATACCAAAAAGAAACTGACGATGGGAGAAATAAAAGAAGAATATGTTGATCATGCGATGGTCATCATTCTTGCGATAGAGAATATAGTAGAGATTGCGATGAGATCGCAGAATAGATCCGAAATAGGAGGAAAACTTAGATGTCATCCATTATGTAAATCCCTATATAAAGGGCTCGATAGATCCAGAAGAGGATGATGTATTTTTGAGAGCAGAAAGAGTCTTGAGGAGAGAGAAACTTCAAGAGAATATTTGTAATCTTGATTTCTTCCAATTCTGTAAACATTTTTGAGATTTGAATAGTAAAGTGTCGTTTAAATCTTTGAAGTTTAATTGATTTCCAACATATTTCTATAGAATCTTAATAAGGGTGTAGTGTAGGAATTCCTGCAACTACAGTATTCACAGTGAACCCATACCCAAATTCAATCATCTCCGTGTTATTGATCTGTAACCCATTATTCACATAGAAGATCCCCTTTATTTAGTTCCAGACAAACCATAAGTTCCTTCTCCTCAAAACAACAATAGAACCACCTTCATCTCCCCTATCTTTCTTTGTCTCGATCCATATTCATCGGTAGCTCTCTCTCTCTCTCAGTTTTGATTCAACAGCAGCAACATCTGCTTTTCTTCCCTCTTCTCAGTTTTAGGAATTAATGATTGAAGAAATGATTGAGAAATAATTCTCGATCCAGGCTTATAGAAGTAGGTTATATTCGATGCCCGGTCACCATGATAAGGGCTACTCATCTAGCAGCCACCTAACCTTGGGTCGTATCCCGATAGTGTTTGCCTATGAAATGATAACTATGCCCTTTTAAACTTGATTTGGACAATTTTTCTTCTTTTCTTCCGCGCGACTCAAGAGTAGCTATAATACTCAAAACACACGTAAAATACATAATTTACTAGAAAAATAACAAAGAAAGCATAAACTCTAGATAGTAAATTAAGGTGTATTTTACACCTATCAAATTCCCCCACACTTAGACTTTGCTAGTCCTCGAGCAAATCAAACAAAACAAATACATACAACTCCGTTTCGTCGAAGCTACGGTCACCTTTAGCATAAATAACAAGCCTTTGAACCCCTAGGTGTCCCAAGTGGACGAGTTATAGTCTCGTGAGGGCTTACTAGAGATATACCCACAAAACCTACTCCAACTTCAAAGCATTCCAGCGTCTCAAGCATCCAAAGAGCTATGGGGACATATAGTTTCTGCATGCTAGTAATAAGAAGTTATAAATACTAAAGAACATATTCATTCTTAAATCTTGAGTGAGAAATAACCACACCATAATGAGAGAATGCGTGTTTGAGAGCGATCAATAAGCATTTCGCCTCAACTTCTGCCTCACTTAAAAGGATTTTATGAAATTGCACTAAAAAATATGACTTTTTTATGGGTCTCACATGTGCGCAGGTAGGAATGAAGAGAGAATTCCTATAACACGTTGAATGGTGGGAATGACAACTTCCGAAATATTTTGAAAAACCCACATCTTTTAACATTTTGAAAAAACATTTTTATGACGATCTCTAAGAAAGGAAATCAACCACTATTATCGAGGATGGGATTACTTACTCACCTTCACATCCGATTGCAAATTATGACAGTACCACTCTCACGGCATCCAATAAAAACGTCTTCCGCTCCTCATCTTTATTTTCTTTGTCTTCGTCTTCGGCTTCCACTATTGAACTTCGTAAATCCTTGACAATTTCTAACCTTTTTCCTCAAAATCCTTGTCGCTTGAAACTTCCTTATAGATTTTCCTTCCCCACGGCTTATTAAACAAAAACAAACATAATAATAGATATTTCTCTTGTCTCATATTTTTCAAAAAAAAAATTTTGAACCATAGACAAGAGAAACAAAATACAAAATAAAGTGAAAAATAAAACAAACCATGGCCATGGCAAAGTACTTTACCGCTTGATTCTTCACAACTTGTATCATCTCAAAATCATAAACTTCAATAATTCTCACCTTTTGATTTTCCTCGCTCTTGTAAATAAGTCTTCCACTTGGATATATAGTTATGCTCATTGTATTATAAGTCTTCAACATGTATGTAAAAATTTGCTCATTGTATGTTGCTTTACTTGGATTTGAAATTTGCTCTTTTCTTGTTCCGTTGTTGCTTGCAAACCTTGAATGTCTTCAACTTTCCTTGTATATTTTGATGTCGCTCCTTGTTGATGATTGTGGTGTTTCTATGGACCCGTTGTTGTCAAGAGAGAGAATGGTGCTAACTGAAAATCGAACTACAAGAAGGAGGCTTTCATCCATAGACGTCACCCTCATGATTGAAAAAAACTATCACTCAAGAGGTCAAAAATAGTGCTGAAATTGGTGTGAAGTTGGGTAGCTCACCATTCTACCCGGAATTAACGTACGGTGACACACACTCAAAAGAAGCTCTTAGTCATTGAAGAATTTCTGGTCGGTGCCTTGGTTGATATGAAAATGGGTAGTATCCACTAATGATTGATTAGCAACTCTAATAATGCATTTCTCCCTGCACCTCATTTGCATCACTGATATGATTAAATCCATTATTTAACACTTCAATTCGTAAGAAATCCAAACGTAGTTCCCTAATACTTCCAAGTTCAGTTATGTTGGTCAGAATTCTCTATGTAAACATACCGAGAAGTATGCTAGTGACTCTAAAATCTCTACAAGTTGGAGGTTTTATGCAAAAAAAATTTAAAAAATAAATGCTTAACCACTCCCCCACACTTAAACTTTACATTGTACTCAATGTAATTGAATCCTCCTAGTAAAGTCAAGGTTGGAAATCCTAATATGATATGGAACAAGAAAAATAAATAAACCAAACACAAAGAAAATAAAAAACAAAAGGATAAGAAATACGAAACCGGTGTTTTGCCTCCCACTTAACCCTTGGTTTAAAGTCGTCAGCCCGACTTGCTCTTTGTTTGCTAAGACTCCTCCAGACGGAGTACTTCCACAGAGTTCACACCTTCCACAACTTAGGAAGTAAAGTTCTCATAATATGGTTTCAGCCGGGGTCCATTCACTTTAAACTCCTTTCATGTAGCTATGCTACGAATTTATACTGCACCATGAGAATTTCTACTACGAATTTCTACTGAGCTATTCTTCGGGAATATAAGTCGGGTTTATCAATTGGTTCATGTTCACCTTGATTTATCAAAAGACGAAACAAAAACTCGTAGGTATATTCGTGGGAGACGGATTTATCTATTACCGTAGACTTTTCTGTGTAATACAGATTTGTTTATTAAAGTATTCGAATTCGGGTTGTAGCAACTCTTAGTTATGGGTGAGATCATCTAAGGGAATCCAGTACGTAGCATCCTGTAGGGATCAGAGGCATAAGAGCATAAATGTATCGTGGATCAGTGTGAGATTGGTTGGGGTTCAACTACAGTCCAGACCAAAGTTATTTTGGAGTAGGATAATGTCTGTAGCGGTTTAATACAGTGTGTGTTCAATCTGGACTAGGTCCCGGGGTTTTTCTGCATTTACGGTTTCCTCATTAACAAAATTCTGGTGTCTGTGTTATTTCTATTCCGCATTATATTTTGTTATTTAATTGAAATATCATAGGTTGTGTATTGTTCGATCAATTAGAATATCCGACCTTTTGGTTGTTGATTTAAATTGATTGACACTTGGATATTGGTTTTTGGTACCATCCAATTTATCTCTCTTGTATTTAAATTGAGTCTCGTAGTTTCCTTGAGTAATATTTAAATCGAGAGATTGAGATATAAAATCCTTGATATAGTTTTTATCTAAATCGATTCTGACTGTCTAGTTGATTCTCTAGATAGTAAATTAGAGTTTGTCCATACAGATTTCTAAGCGAAATATTGGGCGTGGTTGTTAGACCCCTGTTTTTTCAATTGGTATCAAAGAAGGCAAACACGTTCAAGACCTTACAAGTCTGTGTTTGTAACAATCTGACTCTCTGGACATAGGTGTTATCTCTATTAACGTACCACCAGTATTCGATGGCTCTAATTACTTATGGTGGAAAATTGCTATGCGATCTTTTCTTCAAGTACGTGATTTTAAATAATGGATATACGTTGTTAATGGATATGATGCTCCCATTGAGGCAGTTGGAGATGTAAACGTTCCCAAGAATATTGGTGAATACACCCCTGCCAAGGTAGTTGTTGTAAAGCAAAATTCTGTCGGTTTGAATGCCATCATACATGCCACTAACCCAAATCTTCAGCATCATGTGTCAAATCGCACTAAGTCTAACGAAGCTTGGGATATCTTAGAAACCGTATTTGAAGGAAATAACAGTGAGAAGGAAGATAGGCTTCAAAACCTTAATTCCGATTGGGAAAACCTTCGTATGGTAGATGAAGAAACATTTGATGAGCTTAATCACAAAGTGCCTGAAATTGTTAATGCATCTTTTGCATTGGGTAAGACTATTCCTGAAAAGCACATTGTGATGAAAATTTTCAGATCGCTACCATCTAGATATGATCCTAAGAAGTATGTCATCATTGAGGGAAATAACCTTGATACACTTTCCAGAAATTCTCTAGCCGGAAAGTTGAAAATTTTCGATCTTGAACTTGAACAAAGATAGAAACATCATCTGTCTAGCAAACATGTTGCTACATCTGATCGTAAGTCTCGGCGTTCTAAATTGATTGACAAAAGGGATGAGAATTGCTTTAATTCTACTCTTTCACTGTTTATACAACAGCTTAAGAAATCTCTTAGACAGAATAAAATAAAGTCTCAATATAAAAGGCATTCAATCAATAAAAAGGTTCAGAAAAACTATGTTAATGATTCCTGCTTCAAGTGTTATAGAAGTGTTCATGATACTTCTAAATATCCTGATACGGAGGTGAGTGAGATAACTAAAGCATGGATGGATACTCTTGACTACTGTCATGAGGATATATGTGATGGTTCGCTCAATTTGTTTGTTGATAATCATGTTTATCCTCCTAACAGTCCTGATCATTCCATGATAAACGATCTTACTTCTTCAGAAGTTCTTCAACTAGAAAAGGAAGTCTTAATTAAAAAGATTGAAAATATGGAGTGTCAACTGTCTAAATTAAAACTGGAGATGATCAGTTACAATCATGATTCTTATCAAAACTTTTTAATTATTCCATTAAAAAGTTGTCAGCAAAATCCCCCTAATTCTATACCATTCTTAAGTCACCCTGACAATAAGGATAGTATAGAAAATCACAAGAACATATCGAATCTTTTGGGTTCCTCTTGTGTTTATCAAGATCATCCAATAAATTATGGCACTAATAAACAGAGAAAACTCTCTTCTATAAAAAGTTGTTTACAGAAGAAGAAAAAGAAATCTCATACAAAACCCTCAGCTTTTGTAAAAGAGATTTCCAAAAGAATGCATAGTTTACGAAAATCAACAATCAAGATGTTCAAATATATGCTAAAGGGAAAAAAGGATGATATTAGTAACTTTTCCTTCTTAAAATCAAGACAGAAACAAAGTATAAATACTTCATCCCCTAAAAAGAGGTTACCTAGTCCTGGAGAGGATTGAAACACTTACCGTTTGTAATACTGTATTGAGGATTTTTTGTCTATCCCTCTCAGACAAAAAGTCATAATCTTCAAGAGGGTTGTGATGAAATATTTCTATTTTTGTTTTTAAGATTTTTTTCTGAGGTTAATCAAAATTATGCTAGGGTTTTGGTCAAGGGTTATTTTGGATATTTATCTCATAGACTCAGTTTCCTTTAAAATAAAAGTTTTTCTCCTTTGAATATTTTATGTATCTGTATCATGTCCTCTTCAAGTTCTTCAAGCAAAGAAAGTGATGTTTGGAATGTTCTCTTTCCATCAAAGAAGATACGGGTTGATTCTTCTGATAATACTGTGAGCCCTGATACTCACGGTTCCTCTTTGGATGAGAACATCTGTGTTTCTCATTTTGAGAAGATCTCCTTGACCATGAATCTAGTTTTGGATGGCCTGAAAAGTGATTTGGAAACTTTTTCCAAGAGACTTGAAGAAGGGATGGAGAATCTAGAATGTAGAATTGATCTGATCGAAGATGATCTTGATGAATACAGAGAATATGAGAAGAGTATTCAAAGTAAGTGGAATGCCCTATGGGATTTTTTATTTGCCTAGTAAATCTTCTATTTTTCTTGTTTTGTTTAGAAGAATAACTAGAGATTGGAATAGCCATTATTGTGATTACACATAGCTATATACAACGTTGTCATCTTCTTGTTTTTATATTTATTGGTTTAAATTCTAAACTTGTTTGGAAGATGATTTTTGCAGTATTAATCTTTATGGTTTTATATATTGCAATATTGTTACGGGATATATGTGTTTGCGTCCGTGAACTTGATTGTCCCATACTTTGTCAAAAGTAAAGTCGTTCGTGAGTTGATATGCAAGTATTAATAAAAGAATGAATGAACTTTTGACAAATACAAAAGTTAAGCCTATTATGTCAATTATTGATGGAAAATAGGTTAAAATCTTTTGTGTTAAAGGATTATGTCTATTATATATCATTGTGCAAATATTGATGGAAAATAGAATGAGTCTTTGTTTATTCCACGGTACAAGGTCGATCTCCGATCCACAATTTTTGTGTAAATACTGTGTTGTTCCATAAGGTGTCTTATGTTGAGCTCTATCGACTGAGTCATTTTTTTCATAGTTGTTGTTCCATGAGATACTTTGTGTCGAGCATGACTAATTAAATTGATTACTTTTGTGATAAGCTTAATTGTGTATTTTTAAGTCTCCATAAGTTTACTTGTGTTGAGCATGACAATTGAATTCATCACGTTATGTGGTTAATTTGGTTTTATATGACCGCTTAGATTAACTATGGGTTCTCCTGTGATTAATCTATTTGAGTATGTTGGATTCAAATCATACTTGTATGTAATTTGTTTTGTCCAAAGAAATCATTCTTTTCTTTTGAAATTAAGGTCGCTCTTGTTGTTCTTTCGGGAATGACATATTATGGGGGAGAATTCTTTTGAACTTGTGCTTAATTGCCAAATCTTTGTGGGGAGTATGGCTATGGAATATTATAGGGGTTATCTTGTATCTTTATAGACTCCTTGATGAATGCATTTAGCTTCGTATTTATGATTCTATCTAAACAAGATGATATATTCTTATCGTTGGTCATGAAACGTCTCTTTCAAAATTTCATTAGGATCCCGTTCTTGTACCTTTTCCAATTTTATTGACAAAAAGGGAGAGAATTAATATGTAGTTCACACTACAAATACATATGGTTTTCGGATCATTATGTAAGGGGGAGGGGTTTCCATGTGAGATGGAGTATTGACTAAGGGTAAGTGACATATCACCATAGTATTATTGTTAAAGTTGTGATACAATTGAACTTTGACGTTGTGTAATGATACTATGACACTATATAACAATGATTGAGAACTCTTGTTTTCTTGTTGTTATAGCTACGGATTTTCAACACCGATGATGCTAAGCTTACAACCTTTGGGATCATTGGAGTACTTGGAAGTGACGAAGATTTCAATTAATGTTGAAGATTAGTCATATGGAATAGGAGTTACAAAAGTTAATTTGTATATTTTTTGTATTCCATATGTATTGATAGATTTGTCACTAAAATTGACAAAAGGGGAGATTGTTAGAGCATTGCTCGGTCGAACTCACATACGTTGCTATCTCAAGCATGTTTTTCAATGTTAGTGATCAAAGCTATAAGTCTTGATTTCTAGTTTACTATAGCTAAGGTCTCGGACTAGGATAGAAAGTGTAGTTGAGCTCAATATCTCAAAGGCAATCATCATACAAGATGAAGGACTACTCAAGGAACCGGTGGATCTTCATCGATTAAAAGGTATATGGAGACTTGAAATTATCTATCACTCAAAAGTATATCTACTCTATCTCCTATCTTGAGACAAAATTCGTTTTTCTATATAGACTTAGATTATACACATTTGGTATTTCGAGCCGAGTGTATCTCGCCTATCTATTTCTTGAAATATGTGTTGGTAAAGCTTTCGCTTTAGCCAAGTTCATCTTTAACTAGTGACGAAAGTCATGTTATGTTTCGATCACTTTGAAAATTGCTCTGACGAAAAATGGTTTGTGAATAACAACTATATAGTGTCTTCTGAGAATGTTTCAATGATTAGAATGGGAGTTTAGACAATATAACCATTGGAGGATATAAACATTATTGTGGAAACACATATATGTATAATTCCTTATTACTTGAACCGAAGTTTGTGAACTTTGTTGATCAAGTGAACCGGAGTAGTGCGTGAGCTAAGTCCGCGAACTAGCGGAAGTTCTCGACCCGAGAATTTCTGCTAGAGTTTGTGAACTCCATCTAGGAACTTAAGTCCGTGAATCCAGTCCGCGAACTTGAGTAGATTATGTCTAAAAATGATGTTTGCGAACTTATCTTTATAAACTAAGGAATGTAATTCCAAACCGTGGCTATATATTTCATGAACCGATTCGAGTGAATTATGTCATTTTTGCTTCAATTGTGTCTTATGTAGTACATGCGATTTCCTAGCAATTGAACAACTCTCTAACTAGTTCATTTGAACTAGTTATGGTGAAGAAGAATATGGTTGACATCTAACCATTTGGTTAACTATTGTTGAACCAACTAATGTATATTTTTGGGTACGGTTACACGAGCCTAGAAACATGCATTACATGTGTGTATAACAAGCTATGTTTTCGATATAACGGTTGAAAAATATTAGCTTGAATCTAATCAGGTTTTCATCTAACGGTGAATATTGAATGCTTTGTTACCAAGGTAACTTTGATTGCAAACCCTGATTTGAAGACTATATAAGGGAAAACTCTAGCAACTGGGAAACCTAATCCCCACACATTATGTGTGATACTAGTTGTGCTAAGCCATAGTCGATTCTCCTTTAACCTTTGGTTTCTTCTTCTAAACCAGGTTAACGACTTAAAGACTTCATTAGGATTGTGAAGAAAGACCGATACTACTTTTCTTATAGTTGTGTGATCTGATCTTGCATCTTCTATCGTACGAGTACAATTGGAATAATTTGCTTGAGATTTCCATCTCCGATAGGCAAGATATAAAAGTAGTCACAAACACTTCGCCTCATCGTTTGTGATTCCTCGATATCTTATTTCGATGCGTCAATTAAGATTATTATGAGGTGATTGATAATACTGAGCTGTTCTTCGGGAATATAAGTCTAGTTTATCAATTAGTTCCTATTCACCTTGATTTATCAAAAGACGGAAAAAAAAAAACTCGTAGGTATATTCGTGGGAGACGAATTTATCTATTACCGTAGACTTTTTTGTGTGATACAGATTTGTTTATTAAAGTCTTCGACTTTGGGTCGTAGCAACTCTTAGGTGTGGGTGAGATCATCTAAGGGAATTAAGTACATAGCATACTGCTGGGATCAGAGGCATAGGAGCATAATTGTACCTTGGATAAGTGTGAGATTGGTTAGGGTTCAACTACAGTCCAGATCGAAGTTAGTTTGGAGTAGCCTAGTGTCTGTAGCGACTTAATACAGTGTGTATTCAATCTGGACTAGGTCCTGCGGTTTTTCTACATTTGCGGTTTCCTCTTTAACAAAATTCTGGTGTCTTTGTTATTTCTATTCCGCATTATATTTTGTTATATAACTAAAATATCATAGGTTGTGCGTTGTTCAATCAATTAGAATATCCGACCTTTTGGTTGTTGATTTAAATTGATTGAAACTTGGATATTGGTCTTTGGTACCATCCAAGTTACCTCTCTTGTATTTAAATTGAGACTCGCAGTTTGCTTGAGTAAGATTTAAATCAAGAGATTGAGATATAAACTCTTTGATATAGTTTTTATCTATATTGAGTTTGACTGTCTAGTTGATTCTCTAGAAAGTATATTGGAGTTTGTTCATGAAGATTGCTAACCGAAATATTGGGTGTGGTTGTTAGACCCCCCACTTTTTCAGAATCCATGATTGAGGGGACACAAAAAATCCACGAGATATTGAACAGGCAATCCATCATCTAACCAAGAATCATCGTGTGAGAAACACTCTCTCAATCATTCGAAACTTATTTACACAAACTTGCAGAAACCTCCAACACATCCACAATCCTTGATCATAATTGATCCCACAATTCTCAGTTTCCCTCCTATAGATTAACCTATATCCCTCTTTGTGACCGAATTGACTCTGGAATGGCCATTGACTTGGTTTATGCCGGAGTCCTACAGATTGATCTCTCGAACTCAAAGCACTCCTGTGCAGTGCATCTATGTGAGGTTAGCAGTTTTCTTTGTGGAGGAGTCTCGTCCGATTGGTCATCTCTTCATTTTCGTAAAAAACCAGCAAATCATTTCTCCCCATCTATACTTCAAGGTTGCCAACCTGATAAAATTGTTTTCTTACAAAAACCTTAAATCTTTTCCACGACAATATTCCCTTACCTGGGTTTTGTCTTTGATAAGCTTTCCATTAGGTTTGAGGATGCTTTTGTAGCTTCAATGCCGCGAAATCAATCTTTTCCTTTGAACCATATTCAAAGACAGAAAAATACATCTCTAGACGTTCAATCCAATCATCCAATTTCTCTACATCGACACTACCATCGTAAAGTGGAATATCAACACGAAAATCAATTTTTCAAATTCTTACCATGAGGTTTAGTTAATGTAGGAATTTTTAAGAAACTCACTTTTATTCTTTTCTTCATCTTCTTATTCCGAATCGCCTTCTTCCGAATAATCTTTTTCCGAAGCCTCTGGTGAAGGTGTAATCTATTTATTCGTCTTCGACTTGGGTGTATGAGAAAGTATACATTCACTCAGTTCCTTAATGGTAAATTAAATTGGCTTCATGTCTGTTTACAGCGTATCCACCTTTTCTTCCATAGGTTGTGGTTCGCTTTCTTTATGTTCGTCATCTAACTTCGTCATCCTTGATTCCCTTGTTTTCTTAACGTCTTATAGATTCTCGAGTACCTCACCAAGATTTATATAGAGAGATCTAGTGAAAACCATAAACCACAAGGATTTAGCCTAAAAACTAACCTCGCTCGTGATGCCAACTTGATATGTATTGATCTCTATACCCTGGTAGATATTATTATAAAAGCGGAATTCAGAATAATAATAGACAAGAAACTTAGAAAAAAGAACACAAGTAGTAACTCGAATAAAATATCTTCTTTAGATTATGAACAAGAAAACTATTATAATTCTCTCTTTGTTACGCTCACAATCTTCTCTAAATAGTGGATTAACCTTAAATTGTTCGCTAAGCATGCACAAGTATTGTTCCAAGCTTTCTATAGGTTTTATGTGTCTAATATCTGTCCTTAGCTATTAGCCAAAGCCCTCTATTTATATCCTTCATCGTACTCAACCGACCAAGGACTTCTATTAGGAATCTATTTCCTAAACTAAGAGTATTGCCTAAAACAAAACTCTTCTGTAACTAGGAATTCTGCCTAAACAAGGATTCATGCCTAGAATAGGATTCTTCCCTCAAATTAGCTTGAGGTTAACTAAGTTTCCTAAAGGAGTATGGATACAATTGTATCATGGGTCCCCCTTTTAAGAATTTGAACTCCTGTGAGAGTTAAAAATGTAGGTTAGGGAACTTGAGAGCCCCTTTTTCCTTGTTAAACCACTTGACCTTTACATCCAACTAGAAAAGGTTGTTTCTCTCCTTGTCGTGTTTTAGTCACTCTTCGCTCCAATATGAAGTCTTCCTTGAGTGGTTCTTCTCTATCAAACCATAAGTCTTCTACTCGTGGTAATATCATAGTGTCATCGCCATCATCATCAAGTAATGGTGGTTCAAACAACTTCAAGTATTCGGCATTTATAACCGAGTAGATTCCTAGATAAGGTGGAAGATCCAGACGAAAGGCATTGTCACCAATCTAATCGAGAATAAAAAATGTTCCATATCTCAATGTCTTCAATTTCTTACCTCCCCCTTCAGTCGCTCCTTACCTAATTTTAAACATACCAAGTCACCAACACCAAAATTACAAGGCACAAGATGCTTGTCATGTTTTTCTTTGTATTTGGCGTGTGACTTCTTTAATTGTGCCTCAACAATGGCACAAATCTGGGATATCTTCTCCAAGAACTTCTGTGCCTTTAGTCGTTCACTTCCCCACCCCCATTGAGGTGTCACTAGAAAATACTAGATCGAAAGGACTAGGTGGTAAGTAACCATAGCACGTCTCAAAAGAAGATTTTCCCGAAGAACTGTGAACTGCTATATTAAAAGCAAATATAGATATGGTAAACTCTCATCCCAAGTTTAAGGATTCTTAGAATTATATCCCCTTAAAATATGAACCATAGTCATGTTGACCATTTCTGTTTATCCGTCGGTTTGTGGTTGAAAAGCTGTACTCTTCTTCAACCTAGTGTCCATCATCTTCCATAAAGAATCCCACAAATGACTAAGGAATCGTATATCCCTATTAGAAATAATCGAAGTAGGTAAACCAAAATATTTCCACACATGCTCAAAGAAGAGCTTTGCTACACTGGCTCCCGTTATCGTCTCTGTACATGGAATTAACGCAATCATCTTGCTGAATCGGTCGACCACAATGAACAAGTAATCATAATCAGACTTGGTCTTCGGTAATCCATCAATAAAATCCATAGAAACACTCTCTCAAGGCCTTGATGGTACTGGTAATGGTAGGTATAACCCACCTTTTCTTTTGGAAGGTTTAGATGTGCTACAAAACTTACACCTTCTAACTAACTTAGCCACATCATCTTGAACCTTTGTCCAAAAGACATAACGACGAAGGTTAAGAAGAGTTTTATTCATCCCAAAGTGTCCAGCAACTTGGGATGTGTGTGCCTATCTCAACTATTGTAAACGTTCTTCATCTTATAGAATGCAAAGTAACTGACCCTTGTATAACAATCAATCTCGAAGTTCATACTCACTTTTCAAACCACTCTTTACACCTTCTTGAAGTCTTTCCTGGATTCGTATGACTATGCATACTCTTCAAGAATAATTGGTTGAATTCTCATGGACACCATTAATGCTCGAACTGGAGCTCGAGATAACATATCTGCCAACTTGTTTGTTACTCCCTTCTTGTACTTAATGATAATATTAAAAGTCATCAAGTAAGACATCCACTTCATATGTCGGGCTTGTTGTAGCTTCTTCTATGCATGTAGATACTCTAATGGTTTGTGATTTTAATGTACCACTACTTATTTACATAAGATATACACTCACCAATGCTTGATACATTGATATAAAGCATAAAATTCTTTGTCATAAGGTGCGTAGTTCTTGATAGCACCTGTGAACAATTCTGAATGGTACTCCACAGGTTTACTATCCTGTAGCAACACTCCTCCTATTGCATAATTAGAAGCGTCAGTCTTAACTTCAAAAGTCGTTGTAAGTTATGAAATTCCAATACGGTGCTTCTGAAATATTCCTTTTTAATAACTGAAAAGCATCTTCATGGGTTTGCTTCCATTCAAACTATGCCATAGCTCAATATTTGAAAAATACCAGATAAACTTACACAAGTATGTGCAAGCCCCTAAGAAACTCCTGATTTCAGTTACAGTTTTAGGTCTAGGCCACTTGGTGATCACTTCGACCTTCCTTGGATCAATCTTCCATTCTCCACCACCATTAATAAATCCGAGGTACACCAACTCCCTTTTCCAAACTCACACTTCTTTCCATTTAACTTCAGCTGGCCTTCATGTAACACTTTAAACACCTTCTCAACGTGAACGATATGCTCTTCCCAAGTTCTGTTGTATATTAGGATATCATCCAAGTAAACAATGACAAAATCTTCTATAAAAGGTCGTAACAAATCATTAATCAAGAGCATAAACATCGCTGGAGCGTTGCAAACCAAAAGGAATCACCAATGATTCGAATAAGCCTTGTTTGGTTTTGAAAGAAGTCTTCCATGTATCATCTTCTCGAACTCTCATCTGGTGATATCCAAATTTGAAATCTAACTTTGTAAATACTCGAGCCTTTTCCAACTGATCTATCATGTCGTCTGTCCTAGGTAGAGGGTAACAATTCTTGATAGTGATCTTGTTTAATACTCTATAATCAGCTAGCCTCCATCTTTCTTTGGTACTAACAATACCGCTGATCCAAAAGGTGAAGCACTTGGCACTATCATTCCTAGTTCTAGAAGTTCCTAGACTTGTTTCTGGATCTCGTTAGATTCCTCTACGGTCGTGCGAAGAAGACCTACATTAGGAAGAGAACTCTCTCCTATCAACATGATCTCATGCTCCACACTCCTCTTTGGCGGTAATCCCGTGACATCTGAAAATAAATCCATATACTTTAACCTTTCTAGGTTGCCTTCTTGTTGTGCAGACAAGGCTGCCAAACAAACTCTACTAGGCTTCTCCTCAAGAGAACAGATCACAAGGAGAATGAATTTCGTGCTAGCATTCACCAACCGCTTATCCTGAGTGGTTGTAATCAAGCTTTCTCCCTCTAGTGGAGAATCTATAGCCCGAATCATAAAAATTTATCCATCTTTTACTAAAGGTGTACTTTTTTCCCCTCATTTATAGAGTTGCATCTCTATCCCATAGATAAGTACTACCTGGCAGACATCCAAAGGAACTACGTCGCATGTAACTTCGTCAATATATGACTCATCTAGAGCAAATCTGAACGTGCACTGTTATGAAACTTGTAAGCCCCCTTTTTTTTTTTGAAGCCATCCTAAAGGGTATGGTTTTGGATGTTTGATAGTCTTCAATTTTAACTTCTGCACCAAAGAATGTGAAAGTAAATTCTTCTGACTTCCCGGGTAAATAACAACATATCAACTAGTGATATTTAGACTTGCATATTCACTGTGAAGAGTCACTCCCTAAGATAATTTTTTGAAGGTCTTTCTTTTTCCCTTGTCCTAAAAGAGATCTTTGAATTGGGTTTCGTTAGTCCATGGACTTCTTTTGGAGTTTGATCAACTAGTGCTGCCTTCTTGGATTCTTTCCTCTGTAACCCTTTAAGATTTAAATGAGGGTTTTTAATCCAACACTTGTCGATAACGTGACCTGTTTGCTTCTAATGGGTGCAAAACAAACCTTCCTTGTCACTATATTTCCCTTCTTCTTTGTTCCTTTCACAGTGGTACCTCCAGACTTCACCTTAGTATATCCCGTTGAATCAGATTTATTAAGCTTGCCTTCAATGGAATTCGCTTCTATACTTGCTTCGGAGATAGTATCCACCGAGAATATCTTCAAATCCTTGTGTATATACTCATGGAACCCAGAAATATATTTCATATAGATAACATAATCTCCCAAGTATAAATCCAAAATCATAGCTTGATTCTGAAATTCTAAAGTATATTCTTGCACGATTTGGTTGTAAGTGTGCTTCAAGTTGTACCACTTGAACCATATCTCTTCAAGGTAGCCAACCGGATAAAACTGTTTCCTTACAACAACTTTGAAACTTTTCTATGACAATACTCTCTTGCCTAGGTTTTGTCTTTGATAAGCTTTCCACCAAGCTTTTGTAGCTTCAATGCCGCTAAAGCAATCTTTTCTTATGAACCATATTCAAAGAAAGAAAAAAATATGTCTCTAGATGTTCAATCCAATCATCTAATTTTTTTACATTGACACTCCCATCGTAAAGTGGAATATCAACATGAAAATCAATTTTCAGATTCTTACCATGAGGTTTAGTTGATGTAGGAATTTTAATAAACTCACTTTTATTCTTTTCATCTTCTTATTTTTCTTCTTCTTCTGAATCATATTTTTCCGAAGCTTCAGGTGAAGGTGTAATCTTTTTCTTCGTCTTCGGCTTGGGTGTATGCGAACGAATACATTCACTCAGTTCCTTAAGGGTAACTTGAATCGAATTCATGTATGTTTGCAACGTAACCACCTTTTCTTCCGTAGTTTGTGGTTCACTTTCTTTATGTTTGTCATCTGAATTCGTCATCCTTGATTCCCTTGTTTTCTTAACGTCTTCTAGCTTCTCGAGTAACTCACCAAGATTTATGTAGATATATCTAGTGAAAACCATAAACCACAAGGATTTACCCTAAAAACTAACCTCGCTCGTAATGCCAACTTGATACGTATTGATATCTATACCTTGGTAGTTATTAATATAAAGGCAGAATTCAGAATAATAATAGACGAAAAACTTAGAAAACAGAACACAAGTAGTAATTCGGAGAAAATATCTTCTCTATATTGTGAAAAAGAAAACGATTACAATTCTCTCTTTGTTACGCTCACAATCTTCTCCAAACAGTGGATTAACCTTAAACTATTTGCTAAGCTTGCACAAGTATTGTTCCAATCTTTTTATAGGTTTTCCGAGTCTAGTATTTGTCCTTGGCTATTAGCCAAAGCCCTTTATTTATAGCCTTCATCGTACTCAGCCGACCAAGAACTTCTATTAGGAATCTATTTCCTAAACTATGAGTATTGCCTCAAACAAAACTCTTCCCTAACTAGGAATTTTTCCTAAACAAGGATTCCTTCCTAGAATAGGATTCTTCCCTCAACTTAGCTTGAGGTTAACTAAGTTCCCTAAAGGAGTACGGATACACCTGTATCACTCACTTTCTATTTTATTCACTTGTAATCTCACTATACCAAAAATGGACATTATCAACTGCGTTTAGCTATTGCAAATCGGGCTTGCAACTGCACTCAACTATTGCAAAACGTGGTGTAACAAATTTTCACAACGGAAATGTAGCTGTTGCGACCCTTTTGACTCGCAACATCTATCAAGTTGTTGCTAATTTTTTACTATTAGTTGCAAAAGCTTGACTAAGTCAACGAAGACTGATCGAAAAAGGTATGGTAAAAAAATTAGCAACAGAAGCCAGCTGTTGAGAAATGTTACTGCAGTTGCTATAATTCTTGAATTAGTCAATAGAAAATGACTTCTATTTTTCGGTACAAATTTCGCAATAGAGCTCAACTGTTGTAAAATTTTGGCAACAAAAAAAAGAAGAGGTCAGTCTTTATTGACCAGGTCAAAATTTCCCCACCCCGTTCTATTTTATCCTGCAAATACCCATTACCCATGACCCTGATTCAATTATTAGTCATAATTTATGTTTCTAAAACAACTACATTTCTTTTGCGAATTTGAGTTGCTAAAACTAGAATTTTGTGTAGTGTCTCCTTGCTTCACTTACATCCATTTATTTCTATTTGATCTGGGATAAAAGTGACTTAATACTAAGAGTTATATGGAACATTCTCCTCTAATACTAAACTTACTGCTACTTGAAGTCTTTCACTTATATACACTACTATTACTTATTAAGCTAACATTACGTTAGTTAACAATAGCTCAGTTAAGTTCTGAAATTTTCCTTTGGGAAGTGCCTTGGAGAATGTGTCAATCAATTGCTCTTACAATACTTGAGTTGAACCTCACATTCTTTGACTGATTCTCGAATGAAGTGATATCAAATTTAGGCATCTAAAAAGTAGTTTTTCTTTCTTCTTCCACGCCAAATTCGGATTTAAAAACCCTTCAGTTTTTTTTTTTGATTTGTTGGGAATGGTTTAAGTCATATTTTGGGGTGAATTTGAATTACATAGCTTACCTTACAATTTTTGTGATATATGTGGATTGATTGAGCATAAGATAGTTGGGTATGTTATTTTTTCCTTCGCTAACCAACAAGCATATGATGAAGATAAGTGTTAATTTTATCTGAAATCCAATATAAGGTGCAATCATCCTTGTACATATGCATCATATCCATCCTGCAAAGGTCCAGTCAGAAAGTTCTAGTTGAATAGAAGAACATTGATCATAACCTTGGTGACAACTCTAACCATAATTAGTATATGGCATCTCCAAAAATAACAGTAGATATGTGAAACTTTGTTACTTATTAATGCCATCAGAGACTATGAGGCCTAATCCTTTTGGTTTAATTTTTATATTTCTCTTATATTATTAACTAAATTATGTTTTTATTTCCTTTTATGTCTATCTATATTTAGTCATAATAATTTCTCAAATTCAAAGTTTTTTCATAGTAATTTAAATCCTTCAGAAGCTCTTACCAATTCCTGTTAATTTTTTTTTTAGTAACCTCATTCTATATCCTATCAAATCCCTAGTGTTCCTTGGTTTCTTGTTAGTGTCTGCATTTCTTTTGTCAAGTTCTCAATCACTATACTTTCAAAATTTCTAGTAAATTTGAACTTCTTAATCTGTTGATTTACTTAAGCATAGTGCAGTAAAAATTTGAGTAATCTCATACTGAAATTTTGGAAAATTCAATATTTTCTTTTCAGCTAGTCTTGTTTTTTTTAGTGAGGCTTCTTATTAACTCTCCAGTAAGTGATTTTTCCTTTTTAAACTATCCATCTGGTGTTGGAATTTCATGGGTGTCGCAGTTGCACCCTAGACTCTACTGTCCTTCTATAATAATCCAACTCTTTTGTTTTCAGTCTTTATTGGTATCTTCAAGCTAAGCTATCAGATTTGTTTATTATTCTAACCTAGATTTTTGCAGTCCCCTCCCTTAAGTAATTTTCGCTGTTTCTTTTGATCTTGCTAGCCATGAAGCTACTTTCCTGGAATGCCCGATGTATTGGGACCCCAATTACCAAGGACCATTTCAATTACCTCCACCATTATTATAAACCATATATCATATTTCTGCAAGAGACAAAAACCCTTTTGTATTGAATGGAACTTTTCTTTAAAAACTCGCATTTTCATGATTGGTTTATTGTACCTTCTGTGGGAATTGCAAAAGGGTTAACTATATCATGGCAAAATAATATAAAATTGCATCTATTATATTCAAATATCAATGTGTATCATTTTGAAACAAAACTAAGAGAGGTTGAAGTTCTAATTAATTGTGTATATGGAGCAGTCGAACCAGAAGACAAATTTGAACAATGGTCGTATATTTGTAGTTTAGAGCAATAGGTCAATAAACACTAAATTTTAGGTGGCCTAAATGTTATTCTTGATCCAGAAGAGAAACAAGGCGGAAATAAATCTAACTCAAGTAGCAAGTCATTCATATTACAGACAATAGACTTTCTGGGTCTTCAAGATGTTGTTTTTGAATGAGCGTCATTCACATAGTCAAACAACAGAAAAGGAGATGTCAATATTTGGGAATGAATAACATTAAAATCCTTCCAGTGGACATGTAACTTCCCGGATATAAAGGTAAGTCATCTTCATAGAGTTGGTTTAGATCACACTCCTCTCATTCTTGACTCAAATACGGAAAAACATAAAGTTGTCACATCCCACGTTATGCACGATTGTATCCAACTCATGAAATATTCACTCCATTGACTGCCCGGATAAAAATTTCTCTTCGAATCTATAACTAGTATCTTCAGATCTATCTCAATGGAATTCCGATGTTTTTGGAAATATTCACAAAAATATAAAATCCACGAATCATAGAATTGAGATCCCTCCATAGAGCCGGAAATATCTCCGCCAATATTGATAAAATAAAAAATCTTCAAGCAGAACTAGGAAAATGGTACGAGATTAAAAATGATATTATCATCAAATTTCAAGGGATAATTTTTTCAAGGAATATGATCAGAACACATAATACTTCCACGCATCAATGTATCCAATAAGAAATTAATTGACACCATTCATTCTCTTAGACTGGAATGGTCCTTCATAATATTTGTTTTTAAAAAACTAGGTTTTTCGAAAGATTGGTGCCAAATAATTTTTCAATGCATAAGTACAGTGTCTTATTCCATTTTAGTTAATGGATCGCCGGGAGAAGTGTTTTATCCTACTAGGGGTATTAGGCAGGGATATTTCCTATCTCCTTATATTTTCATCATCTGTATGGAAACTTTATACCAGCTTTTGCTGAAAGGAGACTGATAGAATTATACAAAGTTTTAAATTAGAAAAGATAGTCCCTCGATTTCTCACTTATTTTTCGCAGACGACTGCATGCTTTTCTACAAAGCTTTTCTTACTTATGCTAGGAATCTTATGAAAATTATTAACACTTTTGCGAAGGCATCAGGTCAAGCTATCAATTTTGAAAAATCATGCTTTTTCACTAGAAGTAAGATACATCATAAACATGTTAAGTTACTTTCAAAAACTGTGGGGATTAAATTTCTGAACAGTACTGAAAAGTATCTTGGTACTCCTTTATTTGTTAAAAGAGATAAAACAAAGACGTCTCAGTTCCTTATTGATAAGTTTTATGCTAGACTGAGTAATACTAAAAGATCAAATTTTAATGGCGCTGGTAGAACAGTTGTAACAAAGCATGTTCTGTCTAGTTTAGTTGTTTTCCATATGTCATGTTTTCCTTCCCTAAAAAAATCACGTCGAAAATTGATTCTATTCAAAGATCCTTTTGGTAGTCAAAGAAAAACCCAAGACGAGCAGCTTATTTTCATTCTTGGGGTGATATTGGAAAGTCTAAATTAAATGGTGGTTTAGGTATTAGAAACTCGTATGCTACTAACAGGGTACTTATTGCTAAATTGGGGTGGAGAATCTGTAAAACCCAGATCAGTTGGTTGCTAGATTCCTTAAAGACAAGTATTTTCCTAATAAAAACTTATTAGAAATAGATAAGGCTGCTGACAGTTCGTCTTGGATTTGGAAAGGTATAATAAATGATTTGGTTTTCTTAAAAGCTAATATTGTGTATAAGATCAATGATGGTAATTCTACAAAAAATTGGTCCTCTAATTGGTTGCCCGGTAGTTCTTCTCCTCCTGTTTCGATTAATGCAAATTTTGGTAATTATATTTTTGTTAGTGAACTTATAGATGCTCAGAATAAGAATTGGAACCTTGGTTTTCTTTCCTCATTGTTTTCTCCAGATGATATTATTAAGATTAGGACTGTAAAAATTAATATTACGAAAACAAATGATATTATGTGGGCTCATACAAGTATACAGTTAAGTCAGCTTACAAAGTTTATATGAATGGATCTAGTTAAGTTGAAGAAGCTTTTTTCTGGAGAAAAGTTAGGTATTTAGATTGTTTACCAAATATTAAATTGTTTATGTGGAAGGTTTTCGCTCGGATGTTACCAGTTAATACAACTCTCAAGTTCTATAATCCTGCAATTGATGAATGCTGCCCCTTATGTAGAAATGATGTTGAATCTATGATGCATTTATTTTTCCTTTGCCCTATTGCATCTCATATCTGGTGTGCTCTTTCTATGCAACAATTAGTGTTTACTGGTTATGATTGGATTGAAGATATCTTTATGTGGTGGTTTGATAAATTACTGGGTATATCTCCTTATGCTGTGAACTGGCCAAGCATAGGTGTCATTGTTATGTGGTGTATTTGGAAATTAAGATGTGATGTAGTGTTCAGAAATGTTCCGATAAATCTTGATAGAGTCATAATGGATGCTAGAAGCCTAATAAACACCTATATTGTTCCCCCTCTGTCTAAAAAAGTTGTAAGGCTGCATGTTAGGAGTCCCATTTTGGATATTGATCATATTATGTTTGTTGATGGCTCTTATAAATTTTTTAACATGGGTATTGGTATAATGAAGGAAGAATAAAGAAGTCCATAACGGATTTTGGTTTGATAATGAAGGAAGAACGGATTTTAACATGTGTGATAATGAAGGAAGAATAAAGAAGTCCAGAACGGATTTTGGTTTGATTCCAAGCGATGTTGGTGCTGAGACAATATCTCTAATTTTGGCCATCTCCTGGGCAGGGGAGATGAATCTTTCCAAAGTCCTTCTTGTAAGCGATTGCCTTCAGTTGGTGGATTTTGTGAATGAAGGCAAGGGCGTTATGGATTGGCGGTGTCATGATCTTTTAGAAGATTGTCGGATTTCCCTTTCTATTTATTTTAGTTATAAAGTTGTACTCCCTCTGTCCCGAATATATAGGCGGAGAAGATGAAATCTCTTAGAATAAGAAAACGCATGATTTTTATAATTTTTCATGTTTTTTCTTGTCTATACCCCTTGTCTTATTCTCAATACAAATTCCCATACAATATAAATAAGGGTACATACGTCGAAAAGCACATTGGAATTAGAATTCCGCCTATCTAGTGGGAATAGTAAAATCCAATATTCTGCCTATATAATAAGGACGGATGGAGTATATATTAAGCGTCTCAAGAACAAACTAGCGGACCGACTTGCAAGTCGGGCTAGAAAGTTTAGTGTGAAAAACATTTGAATTCTTCTCCTCCTTTTTTTTGGACAACATGTTAGAGGAAAGAATCCTTGGTTGAAATTTGTAATTGTATTTTCATTTAATGCAATGATCTGTTTCTCAACAAGAAAAATAATCATACATATGTGGGTATATACGGAGTGTGACTAGTAACTAGTGTTCGTCGTACAAAGTCAGCATGTATAAGAGGCATGGATCCGGTTCCCAAAACCTCACTCACTGTCGTCTAATTGGTCTTCCTTCATCTCGATTTCTGCTACCCCGCCTCTCATATATCGGTTACAACATCTAGCTTTAGCTTTTAATTCAGCGAACCAACAAAAATAATCATCGATGGTTTCTGTGTTTGATCACATAAACGTCTAAACCATGGGTCCCATATACTAGAACATTTCACGTTTTTGTTTTGATCATTTAAGATGGTAGTAACTTAAGAAAATAGCAACAAGAGCATTGGATCACTGATTCATTAATAAACTCTTGATGTCCTTCCTCCTGACATAATATGTAAAACCAGACGCCTAATACCTGCCTTACAGACGCCATTGCAACAAAATAGTAGAAAAATCATAAAGCCGAAACGAATCAAAAATGTCCTTGAAAGGAAAATCTCGTTGCAGCATCATTTATTTATATTCAACAGTCCTCTGAAAAGTTTGAATACAAGATTGACAGTTGGCACCTTTACAATATTCTTCTTTTTTTAAGAGTAAATTTTTACACAGAGCGTCCTCACAAACAACGGCAAAACCGCTGTGACACACGAAAGATTCTAATTTCCAACTCACTTTTAATGGGACCCCTGTTAATTCCCACACGCCTCATTCACAACACGGTTTCGGGATGATTAATGGGACCGTACTTTGGTAGGTTATGTCCACGTAGTCTTTGTTTACAGTATGGTTCAAAAACATAGTAACACTGTATTCCCAAATTGAAAATCATTTTATCGGTCATTTGCATCATAATTGGCCAGAGTGTCTGCCGTTTGCTTTCTGTTTCTTAATTTTTCATTGTCTGTTCTTGCTTTACCTGCATTATGGATCATAAGATGAAGAGTAGCAGCTCCTCATTGGTATGATATTTTTTCTATCACCTATGCATTGTATTAAACAACTCTAAAAATCTTAAATAATGTGTCAAGATATGCTACTGTTGATTTTAATAAGCTGTTTTTTTTTTTACTTTAGGATGTTATTCTTTTTTTGTGTATTATTTCTTCTTAGGCTTTTTGGGCTTCACAGTTTAATAAGCTGTTGATTTTATTAGACTGTGGTTTACTCCAATTTTATCGGTGATTTAAATTTTCACACCAACTGCAAAACCAATCAACATCAGATGAAGAAACCGCTGGTGGAAAATGAAAAAGGTTTTGCATATTTCGGCATGTAACACTGATCAACTTTTAAATGTCAATTCGCTATGTTAAAAACCCCAGAAGAATCAAATGGCATAATTAACTAGTCAAGCTTTTGTAGCATGTCATTTGGCACTTAATGAGAGATTCAAAGACTAAGAGCTTCATCGAAAAGGGGTAAGCATGCATAGTCATTGGCCAGTATAGTTCAAGGCAACACACATAGTTTCTTATTCAAACTTTCCGCTAAAAAAACATGTAAAGGTGTGTCCTTTCCAGCTGAGTATTCATGTCAAACATAATCTTGTTTCGGGCCATCATTTTCTTAAATAAGAAATTACAGCTAGAGTAATGTATGAGGATAGAAATTAAACATCAAAACTCATCAAATTATATAATAATATAATAAATACAAGCTACAATGACAGTAGGTTGTCGATGGGCTAAAATGTTGTTTATATAAGCATCAAATTTCCATCAAGATTTGCTATAAGTAAACATCAAATTTATTAACAAGACAAAGTGATATTAAACCTTAAATCATACAATACTTAGCTGGGAGATAGTAAACAATACATTCCATACATAAATCATATAAAAGTTGAGACCCCAGTTAACAATCAAACACTTTACATCATCAATTGAGTATCCATGAGAATTGAGTATACATGGGAGATAGTAAACAATACATTTCATCTGCTAAAAATTCAAAAACCCACCATTTCAATCCCTAATTTCGTTTTATTCAAGCCCTAATTAGAGTTATTGAAACCCTAATTTTGTTTCCATGAAACCCAATTTTGTTTCCCTAAAACCCTAGTTACAACTGTGGTGAAACCCATTCTACAGCTAATGAAACCCTAATTTTATTTCTACTCTATGAAACCATAATCGCAGATACGAGCAGAGCAAGGTTGCGTTTCGAAAATAAAATTAGGGTTATATGTTACCTGTTCTTCGCTGCAACTTCACAGTTCTTCCCCGATCTTATCTTCTCTGTCTCATCCATCTTCTCTTCTCGATCTGCTTTAGCCCTTGTTCTTCCCCGTCTCTCTCTCGAGGTATCTCTCTGTCTCTCTCTCGAGGTATCTCTCTGCCGTTCTGTTTTTTTAGATGAGAAGATATGAAATGTGGTACTCAAACGAAACACACGTGTGGTACAGGTGTCAGTCAAGTCCACGTGTCAACATTGCAGGTGTGTGAATCAGTCCGGTGCTATTTCTGTAAAGGGCATTTTGGGGCATTTATGTAATTGTTGACCGGTCAAAAAAATTAAAATGCCCCATTTTGACTACTATAAGCAATTTTAACGGTTCGGGGCATTTTGATATCATTTTGGGCCATTTTAATCTTTCGACTAGCGGCCTGGGTATTTTCATAACCATGGGGTCCATTTTAGGGCATTTTGCCACTTAGCCCTTTCTTTTTTTGGGTTTTGCATTTGTTTTTCTTTTTTTCTGTTGGGTTTTGCATTTGTTGGTTAATCAAAGTGTTGTCTGCATCTTTCAAAAATAAAAAAAGTGTTGGCTACTGTTTTTTCCTTCTACTATTGTTTTGTTTTAATTTTTCTCTTAAATAATATGCTTCTAGACTAATTTCTTAAATAATATGCTTGCTAAACTTGACTAATGACTGTTTGAAACTGATGTTCTTTATCTGCTGTATGTAATTTTCTCCGGAAAAAAAGGTTATTACCACGTCTTTTTTGAGTTCGTTAGAAAATGCATTTACCTTACCTTTAGATTTTGGAGATTTTGCATTTACCTTACCAGAAGAAAAAAAAAAAAAAAAGCATTTACCTTACCTTTATATTTTGGAGATTTTGCTTTCTGTTTCTTTGTTTTCGGAGATTTTGCAATATTTTGTTATTATTTTCCGAGATTTTGTTATAAAAAAACCTTTGTTTTTCTTTTTCTTCTCTATTTCTTTTTCTACTTGAGCTGCCTGTTTGTTTGGGAGGACTTCTGTTTTTTTTTTATATAATCTTCTTGGTTCTCTAATCCCTTGTTTTTGATCAAAGTTTTGTTTGGTTTTTATGATTTTATGTTTTGTTGAGAATTTTCTTGTAATCCCCAAATACAGTTTTGATTGCAATTTTTCTTTTTAATTCCTTAATTTTATAATATGTATTATTAATAGACCAATAAACATGATCGCAGGGTGCTATTGTTTTTCATGGCACAACTATCTCGACTGTCAAACATTCTACTGGAATCTTTGTTTCTTGTGATGGAATCACAAGCAAGACTGAACGCTTGGCCAGTGGAGTTTTGAAAGATTCCAAAGTCAGTGATTATGTGGATAAAACTATTGAATTAGACTACATACTAGGAGCATGGTGTGGCAGCAGCGGTTGGGTTAAACCCATCATTCGTGACTTGCGAAAAAAGGTAATGTATGAATATTTTCATCAAGATTATTGTTTCATAGTTCTAATTGTTCTAATCGTTTTATGATATATATATATCAGATGTTGACCAAACATTTAACTACTCTGGAATGTGCTGAGTACACTCGTGACTGCCAAAATGATGAAACATACTTCTCTAGAGAAGAAGAAGAAGAATTTGAATCTTCAGATGTGTTTGATCCCGAGACAGAAGATTGAGGGATTATCTTTGTGTCTCACGAGTTCGATCCAACCAGTGGTGTAAGAGGATTTATGCTTAACTTTGTTTTTTGTATGATAACCTCTTTTATTTTGTTTGGTTGAGTTTTGTCATGTTTTCAGGCTATGGTTCCCAAAACAGCCTATGGGGATAAGGATGGAGCTTTTGAAATTACAGAACCTTTTTACTGTGTTGGGTCTGGGAAAGAAGCTGCTGACAAAGACTTGAGGAGAGAAGAGAACCATGTCCAAGCCTAGTGGACTATCAAAATGCTTTTGAAATTACAGAACCTTTTTACTGTGTTGGGTCTGGGAAAGAAGCTGCTGACAAAGACTTGAGGAGAGAAGAGAACCATGTCCAAGCCTAGTGGACTATCAAAATGCTGTGATTCGCATTGAAGAAGCAATGCTAGAAGCTTCTATTGATGACCCTGAAAATACAGGAGGGCTGGTTCGAAGTAAGGAATAATCTATTAAGTTTTGCTTCATTCTTTTTGCCAAAGTGGAGTTAGTTTTGCCATTATTTCTGCATTTCTTTAACCTTCCATTAACTAAAAGTAATGCTAGCTAATGATTTTTTCTTTTCCTAAGCAGTTAAACACATAGATCTGGCTAACAAAATCACTTATGCATCAAATAAGATGGTCGGACAACTCAAGGCAGAGAGAGAGCGCCGTAGAAGCGGAAGGAAAGACCCCAAGAAGAGGTTGGTGATTGTTATTTCCCATGGCAGTTGCATATCTACCTGCCTGATACCTAGCTAGTTTGGCTACCAGGTCTCCCGTATAATTGCAGTCTCTGGTTACATATCAAAATGAGACTAGTTGTGTTCCTCGAAAAGTGAATGTTATCTTGGATGACTAGCCTGCTTTTCCATATTTGTGTTGCATTTTGCTGTTTATGACAATTTGCAATCCCCTACAATTCTTCCTTCAGTCCTTCCCAACTCCTTCAACCATTCCAAACCTATTAAGCATGCCATACTTTCTGCCTCGACTACTTCATTGGTTGTTCCTGAGTATCCCCTGGTACCAGTTTCATACTATTATACTGTCATAAGAAGGATCAAGGTTAAGATATTCATGATATATTTCTCCCCATGGTTGCAATGAGGAAGCTTTTGATGGTTGTCCAACCTCGTTAGTCATACTTGTCTTGTGTCAGATACTTTGTTTCTTGTCATAGCTTAATAACAGGTATCACGTTTAAGCTTAGTTTCGTCTGATTTAAAACATCCGTGTTTCCATATATTTAGCAAAGAAAACTGCTTTCTTGAAAATTTACGGCAAGATTACATGGGTTTAAGTGAATCCTCCTCGATACCATACTGTTGTAGGTAATGCACAGTTAGATGTAAGTTACTTGCAGTAACAGTGTCTTCAAAAAAGAATCCACACAACTTGCTAACTCATAGTGGCAGATTGTTTCTCAAATTTTAGGTTCAAGAAAAGAAATACCAAAGTTTTTGATTATGACTGAAGTTACATCCTCCTGAATGAATTCGTAAGTGATATTGTATGGTTCATAGGAGTCTAATTTGTGTGAACAATGTCCATATTTCCCTTAAGTTTATATCACAATTACTCGTCGAAATAGTAATACTATGAGTAGGAACCTTATTTTGAATAGAGAACAATTGTTTTCCTTCATTTCTTATGCGAAGGGGGTAGTTGTTTGTAAGTTGGTTGATCGTCAAGATCCGTCAATGTTATGTTAAGGCTAAATCATCTCTTAAAATGTCAGGCAGCAATGGAGGGAATTTGGCTTTTAGGTAATCTTTTTAGTGCACCGCATGTTTATAATCACGTAATTACTATGTAGGTTGCCTGTTGCCTGTCACAACATTTTGGTGCTCCAATTTTAGGCTGCTGGCAGTGCTTTGTCATAAGAATGTTACCAGGTTCATGTCACATTTGTTTGTTCTTGCTGGTAATTTTTTTGATTGTTTTGAAATTTTTATCTTGTTCCAGTGTGAGAAGCTTGAATTTGAATAGTCGCCAGTATTCTAGGTTTTCTGTTTCTGTTCTTATCCTTGCAGCTCATTAAGTCTATGAATTTTATCCTCGAATACCAATTGCTTTAACTAGACACCATACTTAGGTTGTTTACTAACAGTTGGTCGTAATCAAGAGTCACTTTTTGGCAAAATTAGCCATCTGAAGGGTGTAGCGATTTTGATCTATGATGGAATTTCCCACCACAATAATGCTGGAGTTATGTCAATCTGTATTAGTTGTCAGTAAATCTCGTAGGATGATCTGTCTCTGACTCTCCCTCCCCACCTACAAGAGTACCCTCTGAAACTTTTCTTGGGTCCTTGTTATTCATTCAGGAAATATTGTATTACAGTGCTATAATTACAGACTGTATATACCTTGGCAGTTAGTTGATGATATAGACACGCGACATTTAGCCTGTACTAGTTCTAATACAGCTTTCTGCATTCAGTGAAGTTGCATAATATTCATGATATAAAATCCTCATTAGTACAAGGGTTGTCGATATATTAAAAAATCAAATTTGATGTCTCAGCTTAGATTTGAGCTTAAAAATGGAGGAAATCATTATGGATCGCTGCTTTGATTTGCTTGGAAATGTTTGCATAGTTACATTCATGTCTTCTATGGTTGTTTGTAATGCGAATACGGAACTTTTACCAACAATTGGTTCATCTCCCTGTAATTGTGAACATACCATGATGCAAAGAGGTTAACTTTATGGTAGATGAAAGAAATAAAAATCTTCTATTGGTAGTTGATATGATAGAGAAAGAGATGATTGCTGTCTTCATCCATGTCTGGATATTTGTACAAGTAACCAGTTTGAAATTATTAGAAATGCACAAATTTTTCTTATTACAATTGTGGGACACTTTTTCTTCATGTATATAAGTAATTCTATTCTATGTGACTAACACCTCTGCTCCCATTTATTTTGCAGGAAATCTCCAGTAGCATGCGATCAATATGCAGGTTATTAAATATGTGGTGCTACTCGTTATCCTTTGAACCAGAGAATATGTTTGTTAAGCTTAGACTTCTAATATTATATCGTCATTTGAAGGTTTAATGAAGATTTGTAGCTTTGAAACTATGCTAGAAACACGGTGGTGTATGCAGTACTTCTAGTTCAAAGCTGTATCTTGCTGCTATTATTCAGATTTGAAAAACCTTAGAGCTTGTCATTTGAAAGTTTCTTAGAGATTTGTAGCCTTAAACTATGATAGAAATACTGTGTGCATCTGTATTTTGAGTTCAAAACTATATATGCTACTATTATTAGTTTGATTTTGTCTCTTCTAGAGGTTTCTCTAGAAACTCTCACTAGTTAAAGAATTTAAGTTTTAGGTTTGAGAACTATGTAGGATAGACATATCGTGGAACTATTGGTTTGATTTGTGAATATGGTTGTTTTAGGAACTCCAACTCTTTAGAGAATTGAAACTTTATATTGCTGCTAGGGGAGTGTATGAATTTGACTGGTTATTGGGATGGTTGTTGTTGCTGAATCCGGTGTCACAATACCTTTTTTTAGATGAAACCGTTGCATATAAATCAGCCGAATTTCCCCAATTTGGTAATAGTCTTTCTTGATTCAGGTTAGAACCATGGTGGACATCAATATTTTGTAAATCTTTCTTGCATATGGTTACTACAGTTTCATTTCGAGATGGAAGAAATCCTGCAAGGAACTCATAGTAATTGAACACCGCAACACCATAGATTAGCTCTAGCACTGTTATGAGCTCGCTGTAGTGATACAGCCTTCTCTGTCACAACCCAACTGATGCTGCTAGGCTAGGCTAGGCTTTTTTAATCCTGTGCACTGCAACTCCGAATATGCAAGCTAAGTAAATCAGACAACTGGGTTCCTCCAGTTTCAATCTTCCAAAGACTGCACTGATGAAACTTCATTTGCTACCAGTTGTGAACATAAGGCTTCAAGTAAGAGGCGATACAAAAACTAAAAGAAACCTTAGTTTAACATCTATTAGATTCTGTAGCTACCTAGGGTTATTTGTTCGTACCCCGAGGTAGAGGATAACAGCATGCTAAATGTATTTTCCCCTGAATATAGAACTGTGTGGTGTGCATCCATCCATTTGATGAAGTTCAACCATGTGAAATCAGCATGTAGAACTGTATCACACTCCCAAGTCTTTAGTTTTAACCAACTTCTTATTCGTTGCTGTTGTTGGGCATCATTTCTGTTATCTGTAAGACAACGTGAGGCCAGTAGACAGCAAGACTAAGAACCCCAGACGATGATTGATTGTGAATGCATATGAAAGGCCCCTTTCTAACAAGCAAGGCAGCACTGCCACATCAACATACAGGAAACAACATGGGAACAGGAACCAATAATACAGGAAAACACACACGCAGACAAAAGACTTCCTGGATGCATCATACACAAAACACTGGTATATATTCATGCTATATTTTGCTGAACGGCAAGTTCAAACAAGATATGATGAAAATCAACCCAAGTGCTTCGATTTGTAGAGATTAAACCTAGTTATTTTGGCAAAGAGAAGTAAAAGTACGATCAATAGATATGCACGAAACCTAATCAAACTTCCATTGGAGCAGGACATTTCTGGATGCATCATACTAGTCAACAGATGAAATAATTAAACGAGTACCAACCTTAAAACATTCATATGATGGATCGAAAATCACAAACCAAAAGAATTGATAAAAATAACCATCAGTTAACAACATTACTGAAAATTGCCAAACACGGTACAAGGTGAATATTTTTTTTTAAGATTCAGAAAACAGATAGCTCAATAATCATCACTCTTTGGTGGAAGGATCGAGAAGTGGTTTACTGCACAGGCAAAAGGCTCTCCACAAAAGTTTTAACTATCGAACTAGAAGAATAATACGGAACCGAGGAGGGGATCCCACTGAATTCAATCCCCATGAAAGTCTTGTTTTTCCAGTTGTAGGAATGATGAGTGCAGTTATACACCTTACCACCAGATCGTTGACTGGATACCAAAATAATCAGGTCTGTTCCTTGAACTGAAGAAAAACGAACCTGCCGATCTCCACCCCAACAGTATGGTAATTTGATAATAACTTCAGTCCTATTCTGATTACCGGTATCATTAAATAACCATAGTTTGACGGTGTATCCATTCATTCTACTTAATAGAGCCATGTGGCCACTCACTTTTAATAAATCAACAGCCCTACCAAAGACATTATCAATCTCCCGAGGCTGACTAACGATGAAATCAGGGACTCCAATAGTTCTAAACTTCTCTGTGCCAACATCAAATGCCACTATGGATGTAGGCAAAACCTTATCTTCACGGACAGTCAAAGTGTTATAGTATATAAAACCATTCACATGAACAGAAGCTACTCCAAGAACATACACCGGCGGAACCTCAGCAATCTTTCTCCATTTATTGTCACCTACAGTCAAGACCTCACAAATCATCTCACTGTGGTAAGGGCAAGAATGTGATATATCCCATATGCATATCACTTTGTGCTCCTTGGTGGCAGGATTAAATCCCATTTCACATTTCACATCCTGCTTATAGGGGCAAAAGTCCCTCTCCTGTTCTTTAAATTTTCTTAATAATGTTGATTTAATCCAAGGTGATACCTGCCGAGTATTGATATTGGATATACGAACACCAGAGTTGATTACAGGATCATAGAAACCGATCAAACCATTTACAGGTCCCAAAATTTTGCTGTAAGATGATGCATCTACCTCCTGTATGGTGTGAACGGTTGCTGCTGATGCAGTGCCGCCTTGGCCTTCATCAAACAATAATTCAGCTGTCATAAACCAATTCTTATACCCTCGGTGTATGTAAGAAGTTCCTTTAACATGTTGAAATGGTTCCTTTGGTGCTATGGGAATGATGATAAATACACTTGGATGTGTTCTCGATCGACTAAGGTGTAGATGAATAAAATATGGGTCTTTTTCAATTAAGAACCGCCAGTGTTTACACACGCACTTGAATCGCGCAAGTGACTTCACTGGTAGTCTGCTCAGTATCTCACACATTACTATATCTGCATTATTAATATTTCCATCATCAACTAGACCGGAACTACTGCGAACAATAGTGTCTGAAATAGCATTAGGTTCTTCGTTGCTGGAGTCATTACCATAATCAGAACCATTGCCTCTCTCCTTCTTCTTCCTGGTAACTTCCTCATCCGCCTTGTTGGTACATTTTTGCAGACGGAATTTGTTGTTGCAGTTGCTGGTTCCATTGATGAGATTAAGTTCTATGTTGCTGTAGTCATTACCATAATCAGAACCATTGCCTATCCCCTTCTTCTTCCTGGTAACTTCCTCATCCCCCTTGTTGGTACATTTTTGCAGACGGAATTTGCTGTCGCGGCTGCTGGTTCCATGGAGGAGATTAAGTTCTATGTTGCTGCAGTCATTACCATAATCAGAACCATTGCCTATCCCCTTCTTCTTCCTGGTAACTTCCTCATCCCCCTTGTTGGTACATTTTTGCAGACGGAATTTGCTGTTGCGGCTGCTGGTTCCACGGAGGAGATTAAGTTCTATGTTGCTGCAGTCATTACCATAATCAGAACCATTGCCTATCCCCTTCTTCTTCCTGGTAACTTCCTCACCCCCCTTGTTGGTACATTTTTGCAGACGGAATTTGCTGTTGCGGCTGCTGGTGTCGCTGCTGCAGTTATTACCATAATCAGAATCATTGCCTCTCCCCTTCTTCTTCCTGGTAACTTCCTCATCCACATTGTTGGTACATCTTTGCAGATGGAATTTGTTGTTGCGGTTGCTGGTTTCATTGAGGAGATTAAAATTCACTGGATTGGCAACAGCTTTACTAGTCTTGTTCCGCCGTCACCTTACCCAGAAACGTCTGTGAGCTCCTATCCTTTTTTTTAAAGCATTGCGAGCTATTATCCGAGCACCCTATATGTAAGGTCACCATAAAATCAAAAGATCAAAAAAAAAAAAAAAATCTCAAAATTTAATACATGAGCTTATCAAATGAAATTTTCAGAAACCCATATTTTGAAATTGTTCGATCATAAAGATTGCATTTTTAAAACAGAGTATTCCGACACTGTATGATAATAATAATAAGAAGGGAAAAAATGAGACACAGAAAAGGATGCTTACCAAACCAGTGAGTGAGCTGAACCCCATTCGTCTTCTTCTTCAATTATAAACTAACTTAATGATGAAGAGGTAAAGAGCCAAAGAGAAAAGCTAGGGTTTTCGTTTAATTTGGAATAAATTATAGATTAATTTAATGGCTACGTGGTAGTGTTTGTGGAAGCTCAAGGAACTCAGATCTGTTGGTTGAAGTAAATCAATTGGGAAAATGTCTCTTAATAATCTTAGGTTAATTAGCTGCAAGGAAGAAATAATATTTGAGCTCATTGTAAGTAAATTCTGTTTGGGTAAGCTTCTGTTCGTGGTTTAAAAGGGTTCTCAGCTGCTTGCGCCATGGAGGTTGATTTGCTATGTGTTTAATCATGTTTCACAAGTTCCTTCTTCTGCTCCATCCTCTGAGGTTTTTTTGCTGCAATATTTTTTAATCAGGTTCTTGATGATGGAGACTCAGCCCCTCAGCTCAGGTGACCTAACTATTTATTATTAGACAATGGGCCAACCAATGGTTAGTTTTGAAGCCTTTTCTTGGCGAGCTGTTTTGGGGTTACGTCTATACCCCTATGTAGTTAATTATTATGTCAACTTAAGATCAAAACCAAGAGAGAACTTGTTGAGAATTCAGTTATTATTATATATATAGTTTCAGAATAAAATATTCTGTTGTGGTTAAAAACTGTATCAAGCTCGAATTCTAGAGCTTCTGGCCCCACCTATAATATTTAGACCTAGGAATCCTCGGTTTTTTCCCACCACTAATTTTTTTTTTTTTTTTGTATTCACGGTTTTCTTCTCAGATTTTATTAACAAAATTATTAACGAAAAAAGATATAAGACCTTATTTCCAAACCCTATTTTCCTCTTTCTCCTCCTCTTTTTTCCTCGATCATTACTAATCTATTTTGTATTAATTTTGCATAGGTAAATATCATTACTAATTTATTTTGTATTATTTAATTTTGCAGAGGTAAATGTTTTTTCAGTATTGTTGAGTACAGAGGTGGAGCTTCCTTTACGGTTAGTTCTTTTTCAGTTACTTTTAGTTAGGGTTTGTAAAAAATATCCTATCGGTTTCTTTTGATTATTTTTCTTACTTTAGATCATCAATACAATGATCCTACAATTTGAAGACTTCATATGTTTTCTTTTTATCAATGTAGGGTCCTGACAGATTATCTCTGACGTGACCGATCTTATTATGCTCTTATACACAAACATATCAATCTATGTTTCGGTAAAATCGTGGATAGAAACCTTGGTAAATAAAAATAATTAATCAAATTCAGATTCCTTTATGGTCTGAGTTTATTTTTATTTTTGATGTTATTCAATATAGTTTGAGATTTCAATTTTATTTTTGATGTTATTGAACACTGGCTCATTCTGTTCACTGGATAAACCTTATCAACTATATGTCCCTTTAATTAATTCTTGATGCAGGCATATGCTGCATGTCTATGTTTATGGGTTTAGTGAAGGAAGTAAAAGAATCACACCTCTGAAGTTAAGTAATATGCCGTGAGGTAAGCATCTTGATTACGACAATATTCGTCTACCAATTGGCAGTCAGTTGACACAACATGTTACAACCAGAATGGTCTAAAGCTTAATATAATTTCTATGACCATACGTTTTTGTTAACTTTAGCCATATTTGCATCCAAAGCCTCATGTTACAACCAGAATGGTCCAAAGCTTAATATAATTTCCGTGACAATACGTTTTTTTTTTAACTTTAGCTATATCTGCATCCTGTATGAAAGGAAGTTTAGACAAAGAGTATGTAAGTGAAAAAAATTTAACCTGCCGCACCAGTGAATGGATTAAGTATAGAGGATTCCAATTTTTAATTGTAAGAAAGATGATTCTTACCTCTGCCCATTAAATCGAACAATTACCTATTACAGATACTTGATTAGTATTTTGGTGCAATCCATTTATCATGTATAGTGGAACTGGAACTCTCCACCTTTTTTTTTTTTTTTGATAGAGAGAAATCATCATTTTTCGGAATAAATACCAAGAATTTAATTTAGGGAATTTTGATAAAGCACCCCCGTTTTTTTATACCCATAAAATTAATGCCCCCGACATTTTGAAACTTTTTAAAATGCCCTTACCGTTAGGTTTTCGGTCTGTCCCAACAAAAGTGGTCGTGTCTCGTTTACCTAGTCAAAAAAATCAATTGAAATTACTTCATTACCCTGTCCTATTTATAACTACCCTAATAACACAACGCCACCTCCTCCGTTCATTCATTCTTCTCCTTCTGTATCACTAAGCAAGGAAGGGGAGATTGGGTGCAGTTTTGTCAGCGAGATTTCTTTGGCAATGAAACTATGGGATTTGTATTTGGAGGAAATGGGTGCAACTGGTGCTGATAAAGGCATGTAAGGTGTTGGTGGTACTGTCATGTGGTCTGTTATTGCAGAAGTCGAGTGTGTTGCTCAATGACCTTGAATATTGTCTCATGGTGGAGTTGTAATCAGATTTGAACCTGGATTGAGACAAATGGGAACAAAGACATATACAATTGATGGGTTCTGCTATTGAAACGAGAAGAAGTTCACAGAGTTGAACTGTGAATTAGATGTATGTTAGGAATTGACGCATGGATGGATACAATCAAGGGTTAGAAGAGAATGAAGATGTTGATTCTTCAGCTGTACTCAGTCGGAAGGGTTTTTTAGACTTTTTGACACTGCCACCTAAGCATTAACGGCTGCTAACTGCAGTTTACCGTTTTTCGGATAAAACGGTCAAAGCAAGGGCATTTTAGAAAGTTTGAAAAAAACGGGGGCATTTTATTAGTGTAAATTAAAAAGTAGGGGTACTTTATCAAAAAGCCCTTTAATTTATGTCGTTGTTGGTTGCTTATTTTGATGTTGTATTCTTAGAACAATTTCCTCTCAGTTGGCAATGGGTAAGATGGAATCTGGTATCACATTGGTGCTTTCTCTACACGTTAAGGAAAAGTATGCACAAGTTTAACCCAGTTGGGTTGGTGTTTGCACCTTTCTTTAAAGCACATGTGGTTAGATGTATACGCACTAACCCAATATCGGTTACAAAAAAAATCTAGAACAATCAATTATCTTTTTGTTGTGATTATGTAAGTTGACATTATGAAATTTTACTCATGCTTAAAAAAAAATGAAATTTTACTCTATTAATCTGTTCTTTAACATTTTTTATTTATAGGAGTAATTTCATTTTTTTTGGGTTGTCGCATTTGCATATGACTTTGATTTCTTGCTCATACTAATGTTTCTTCTTTCTTAATTGATTTGATATCCATCCTCAATGGATAATGGGTAACAATGTGCTGCATATTGTATAGAATTACTGTTACATTATTACTCTTCTTAAACTTTTTTTTAATGTTTCCCTGTTCTTTTTTTTTTCTTTGAAAGTATTGGGAACACTAGAAATAACAATTTATAGTTGTTTCAAAAAAATTAAATAAAATAATAATATTTTTTTTATAGTAATCTGGACTAATGGAGTTCATGTCAGCTGGAATTGCAGGAAATGATGGGAAGGAGAACACAGACATAAGCAATAGTAGAACTGGATCCTTGAGTTCTTGCCAGAATAGGACAGCATGGCCACTACTCATACTGATACGAAAGGCTTTGGTATTGAATGTTCATGATAATATTTTCATTTAAGCAGTACTGTTTGTGATTAGCCATGGATGGGTTAGAATTGGGTGTCCAAATAATGTTAATCTAGATTACAAGTTGGGTGTACTGATGGTACGCTGGAATGGGCGAAGTGGGAAGATCATAAGGAGGTCTTTTGGGGAAGATCACTTGAAGTCCACTTAGAAAATGTTAAAATATGTGTAAACATTCTCTACAGGCTGTAATAGGTTTTTTCTTTTTTTTTTTTGTAAATTGACACTGTAATACATTAGCTGCACCATTATATCAAATTGTTCCGGTGGTTACGGTATAATGAACCAAATAGTCTTACATACCAGTTGTGCAGTAATGCTACGATGACCGGGAAAATCTATCGGGGATTCTTTCGTGTATCACACAAATTTGGTAGCCCCGGGGACCCACCGCCAGGAATTAAGGGGGGGGGGGGGCGGTTTTTATGCGAGACACTGGAGAATCCCCGGTTGATTCTCCCAGTCAACAAAGCATTACTGCTTTATTTTTCCAGACTTAGTTATTTTTAATTTTAATAATTTTCCTATTTTGGGTTATGTTGTTTTCTCTGTTTTCATGAATCCCACAAAAATCACTGGCTCCTAAGTATACTTATCTCTACAAAATATCTAGGCCCGTGCAACGCACGGGCACAACACCTAGTGGAATTCAGACGAAACTAAACATCAAACAACCATAATCACATAAAAAGTTTCAGGAGCTAACCTCACTCTGATAAGCTACAGCAACTCGTGTACCTGTAATGCACAAAACAAAACAAAAAATCATCATCAATAAAAATACTCCCGAATCTGTTGCTCCTATGTGAATTTCTCAGATTCATATCATTCCTATGATATGAATCTATATAAAACATCATCTCAAACAACATTTTTCATATGTAACTACACTAGCATGTTCCAAAACAAACCTATAGAACATTCACAAATTGTCAATCACATATGTTCTCATAAGCAAAAATTTAATCTAACAATCTTCAAAATAAACAACAATTTCTAAATCCCCAATTATATTAAAGAAAGATTCTACCGAAAAAAAAAATCATTCTAGCTGAAATCCCTGTAAATCAACATGAAACCAACCATTACAGCTGAAACCCATCCATTCTTACTAAATCATCATACCAATTTAACATCCGAAACACCAAAATCCACAAAAAAATCTCAAACAAAAATAAAAATAAATCAATCCGAACAACTAGTATCCACAAAGAAAAATCAACGGAATCAAAACCTAAATATTATCTAATACTCTCGAGATCAATCAAATTAAGATAAAACACATATTTCAATTTAGATCAAATCATATACTAACACGAAATCAATTTAGAAAAATCTATGAAACCTAAAAAGAAATGTCATACCTCCTCCACCACCGCCATCACTTCCAGATCTACAATATTACCAGAAATGTAAACCTAAAATTGATCTCGATCTCGATCTCGTTAAATCTGATTTAATAAAATTAATATTTAGACAAAGAAGAAGATGAAGAGGGGGTTTCATCGGTTTCTGATAATTGTGGATTAAATCCTGAGTCAGTTGGCGGCGGCAAATGTGGTGGTGTAGTTGTGCAGGAGGAAAAGAAGATGAAGAAGAAAAAAAGAAAGATCAACTTCTGGTTATGATGATGGATTAGGGGTTGTGCAGAAATCATGAAAATAAAATTGAAACGGCGGAGCTGGTGGTGGTAGCAGTGGCGGAGCTGGTGGTGGTAGTTACAGAGGTGTTGGTGGTGGTTGAAAGAAAATGAGAGAAGAAATGAAACTGTAAAAGGAAGTATCGATCAAAAATTAAAAAAAAAAGGTAAATATGGAAAGTAGGAAAATGTTGATGGACCCCTGATGGGCTTATACATGGAGAGGGGCATATTTATTATGTGATAAGGGTATTTGTGTAGCCCATCAAAATAAGGGGCATTTATATAATTCTCATTTTCATTGTTTCCGGGGATGTATATAAAGTGTTTGTTTTACACAAATAATTGAGATGATTAAAAATTGCAGAGATTAGCGATAGGGTTAGGAGAAATTTCATAAGATAATTTTTTAGTGATTATATGGAGAGAGTTAGGTTAGAAAAACGAAGCAGTTTAGGGAACGGAAAATAGAACTTGTCTTAGAGATTATAGTAATTGTTGATGTTAGAGCACTGCTCGGTCAAACTCGCAAGTTTTGTTATCAAGTTTATTGTCAATGTCAGTAGCACAAATTATATCTTGATTTCTAGTTTAGTAAAGTCAAATCTCGGATTAGGATTAGAGTATGGTAGTTGGGTACCAGACATCACTGAATAACCCTCGAAGATTGAAGACTGAAGATCAAACGAAGATATCTGGAGAACTACATCGACAAATAGTATGAAGACTGAACCATCATATTTACTCACTGCATTACCTATATGAGACTATGTTGTATGACTTTTAGTAGATTTAATATTACAAAGAAGAAGTTTCGAGTCAAGCTTGTCTTGTTAAACATCTCCAAATAATATTCAAGCAATGGATGTTCTTAGGTCCTTAGAAGTCCTAGTTAAGAATAATTTATCGTTAAAAAACTATTTTTATTTCAAGTTGATCATTTGGAAATTTCCCAAGCAATGATATTTAATGTTTATGGTGATTGAGGATGTTCAAACTATGCAAGAGAGTTTTTTAGAACTACCGAAATCTAGACACTGGGTAGGTACGCATACCCAATACGCGTACCCTAAACATCTGAGCTCCGGAACGTAGGTAGGTACGCATACCTAGTACGTGTACCTGAGGTTATCAATTCATGAGTATCTTAAGGGTATGAAGACCCAATACACGTACCCTAGCTCTGTGAATTCACGAACTGGTTCATAGGTACGTGTACCCCTACACATACCTACCCAATATGAATTAAGCAGATGCCCATACACTATTTTTACAAATATGTTTGGCATTGCTACAACTCTCATAAACACCTCTAAGTCATCTTTGGTCACTAAAATACTTTGTGTTTGTGATTCATGGTTTAAGTCATCAGTGTTAAATGAACACGATTATACTTATACGTTCATATGGCATACTTTCCTTAAACTATCATTGTACACGGTTTCAGTACCCTGGACCATGGTGTTTATTCTTCTATATAATTTAAAGACAAACTTCTCACATGCTTAGAGCTTATCCAATGGTGGTTGTGTGTGTTTCCTAGGTGTCAACATAAACTAGACATACTCATTCTAATTTTTCCTTAAGTTTAGGGAGAAAAAATAGTTCATCTCCAATGGTGCGTTTGTGATTTTTTATGGATTAAATGTAAATTTTATTTTTAGTAGTTTTCAGATTTTATTAGAGCTAAAAATGGTTATTTAATATATTGGAATTAATTAGGTAAGCAAAAGCTTACTAAGATAGCTTGACATTGTCAAGGTGAATGTCTAAAACTTGACATTCACCTTGACTTTGTCTAACAAAAATGAAGCCATGTCATCTTCACATTGATTTAAGAAGTTGGGGTTGGAGAAGAATTTCAGGGAAAATGAATATCTATCCTATGTGGACTTAGACATTTATCTTCACATACATGCCATTGGAGAAGCTCTTATATGAACTCCTAACAATATTTTCATCTAAACTGGGAAAAGTTTTTGCTTGAATCTCAAGTTATATTGTCTTGAAATCAAAGCAACCTTTAGTCTCCAAAGTCTATCAATGGAAAAACTCAAACAACTGGAAATTCCAATCCCTGACACTTTTGTGTCCTAGTTGTATGCTAGAGTCGTCCTCTATTAACCTAGGTTTCCTTTGAGAAACTTAATTAGGTTTAAGATTTAAAGACTTCACTTATGGATTCATCCAGGTCCGACTATCTCTACCTTGAAAGTTCGTGTATCATGATCTTGATCTTATTGATTGTCGAGGTTATAGAAATCACAAAATTATCTTCGTCTCAGACTTTGCGATATATATCTAAAACTTTTCTTTGTTGATCGGTTAAATATTTTTTTTAAGAGGTGGTTAGTGATCTTGGATTATCAGCTAACTGAGTGTAAGTGTTCAGGATTCGTGAGGTTTGCTAGCTTTGTATAAATGATCTAAAGGGAAAAAAAGGCTTATATGGTAGAGGAAGATTGGTATCAAATGTCTTCACTTAGGTAGAAGAAACTCTTAGGATGTAAATGAAGTCAATTAAGGGAATCAACTACGTAGAGCCTTGCGAGGTTCAAGATATGAAAGGAGCACAACTGTTGCTGAATTTCTTGGAGGGTTAATTTGATTTCAACTACATTCCAGTCCTGAGTCTCATACTTATTGGATATGAGAGTATCCTAATTAGGTAAATTTCTTATGTGGCTTTCGTTTAAAATTTTCATTGGGATCAAGAAACTTTTAGTAGTATAGTTGGTGGAAACTAAATCGTAATGTTATTCTAGTTTTTTATTATTGATTTGGTTGACTAACGGTGAAGTTGAACCTTGATATAACTAGTTTGTTTATTCTATGATCCTTCTCTTCAAATATAATAAGGTCACTCGAACTAGTTCAAGGATCAACGATTTCAGATCTACTTTAGTGATTCAAAATTTGAAGATAAGATTAGTAATCATATGTTGTTAATAGACTCCTTTTGTGTGTGATCGATTATTAGTGGTAATCAAGTTGTTTGTACAGGTACTTTGAAGATTGAAGAGTATAAGCCTTTTTTTATTGGTATTTTGATTTTTGTACTTCTTAAAACTTGATTTACAGGGATAAAACAAGATGAATATTTTGATAGACATCGGATTTATTGTATAAATCGGCAATCTATATAGTTGTTTCTCTTCTGAGAATTATTTTGATAGTTTGTAAACTAAGATTAGTTATTTCGGTAATCTTTGTCTTAGTTGATCTTTGACCACAAAGGTTATATTGATTAAACGAATAATCCTTCATACTCACCTGATTTATTTCTTGAGATTGATAGAGTAGATACTGAAATAGGCTATTCTTTTATTGTTTCAGATTACGATCTAAAGAAGTTGAGTTTTTAAAGTCTTCAAAGCAGGTGAAGCGACTTGAGATAGTGAAATCTATCTTAGGATTCGCGTGCATAGAACCGATTCGTTATAGGCTCAAGAGATTGGAGGAACTAAGTAGTTGTGTAGTCAATTTGTATATCGTCTAAATTCTGAGAGTATTCAAGATTAGACTAGGTACCGAGGGTTTCCTCCCTTGCAGTTTTCCTTGTTAACAGAATCTTGTGTGTCGTCTGATTTACTTTACTTTCGTGTTATATTTTTGTGTCTTTATAATTAAAATAAATACACTTTTATGCTAACAAACACTTGGTACGATCCCATGGACAGCTTCGGTTATGAACATAAGCTATTTACCAAGTGTATATCTTGTTGAAATTTTCTTTAGATATTTACTGTCTCTGTAAGATCATATAAGGTGTCCTTGTAGTGTACTTGGTACCCTCATCATTTAAGGTTGGTTGAGGATTTATTGGGTATATGTATTAAAAACTCTAACGAGACTATAACTCGCATGCTAGGGATACCTAAGGGTTTAAAGGATTATTGCACCAGCTAAATGTAACCATGATTGTTAGAGCACTACTCGGTCGAACTCGCAAATTATCTCAAGCTTTTGTCAATGTTCGATGCATAAAACTATATCTTGATTTCTAGTGTACTAAAGTCAAGTCTCCGACTAGCGTTAAAGTATGATAGTCGGGTATCAGACATCACTGGAAACCCTCGAAAATTGAAGACTGAAGAATAAACTGTGACATTTGAGGACTTCATCAACAAAGTTATGTGGATACTGATTTCATTTGGAATTTTTGTTTAATTATACCTTTTTAATCCATCGAAGCAAGTGCTCACTCTATGGAACAGTTCATATGACGACATTTATGTATAGACTCGAGGATATTTGAGCCTAAAAATTTAGTGAGAATGACCTTTATCCCTGGAAAGGTCTTCATGTTGTAGTGAATGAGAATACAAATTCAACAAGCTGAATCACTAAATTCCTAGTTATAACAAACAAGTTATGAGTGATTTATTAAAGCAACATTTATTATATGTTACTAAGGAAGTTCGTGAATAGAAAGCAGTCCAAGAACTTACAACAATGTTTCACTGTTTAAACAACAAAAATGTGACTAGATGCTTTTTTAATCAAGTTTTTGATGTTTCCTCTTCTAGGAAAGATGGTTGTTCTTCCATACACAGTTTATTGTCATCTTAAGTGTGTGTGATGTTTTAGACTCCTTCCTAAGATAAATTGTGATTTATTTTATTATTATATAAGAGATAATTAGAAAAATACAATTTATGCTAAGTAATATGTATATATGCTAGAGTTATAACTTAGAAAAGACTCTTAAAACCTGGAGAGTCTTAAAAAAAAGGAAAATAGCTCGAGAACTTTCTTAGGATTCAAGATGCCATTCACCATAAATAAAGGGTTCATATAAGCTACAGAAACCATCTCATGCAAAATTTGTGTGTGCTTTATAAGGTTCTTTTCCACTGCCTCTCTTAATCAAGAACAAGAGTGAGACAATAAGACCCTGTTTGGGATTGTGAAGCACGAGTTGGGAATAATATTCTTTAATAGTTACGCAACCTGTATTTAGGTTAATTTAATAATACTTGTCTATTCAAAGGTATTTCTATTCTTATATAAGGACATTCAAGGATCATTGATCATGAACCCTAGATTTGATATATTTCAATCTAAGATCGTATACCAACACTAGTTGGTCAAAATTTGGATTAATAAAATTTCATATAAGGTGTCTCGTAAATTCCTTAAGAAGTTTTAAAAGATATCTCTAGATTTATTCTAGTTGTTCTTGTTATTAGAATAGATTAGGTATTTCTACAAGTTTTGAAGAGTACAAACCCTAATTATACAAGTTTGCTTTGGTATGTAATTTTTAACCAGTAATTGTTCAAAACAAACTCAAGATTTAGAAAACCTTGATTCACATCTAAAGGGGAGTCAAATAGGTATTTTCTAAAAGAAACATATTAAGAAGTTTTCACTGATGTTGAAGCAAGTATTAGGCTGTAACAGACGTCAACTAAGGGAATCGGGTGCATAAAATCTTGTGAGGTACAAGAGATGTAAGGAGAACGACTGCAGATGAATTGCTTGTAGAGTTTAATTCGGTCTCAAGTAAATTTCAGTTCAAAATATGATAGTAAGCTCGTGTTTGTAACGCTTTAATATACTGTGGTGTTCAAGATGGACGAGGTCCCCAGGTTTTCCTCATTAACAAAATTCTTCGTGTCTTACTTTACTTTTTATTTTCGCATTATATTCGTGTTTGGTATTAAAGTAAAAGCGAGTGATTCAATGATTCAAATTCGGTATCTAAGATATCCCAAGCATCCTTCAACATAGTGCACGTAGAAACATGATATTTAATATCTTGGCTTATGGCATGAATGATAGTGTTTATTCCATCACAATTATGCTTAGAATCACTGATTTCATCATCGCTAAAAGTAGTTATATCTTTTGCTATAACTGTTTCGCCTCTAGGTTGGAGGATAATAACCCTTTACAACACGAACTCATGTTTTGAAATCACGAGCTTGTAAGAAGGGGAGTATATATGTTTTCCATCATAAGTAATTTATAGCATCGAAGGTTGGTGGTACATTATAGAGATTAAATTTTCATAGGTTCAGATCACCTCAAACACATATTTGTTAGGTTTTAAGGTGTTTGACTGCTCTGATACCAATTCAAAAGGAGAGGGTACCAAGTACACCACCAACTTTTTCGTCCGTCAACCTGTATGGATAAAACCTAATACAATTGCAAGTAAATCAACTTAATGATCCTTGAACAATATGTATATAAAATTTATAGGGGGATTTTGCATTTCCCCTTCAAAATAAATAACTAATTTGCATTACCCCATTTTTAAATTTATAATAGGTAAAACCCCCTTTAACTTGGATGAGTCATCAAGTGGCAGTTAAGTAAGCACGTCCAGTGCACATACTTGTCATATATCTGAACGGTGAGTGCCCCATCCGGTCCCCACACGGTGAGTGACCCATCTGGTCCCCATGAGATGTTAACTGATTACATGTGCCCCTTCTCTCAAATACTCATCCTTTCACTGCCTCAATTAATGGCCTCTGTTCTTTTTCTTTTGTGATTTTTTTGTTGAAGAAAATTTGTGGATCATTGAAAAATTAATCCTTGCGTTCTTAAAAATACCTCACAGAAATCATATGTTCCCTCATAATCCCTATTTTCCTCCCTCCCTCCCTTTGTACTTGCATATCCCCACTTTCAATTTAATCTGATTTACCCGTAATTATCATAATAAAAAAGAAGAAAATACACAGAAAATAGAATCACTGTAATAACAATTGACGAAAGCAACGTTCTAGCATCACTTGAGTTCAATAAACAATCTGAATTATTCGAATCAGTCACAGTGGATATATAATTCTCCAATCAAACATCATCGACCGAATGAAACAGAAGAACAAATCTTCTAAATTCTTTCCCAGAATGAATCTAATCATACTATAAGTTAGTGTTTTCAATCAATTCTGAAACTACAAATTAGTTAAACCCTTTCTTCGATTCATCTTTTTCTTTCAAACCCTTCATATAAAACAACAATTTACTTAAAACATTCGATTTAATTTCATAGATCTGAAGAGATTTCCAATCAATTTTGAAATAGGGTTAGGTGAGATGCAATTAGGTTTCTTTTAGAAATGATGAATGATTGTTGTTCTTCTGAATGTATATGAGAGTGAAGAGTAAACAAATGGATAAAGAATCAACAAGGAGTTGACGTTTATTTACTTTCATGGGATTATTTTGATTACAGTGAACCATATAAAGATAGTCGGTGCTATGGAGGTGACAAAGGTATCGATGGTGGAGAATTTATATTTTGTCAAACATGTGTATTGCACGTGCTCACTTAACTGGGCAGTCACGACACATCCAGGTATTTATAGGTGAAAATAGTTTCTACCGGTTTTGGTAATTGCAGGTGTGAAGGTGAGAAACTGTTTAAACCCTAAACAAATGTACTGCAAGGGAGTACTTTTAAGTTCGAGAGATCAATTTGTACAAGTCCGTCCTAAACCAAGAAATTGCCGTTCTAGACTTGCTTCGGTCATAAAGAGGAGGAGAATGGGTTGTCAAGGAGAGCGTGAGACCAGAATAGTTGATTCTGGAAGAGCAATTGGGTTTCTATAACTTGTTTTCAGAAAAGTAGGATATCTCACGAGGAGAGCTAGCCAGTAAGTATTCTGAGTATTGTCTTGTCCGAATGAACTTGTTGTCCAAATAGAAATAGGTAAAACCTATTTATACAAGTTGTAGTAGAAACATGAAATGGGAGGAAGTGGTAACCGTATGCATGGAATTGATTATTCCATAAAGTGGTTAACACATGAAATTGATTTTCATGAAACTGTTAACGTTATGGAATTGATGTTCCATCAGGTTGTTAACTCATGGCTTTATGTCCCATGAACGTTTTCCCACAAAACTCCCGTATTTACAAGGCGCCTCACTCTTATGACACTTCCTTATGAGGGGCGTAGTATACGCCGCACGCTGTAGACCACCAAACCAATACCCAAAAAAGATCCCCCAATTTGCGTTGATGTCTCGAATGTTCTTGGAGAACATTTAATACGTTGTTGTGGCTTAGAAAGTCGAGTTTGGGGAACTTGCTAGCCTGATGACCTTCGATGGTCGAGATTTTGTATCTTGAGAGGTGCGTTGTGCACCTTAGTTTTGGTAGTGAGGTCCATCGTGGTGGCGCGACCATCTTGGCATGCCATCAGCATGGCATGGTTTGGCGTGGCCAAACTTAGGTTTTGGACCCAAAAGTCATGAGGTGACTTTAGACGGCCAGGATTCGCTCCTGGGTTTGAAGGTTGGCCATTGATGGACGTATGCCTTTTGTTTTGGTGGCCACGTAGGGAAGGCGCAACCAAGGTATTGTTTAGACTTGGCGAGTGAGGCCAATGGTCTGCCATGTGTGTATGGCATGGCTGGGGCCAAGGCAAGGGGCGCTTGGCTTGGCATAGTGTGACTAGCATAGCTATGTCCAAGGCATGGGTGTTTGGCTTAGTGCGGCTAGCTTGGCTAGGTGCGGTTTGGCTTAGCGCGTGGGTCCAAGGGTTTGCCATGGTCGCATGGCATAGCTAGGGCCAAGGCAAGGGCGCTCGGCTTGGTGCGTCTAGCTTGGCTAGGTGCGGTTTGGTTTTGGCATGCGGGGCCAAGGGGTAGCCATGGGCGTATGACGTGACTAGCTTGGGATAGGTACGTGCCCAAGCTAAGGTTTTTGGGCCAAACTCGTGAGGGGACTTTAGGCGGCCAGGATTTGCTCCTGGGATTGAAGGGCAGCCGTTGATTGTTGCATGCCTTCACTTTAGTGGTCATGAGGAGAAGGCCAACAGGATGGCGCGGTTAGCATAGCTATGGACAAGGAAGAGTGCGATTGGCATGGCGCAGCTAGCTTGGGCTAGACGTGGATGGCATGATTTGCCATTAGCACAAGGGTGCGGCTAGCATGGTTGGAATGCTTTGGCGCGGTTGGGTGTGGTTGGCATGATTTTTCATTGGCACACGAGACGTGGCTAGCATAGCTAGGGCCATGGCATGGTGCGATTTGCATGGCGCGGCTAGCTTGGGCTAGGTGTGTCTGGAATGGTGTGGATACCATAGCTAGGGCCATATGGCATGGTGTGATTAGCATGGAGCGGATAGCTTGGGCTAGGTGTGGCTGGCATAACTTGCCATTAGCACACGAGGTGTGGCTAGCTAGGGCCATGGCATGGTGCGATTGGCATGGCGTGGCTAGCTTGGTCTAGGTATGGATGGCATGACTTGCCATTAGCACATGAGGTGTGGCTATCATAGCTAGGGCCATGGTGCGATTGGCATGGCGCGGCTAGCTTGGGCTAGGTGTGGCTGGCATGACTTGCCATTAGCACACGAGGTGTGGCTAGCATAGCTAGGGACATGGCATGGTACGATTGGTATGGCGCGTCTATCTTGGGCTAGGTATGGATGGCATGATTTTCCATTGGCATACGTGAGAATTAGGGCTTGGTTTGTCTAACCCTAATTTGAAAAATATACCCTGGTAATTATTTAGAGACACATTAAAAGCTTTTATTCAATGCGCCTAGTAAATGCTTATTTTAAATGTCTGCTAGGGTTTAGTGTTTTACGACTTTAACCCTATACTAAAAACCACCATCAACATTAAGTCCCCTGCTTAGCTCGGAACAGGTGCCTTGTTGCGGGGTAAGCATATGAAGGTGACAAACAACGTAAATCATTGCAAAGATGGTCAGGAGAGTCCAACTAACCTTTTAAGTGGTAGAGCGAGTTTTGTCTTTCCATGTTGGTAGTCACGGCAAAGGAGGAGCGGTCTTGGAAGGCGGAGCAGGTGGATAGCTTGGACCGAAAAGGGCCGAGAGGTGGCATGGCCTTGGCCACAGCAATGGTATGGTGGAGCATGCAGGGGCGGTTAGGCGTGGTGGGGCCGTGGAAAACGGAGTGATGGCTTGGCCTGAGCCGTGGAAAGGTGAGGCGCGGTTTGGACCATGGCAAGGCGAGGCACGGTCTGGCACGGTGCGGCTTTAGGAGGCGGCACGGCAATGGCGTGGGCGGTCTTGGGCGCGTGACCGGTTTCCTCTTTTCCCTTCTTGGCTCAAAATAGGAAATCCTCGCTTCGTTCAAACTCCCACGTATCATGTCCATATAAAGGGAGGATCGGCTTCTCTTCTTTACACTTATTCATTCTTCCCAGCCGCGCGACAATAGTAGAGAGAAGCAGACGAGCAAATCCTAGGTATGTCTTCAAACACTTTTTTTTTCCCTTTTCTCTTTTCTTTTTGTTGGTGTAAACCCCAGGTGTAGGCGCACCTTTTCACGACCCTGTAGAAATATTAGCGTGAATCCTAGGTATTCTTTGCCCTGGCTTGTCGTGGCACCTATGCACGAGTACCATAGTAATGTTAACCTCCCTTGCAAGTTAGGTACGTAATAGAAATGGCCATGTCTTCTCACGAAAACCTAGCTTTTTAGGGGTTGCTCATCGTTTTGGTGTGGACGTGTACGGTTTCCATGGGGGGTTATTCCTCCTCGGTTGGACAAGAATTCTATGCCATAGGGTATGGTCTTGAAACGAATTGGCTTACGTCTTGGGTAAAAATAAATTTTGTGCACCTTCTGTAATAACGTCCCTTTGCATTGCTCCATTGTAGTTGTTTGAGAAAAATCTTCGTTATAATGTCACTTGGGGAGAGTTCCGCGAAAGATGTTGGTAACTCCAAGCCGAACGTGGTTGATGAATTTTTCACGATAATCTCCTCTAGGAGGAGTCCCCTTAAGTATGTGCCGCTACTTCTGACCGGCCTGGAGAGCGAGGGAGGGGATCGTTCGGCTCCTCCCGAAAATGTGATACGGTTTTGTCTTCATATGGGAGAGTATTCTGCTTCTTTTATCGATTTTAGGGCCCCAGTGAGTCCATTGCGTTCCTTCGAGAAATGGATGTGGTTCATGATGAGCCAAGAGCATGTAAGAACTAATTTGGCCAAGGCGCAGATCATTGATGTTGTTTCGGCTTCCGCAGTGCTTCAGATTAGGAAAGATATTCCAGGTTGGGGCACTTTTGTTTTCAGATGGTGTCCGGACACCCATACGGCCATATGTATATGGGGTGAAATGATTATTTCCTTGGAAAGCGTGGTTGTACTGCTGAATCTTCCCGTAGTTGGAAACCTTGACGTTAAGTTGTCCGCAGATGAAGAGGAGTTGCATGACGCCATGGTCGCGAAATCAAAAGGATTTGTTCGGAAGGAAAATGAGACGAAGTGCTTCTATGACTGGTGGGTGTCTCAGTGGTTTCCTAACGTGTTAGATTCGAACCAGAAGAACATTACACTTCATATTGCGGTGTTCTTGGCTCTTTGGATATCCAGAGATATTTTTGATGACGGCTCGGGCAAGAAAGAGATAAGACATGGACTCATTAAGTTTTCCATAAGATTGGCAAAAGGTGTCTTTCTCCCCCTAGGTGGTTTGTTTCTTGGTTCTCTGTATGCACACCTGAACCAGCTGGTTTCGGACATGCGCGCCTTGAACGTTCATAGGAAAGTGTATTCGTATGTTCGTGCCGCCTTTCTCTAGGCATGGTTGTGGGAGCATTTCGATCAGTATGCCATGAAACCGTTGGCTGTACTTCCCAAGTCTTGGGGTGGCTCGAGGGTACTGCTCTGGTTGAATAGTAGTCCCAAGACTGGTTCGAACCTGGTCGGACCTCTTGATAGCTCGCATGAAGTTAATTTTCGTCCATGGGCTCCAGTGCATGGGTCCATGATAGGTGTAGAATACACCTAATTTACTATCTAGTAGTTTATGCTTTCTCTGCTATTTTTCTTGTAAATTATGTATTTTACGCGTGTTTTTGAATTATTAGGTACTCTGGAGTCGCACGGACGAAAAGAAGGAGAAATCACCAAAATTGAGCAAAAAGGGAAAATTTGTCATTTCACGGGGTAAACAATATCTGGAGTCCAGTCAATGTTAAGGGGAATCTCTGTTTTGGAGGATTGTTAAAGACAGACTAGCTATGGTTAAGGGGATGCCATCTGGCTAGCCCTTATCAGAAGTGACATCCTATTGGACACCCAGATTGGGGTGGTCTCATCCCTGGGGTTTAAACATCCACCCCAGTAGTTCCTAAACCTAAGTCGAAGAGGCATTTCTTCCAAATCATTTGGGGCTGAAATCAAGAACGGCTGCCATAGCTTATGTTGTCCGAGAGAAATCGAGAGATGAGAGAATGAATCAGAACTCAGAAGATGGCGGTGTAGTGGAGGAGAAACTGGTTTATGGGTGTTTGATCGAGTGCAGATACAAGAAATTAGGGTTTGGTGTTCTTGAGATTGTGAAGCTGTTTGTGATGTTCTGAGAGATTTAGGGAGAAATGGAGATTCAGTAGATCAAGAAGAAGATGTATACTTGTAGTTCTGAGAAGAATTGTTGTTTAATGGGTATGAGGACGAATTTCAAAACTCAGAACATAAGATGGGTTAGCAGAAGAATGAAGCAATTGGTCTATGATGAACTGAATTGAAGAAGACATATAACGGCTCGAGAAATTAAAAAAGGGGATCTGTTGTTCTGAGAAACACAGGGAGGATGAAACTGCCAAAGATTCAGAGATGGGTTCGTGGTGGTGTTGTAATTACAGGAAATAATGGGTTTGTGGTCTGAGAGAGTTATAATGGTTGATGATTTAGTTGGAAGGAGGAATAGATACTGCATTGAATCCGTGAAGCAGACAGAGCAGATGGTTTGTTATGGTTGCAGTAGATAATTGAAAGAGCAAGAAAGGGGATCTGAGATTCAGATGAAGATGATAATGAACTAAGTTCAAGGATGCTATTGAGATGGGTCTGTTGGTGAAAGAATTGTGGAAGCTGCAATGGGTTCTTGAGAGATGGAAACTGTGGTGATGGCTAGGAGCTGGTAATGAATTGAAGTTTATGTTGCTACTGATTCAAGACTGAGTTGCTATACAATGAGTTGATGCTGCTTTGAATGGGATGAGTTGCAATGGAAGGTACACAGGTGCAAAAGCTGTTGCAGGCATGACAGGTGCTGCTAGTATATCCATGAACTGGTGGGTGGTTGAATGAAATGTTGGTACATTGAGCTAGATATCTGCAGTTAGATGGTTGTCCTGAAATGGTAACTAGGATGAGCATAACAGGGAAGGTGGAATTGATAGTGGTGTTACAGGGAAGTTGCAAATGGTTGTTGGAAGAATTGCAGGGTGTACAGCCCTCATGGATGGGAATAAGATGCAGCTTAAGTGCAGGGGAAGTGACAGAAACACAGAATATGGCCATCTTGGCTGTAACTGAAGTTGCAGAAACACAAAAAATGTAGGGCCATCTTGGCCGTGATTGCACAACTGCAACAAATTTGGCCTGGGAAAGTAGCATGGCTAGGACCAGTCAGCCGAGTTAGCTAGCTGACTCGGCTCTGACTCAGTGATTTGGGTCTAACTCATTCTTTGACTTTTGACTAACGGTTTGACATGTTTGACCGTCAGTCCTAACGGTGGACTGACATAATATTTCTTTACCGGGAGAGAATTTTCAGGTGGCCGGCAGCGACAAATTCCGTCCAATTTCCGGCCAAAAACCCAGTTTTCCGGCGAGCAAAAATACATAATTTTGTATGGACTTCTCTCATGTGTGTGAAGACTTAGAAGTGGGAATTGGATGAAAACTTGGATGTTTTTGGAGAATTGGACTAGAAATTGGAATATGGCTCAAATTGGGAAAGTGGTGTTCTTATGGAATGTGGATTCTTTTCCTACAAAGATATGGAGAGTATTGAAGCCTATAAGTAGAGGAGTTCTCTACAACTTTTAACACACATCTACTTTGGAGAAGGAGTTAAAGTGCACAAGAATTTGAGGAAAGAGCAACCATCATCTTTTCAATAAGTTTTCTTTCTTCCTTAATTATTATTATTATTGTGTGAACTCCAAATTATGAGTAGCTAATTTTCTTATTGATTGAGGATGAATTCCTAGTTCTTAATATATGGTTTGAGTTTTGTTTCAATTCTACTTTGAAGCTTTTCATATGATTATCGTTTGTTTTTGCTAATATTAATGTTTATGTTTGATTGATAGGTCGTTTGGGTGGCCAACTAAATTGATTTGTTAATTAATCTAAAGCTAGTGAAAGTTAGGGGATAAGTAATCGTTTCTTGACTATTTACATAAGTAGAAAACACAAGACCTTGCGGAGGGATTCCGTGGAGCAATTGTGTGTAAAAACAACGTTAGAAAGTGGACCTTTATCTAAGAGTTTAACTACTAATATCAACCTAATAAATTCATGAATCTTAATGCATTTAACTAAATTACATCTTGAGTGATCTACTACTAGGTGGTTTGGTGAATAGAATCCGGTAGTCGAGAACTTCCGTATCCGGTGAAATAAGGGATTTTAGGGTTAGCACTGATCTAGCTGCTATACCTACGGTTGGTGATAATTTGTGACTAATAAAAAGTGGAAAAGAACATAACTTTAATCATTGTTTTGCAGCGAAGAAGGATTCCTTGATCTAATCTCTCTTTATTGATTTCCTTTACCTTTTTAATTGCTTTGTTTATTTTATTTACTTTCTTAAATTCTTAATCAATACCCCCCTTTGTGTGACAATTTTACAACTAGAATCTCGTGCTCCTCGTGGGATCGATCTTGACTACCCTATATTACTTGTTAATTAGGTAGTAAAGTCTTAATTAATTTGTTGTGGTTACGACAAGCATACAAATTTTGGCGCCGTTGCCGGGGAGCATCGGATGATTTTAGTTGTTTTCTTTTTACTTTTTGCTTTATTCTTGCTTTGTTGGATTCTTTACCGTATCTAACTTAGTTTTTGATAATTGTTTTTCAGGTACCGGTTTTCCATGTATGGTGGACAAGAGCAAGCATATTACAACAATCAATACGGTTTTCAACTTCCAACATCATGGAAACTTCCAACCATCCTTAGGATACAATCAAAACCAATCTTTTGGCTATGATCAAAATCCTACGGAGCCTTATGTATATTCTCATACATATCAACAACCTTATGACGGGTATGTAAGTAGACAATCACAAGGATGGACGGATAATTATGCTTCTAATACATTGTTTTCTAGTAATGTGCAGACAGAGAATTGGGAATATACTCCTCTTCATCGTGTTTTTCCTTCACTTTTTAAGGATATACAATCTAGAAACTCTATACACGGTGGTAAGCGTGTTAATGTCCGGAAACTTGCACAAAAGTTATAAAAATTGGAAGATGATGGAGACTCGGAAGAGCTTGTCGCAGAAATTAGTAAGACCATTCATATGGAACTTAAACGACGTCGGGATAAAGGTTATGAAACCGATGAAGATTCTTATTATGGTGAGTCCGATAATGAAAATGATTGTGTTGAAAAGGACCAACCTTTGGAAACTTTTGATGACGCTAGTGTAGCTTACTCGAGCCTTGATCTTAATAATGATCAATCACCTATTCAAAAGGTAGAGCTTGAAGAAGATGCATTTAGTGCTTGGAAAAAATTTCTTAGGGAAAGATATGAGTCCGCGAAACTGTATGAGCGTTGCAACAATGAGGAAGTTATTCCAACTCCGGATCATAATAACGATCCTTCACCTATTCAAAAGGAGGAGATTCTGTGTGACTTTCCTATTATTGATACCGGTGTAAGACCCTCACATGAAGATCCTACAATCTATACCGATGAAAATCATTTTAGTGAATGGCCCGATTCCGATGATGAAGATATTGAAGAGATGATGCTCGATAATGAAACCGAATTGATTGAATTTGTGGAAGACCCAATTGAACTTGCTAATGATTTTAATGATGCCGAGACTTTAGTTAATGTAGAAAATGATGAAGAATGGTTGCAAGGTTTGATAGAGGACCATGATATGCAAGAGGTAAGTAATTCACTCGAATTTTTTAAGAATGAAGAAGATACCGTAATACAAGAAATTGTGCAAGGTTTGTCTAACCCTTTGAATATTAATTCTTATCCTTTACCTCTTATTGGTTTGAATGTATGTGCTTCGAAAGTATTTTTGAATGACTTTGTTTATCGATATCCACCATTGGAAACACTTGATGCTAATACTATGCAGGTTTGCCAAGAGGAATACATAGAAATTCCCAAATTCTATGTTCTTTATACACTTCCGGGTGTGGACAAGAATAAGTGTGGGGGAAATTTCTATCGATCTATAACTTTACTATTATTTTCTTGTACTAACATTTGTATGAAGTTATTGTTTGCAAAACAGGTACTATGGGAAGATCCCCAAATTTTCCGATTGTTAGTATATGGGGAGTGAATCTTACAAGAGCCAAGTCGGGCCGTCGACTTTAAAACAAGCGCTAAGTGGGAGGCAACCCACCGGTTTTGTATTTCTTATCCTTTTGTTTTTATTTGCTTTTTGTTTTGTTTGTTTATTTTTCTTGTTCCATATCATATTAGGATTTCCCACCTTGACTTTACTTGGACGATTCAATTACATTGAGGACAATGTAAGGTTTAAGTGTGGGGGAGTGGCTAAGCATATATTTTTGCATATAAAATAAAAAAAATAAAAAAAATTTGCATAAAAACTTCAACTTTTAGAGATTTTAGAGTCACTAGCATACTTCTAGGTATGATTACATAGAGAATTCTGACCGACATAATTGAACTTGGAAATGTTAGAGAACTACGTTCGATTTCTTTCTTGTTAGAGTGTTAAATAATGGATTTAATCATGCCGGTGATGCAAATTTGGTGCAGGGAGAAGTGCGTTATTAGAGTTGCTGATCAATCATTAGTGGAGACTACCCATTTTTATATCATGTGAGGCACCGACCAGAAATTCTTCCATGAATAAAGAGCTTCTTTTGAGTGTGTGTCACCGTACGTTAATTTCGGGTAGAATGATGAAAGCCTCCTTCTTTTAGTTCAATTTGTAGTTAGCACCATTCTCTTTCTCGACAAAAACGGGTCCATAGAAACACCACAATCAACAACAAGGGAGCGACATCAAAATCTACAAGGAAAGTTGAAGACGTTTGAGGTTTACAAGCAATGGAACAAGAAAAGGAGCAAATTTCATATTCAAGTAAAGCAACATACAATGAGAAGATTTTTACATACAAGTTGAAGGCTTATTTACAATAGCGAAGAAAAGCAAAAGGTGAGAATTATTGAAGTTTATGATTTCAAGACGATACAAGTTGTGAAGAATCAAGCGGTAAAATACTTTTCCACGGCCATGGTTTATATATATATGAGACAAGAGAAATATCTATTATTGTTTTGTTTTGAATAAGCCGTGGGGAAGGAAAATCTATAAGGAAGTTTCAAGCGACAAGGAGTTAAGGAAAAAGGTTACAAATTGTTAAGGATCTATGAAATTCAAGTGTTTATCATCAATAGTTGAAGCCGAAGACCAAGAAGATGAAGAAAAGGAGCGGAAGACGTTTCTATTGGATGCCATGAGAGTGGTATTATCATAATTGGCAATCGGATGTGAAGGTAAGTAAGTAATCTCATCCTCGATATAAGTGGTTGATTTCCTTTCTTAGAGATCGTTAGAAAAATGGTTTTTCAAAATGTTAAAAGATGTGGGTTTTTCAAAATTTCGGAAGTTATCCTTCCCACAATTCAACGTGTTGCAGGAATTCTCTCGTCATTCCTACCTGCACACATGTGAGACCCATAAAAAATCCGTCTTTTTGAGTGCAATTATCATAAAACCCTTTTGGTGAGGCAGAAGTCAAGGCGAAATGCTTATTGATCGTTTCTCAAACACGTGTTCTCTCATTATGGTGTGGTTATTTCTCACTCAACAATTAAGAATGAGAATATGTTCTTTAGTATTTCTAACTTCTTATTACTAGCATGCAGAAAATCTATGTCATTATAGCTCTTAGGATGCTTGGGACGCTGGAACGCTTTGGAGTTGTAAGTTTTAGTTTGATTTGCTCGAGGACTAGTAAAGTCTAAGTGTGGGGGAATTTGATAGGTGTAGAATACACCTAATTTACTATCTAGTAGTTTATGCTTTCTCTGCTATTTTTCTTGTAAATTATGTATTTTACGCGTGTTTTTGAATTATTAGGTACTCTGGAGTCGCACGGACGAAAAGAAGGAGAAATCACCAAAATTGAGCAAAAAGGGCAAATTTGTCATTTCACGGGGTAAACAATATCTGGAGTCCAGTCAATGTTAAGGGGCATCTCTGTTTTGGAGGATTGTTAAAGACAGACTAGCTGTGGTTAAGGGGCTGCCATCTGGCTAGCCCTTATCAGAAGTGACATCCTATTGGACACCCAGATTGGGGTGGTCTCATCCCTGGGGTTTAAACATCCACCCCAGTAGTCCCTAACCCTAAGTCGAAGAGGCATTTCTTCCAAATCATTTGGGACTGAAATCAAGAACGGATGCCATAGCTTCTGTTGTCCGAGAGAAATCGAGAGATGAGAGAATGAATCAGAACTCAGAAGATGGCGGTGTAGTGGAGGAGAAACTGGTTTGTGGGTGTTTGATCGAGTGCAGATACAGGAAATTAGGGTTTGGTGTTCTTGAGATTGTGAAGATGCTGGTGATTTTCTGAGAGATTTAGGGAGAAATAGAGATTCAGTAGATCAAGAAGAAGATGTATACTCGTAGTTCTGAGAAGAATTGTTGTTTAATGGGTATGAGGACGAATTTCAAAACTCAGAACATAAGATGGGTTAGCAGAAGAATGAAGCAATTGGTCTATGATGAACTGAATTGAAGAAGACATATAGCGGCTCGAGAAATTAAAAAAGGGGATCTGTTGTTCTGAGAAACACAGGGAGGATGAAACTTCCAAATATTCAGAGATGGGTTCGTGGTGGTGTTGTAATTACAGGAAATAATGGGTTTGTGGTCTGAGAGAGTTATAATGGTTGATGATTTAGTTGGAAGGAGAAATTGATACTGCATTGAATCCTTGAAGCAGACAGAGCAGATGGTTTGTTATGGTTGCAGTAGAGTACTGAAAGACCAAGAAGGGGGATCTGAGATTCAGATGGAGATGATAATGAACTAAGTTCAAAGCTGCTATTGAGATGGGTTTGTTGGTGAAAGAATTGTGGAAGCTGCAATGGGTTCTTGAAAGATGGAAACTGTGGTGATGGCTAGGAGCTGGTAATGAATTGAAGTTTATGTTGTTACTGATTCAAGACTGAGTTGCTATACAGGGAGTTGATGCTGCTTTGAATGGTATGAGCTGCAATGGAAGGTACACATGTGCAAAAGATGTTGCAGGCATGACAGGTGCTGCTAGTATATCCATGAACTGGTGGGTGGTTGAATGAAATGTTGGTACATTGAGCTGTATACTGCAGTTCAGATGGTTGGCCTGAAATGGTAACTAGGATGAGCATAACATGGAAGGTGGAATTGATAGTGGTGTTACAGGGAAGTTTCAAATGGTTGTTGGTAGGGTGCGGGGTGTCTGAGCCTCATGGATGGGAATAAGATGCAAACTTAAGTGTGGGAAGTGACAGAAGCACAGAATATGGCCATCTTGGCTGTAACTGAAGTTGCAGAAACACAGAAAATGCAGGGCCAACTTGGATGTGATTGCACAACTGCAACAAATTTGGCCTGGGCAAGTAGCATGGCTAGGACCAGTTAGCAGAGTTAGCTAGCTGACTCGGCTCTGACTCAGTGATTTGGGTCTAACTCATTCTTTGACTTTTGACTAACGGTTTGACCCGTTTGACCATCAGTCCTAACGGTGGACTGACGAAATATTTCTTTACCGGGAGAGAATTTTCAAGTGGCCGGCGGCGACAAATTCCGGTCAATTTCCGGCCAAAAACCCAGTTTTCCGGCGAGCAAAAATACATAATTTTGTATGGACTTCTCTCATGTGTGTGAAGACTTAGAAGTGGGAATTGGATGAAAACTTGGAAGTTTTTGGAGAATTGGACTAGAAATTGGAATAAGGCTCAAATTGGGAAAGTGGTGTTCTTATGGAATGTGGATTCTTTTCCTACAAAGATATGGAGAGTATTGAAGCCTATAAGTAGAGGAGTTCTCTACAACTTTTAACACACATCTACTTTGGAGAAGGAGTTAAAGTGCACAAGAATTTGAGGAAGGAGCAACCATCATCTTTTCAATAAGTTTTCTTTCTTCCTTAATTATTATTATTATTGTGTGAACTCCAAATTATGAGTAGCTAATTTTCTTATTGATTGAGGATGAATTCCTAGTTCTTAATATATGGTTTGAGTTTTGTTTCAATTCTACTTTGAAGTTTTTCATATGATTATCGTTTGTTTTTGCTAATATTAATGTTTATGTTTGATTGATAGGTCGTTTGGGTGGCCAACTAAATTGATTTGTTAATTAATCTAAAGCTAGTGAAAGTTAGGGGATAAGTAATCGTTTCTTGACTATTTACATAAGTAGAAAACACAAGACCTTGCGGAAGGATTCCGTGGAGCAATTGTGTGTAAAAACAACGTTAGAAAGTGGACCTTGATCTAAGAGTTTAACTACTAATATCAACCTAATAAATTCATGAATCTTAATGCATTTAACTAAATTACATCTTGAGTGATCTACTACTAGGTGGTTTGGTGAATAGAATCCGGTAGTCGAGAACTTCCGTATCCGGTGAAATAAGGGATTTTGGGGTTAGCACTGATCTAGCTGCTATACCTACGGTTGGTGATAATTTGTGACTAATAAAAAGTGGAAAAGAACATAACTTTAATCATTGTTTTGCAGCGAAGAAGGATTCCTTGATCTAATCTCTCTTTATTGATTTCCTTTACCTTTTTTATTGCTTTGTTTATTTTATTTATTTTATTAAATTCTTAATCAATACCCCCCTTTGTGTGACAATTTTACAACTAGAATCTCGTGCTCCTCGTGGGATCGATCTTGACTACCCTATATTACTTGTTAATTAGGTAGTAAAGTATTAATTAATTTGTTGTGGTTACGACAAGCATACAAATTTTGGCGCCGTTGCCGGGGAGCATCGGATGATTTTAGTTGTTTTATTTTTACTTTTTGCTTTATTCTTGCTTTGTTGGATTCTTTACCGTATCTAACTTAGTTTTTGAGAAATTTTTTTCAGGTACCGGTTTTCCATGTATGGTGGACAAGAGCAAGCATATTACAACAATCAATACGGTTTTCAACTTCCAACATCATGGTCGTTCCGGAAGTCCAGTTGTCGACTGTTCTTGATGCCGGTGCTCTTGCGCCGGGTAAAAGTCTCCCTTTATTACTCGCGGAAAGGAATCCATCAACAACCTCCAAATATAATGCGTTCTGGCAGAGTGAATTCCTCATCATCCAGGGATTTGTGAAAGCCGTAGTGGAGATCACTCGTGGTAGGCCCTCCGCCGATATTTTAGGAAAACATCCATTGTTGAGAGATACTTATTTAACCAAAAGGAAACCCGTCAGTCTGTTCGTGGACAGTCCCCAAGAGAAGGAGCGAAGGTTTAAGAATCGTGCTGGTGGTTTTCAGTCGGGTCTGGAGGCTCTCCCAACTTTTAGCTCTTCCAATATGCGAGTACGTATAAATTTTCTTCTTGACTTAGTCGAATTACATATGTCCTTGTCCCATTCTTGAGTGTATGTACTTGAGACTTGCCCAGGGTCTCAGCAGTGTGAATGCCTTTGCTAAACTTGCACATATTCAGAAAACAACGCCCTTTGAGACAGAAGGCAGTGATGCTGAGCCTAGTCATTCCGGAGAGGAATCCGAGAAGGATGAAAGTTCAGAGTCCGGAGATAGCGGGACTAGTTCTTCCGACAGCAGTGATGAATCTTCTTCTAGTCATTTCCAAACCAAATCGGTGAGTCCCCTCCATATTTTTTTTTAATAGGACTAAAACATATATTTATTTTTAAAGGAGGGGACCGCTCCCAAAGATGATCTTGAAGCGGAAAACCATCAGTGTAAAGGCATATCCACAGTTCCCATTGTTGAAACCGTGCCAGCTAGTGGCTTGGTTATGGAGATCCATCGTCCCGGGGGTGCCGCCATGACTCAGATGGAGGAAAGCACTTCAGGGGGTGAGATTGTAGTTAGGGATCCCCCACCGGTTGATGATCCAGTTGTAGGCGCCATCTTTAACCCTCCATACTTGGCCCCTTTCCCAGGCCATGTGCTAATCGGATGCTTCAGCGTGCCAGCTAGATATGCGACGTTATACACCAAGATCTGGGAGATCTATAGTAATATCACCACGACTAAGAAGATCACTAGTCGACATGCGTTGGTCAAGCGTGTGGAGGAGGCATTGTCTTCGATTGATGAGATGTGCAACGTGACTGGTCATACAGTTTCTGAGGATGTAATCTCGAGATGGAAGTTCCATCGTGACATGTGCATGGGCTTTAAATTCAACATTCCTTGGTTTGTTAAAGGTCTCTCTGATATTGAAAGGTTGCTGGGCGAAACAGTCGAAGGTCCATCCGCGGACATGGTGAAGAAGCAGGAAGCAGAATTCAAGAAATTGTGCCGGAAATTGAAATTGAAAATGGCGGCTCTCTAGAGCACAAAGGAGACCTTCGCCAAGAGGAGCAATCCGTTGTTGGAAAAATTTCCTTGAATGTTTATCTTCTGGACCTCTTACCTTTAGGTTTTTTTTTTTTGAAAGGCAAAAGAGACGCCGGGCTTGTGGTTTTGATTTTCTGGTTTTCTTGGGTTGATGGACAAAATTTACCTTGACAATTTTTGATTATATATTTTTTGGATAAAGGTTTAAAATTGAAATGGATATGAATGAAAGTGACGCACATGTCCCAAGTAGGCCCTGGAACCGTGTGTTGGTAGATGACATGGGATGGAACATGGTTATAGGTTTTATCAAAACTTGAAAGAGCAGACCACGTATTTTGTCAGAATAAGACTTACTCGGTTTCTCAGGTATTCTGATGAAAATAAACTTTCCGGGCGTAGGACCAAGTTTTTCGAAAAACATGGCTAAGGGAAGTCCCCAGTGTTCCGAATCATTGCTGAGTTGTCTAATGACTGAGCCATCAATCCATGTGTGGACCATTTTTCTTTTAACCCCTGGGGAGTCCCAGCCGTCCCTTGTCGGGTCATGACTGATAATCGAGTCGTTGAGTGACTGAGTCGGGGTGAGTCTCCTTCCCCTACCATCTTGACGTCTGGGTCGAAGAACGATATAGATGGAAAATTGACATTGTAACCGATAGATCAATCCTCCCGCTGTGGTTGCCAATTATTTATAGGTGAAAATAGTTTCTATCGGTTTTGGTAATTGCAGGTGTGAAGGTGAGAAATTGTTTAAACCCTAAACAAATGTACTGGAAGGGAGTACTTTTAAGTTCGAGAGATCAATCTATACAATTCTGGCCTAAAACAAGAAATGGTCGTTTCATACTTGCTTCGGTCACAAAGAGGAGGATAATGGGTTGGTTTTGGGGAGGGAAGCAAGGAGAGTGTGAGACCAGAATAGTTAATTCTGGAAGAGCAATTGGGTTTCTACAACTTGTTTTCAGAAAAGTAGGAGAGATCACGAGGAGAGCTAGCCAGTAAGTATTATGAGTATTGTCTTGGCCGAATGAACTTGTTGTCCAAATAGAAATAGGTAAAACCTATTTATACAAGTTGTAGTTGAAACGTACCCTGGTCTCATTAAGGAGTGAGGAGTAAATGGGAGGAGGTGGTAACCGTATTCATGGACTTGATTATTCCATAAATTGGTTAACACATGAAATTGATTTTCATGAAACTGTTAACGTTATGGAATTGATGTTCCATAAGGTTGTTAACTCACGGATTTATGTCTCATGAATGTTTTCCCACATAACTCCTGTATTTACAAGGCGCCTCACTCTTATGACACTTCATTATGAGGGGCATAGTGTATGCTGCACGCTATAGATGGTAGGCTCAAGAAATTTACCTACAATGTAAATTGTAAGTGCACAATGTTGGTTTGCAACACAGGGCAAGCACATGTCGAACCACAGAGACTTGTGAAGTGTAAGATGATTCTATGGTCTTTCAAAATTGATTCAAAGCACAAGTAGCACAAAGATGGTTTGTTTTGGTGTCGAAACGACAAGATATGGTAGTGATTATGGTTCTAAGGAAAAAAGTAAGCAAAACAGATTGTAAACACGGCTTGAGTAGCAATAGGGTGATTGAATTCACCTTCTAACCCTATGCTAAGACAATTTAACTCAAATTATATTCTTGTAACTTCCCTTGAAGGTTTCAGGTGGAAAAATCACTAACTGATTTCACTAAATTCTCCCCTAGTATTGGTTGTCTTCTTACAGTACAACCAATCATATGCTAATTTGATCAATCTAGTTAACCATTACTCCCATTTCAGTTTAGGCAAAACAAGAACACATACATGAATATGAATTAACTTAGCATAAAATTAGGGGCTTCATCTAAACCCTAGCAGATGAATTTAGAACATGATGAAGATGATTAAAACAGAATTATATTATGAAAGCAAATTGACACACATAAAAATTGGATGTAAATTGGATAAAAACTGGATGATAAATTACAAAGCATCAAACCCTATTTATACACAAAATTCTCCCTATTCTTCTTAAATTCAAAAACTAAAAGAAACCCACTCACCAATACACGTTTTATGATAATTTTCAGCTTCAATTTGTCTCTACAATTTACTTTGCATCTAACCCTAATCTTATCTCTCTCAATCTTTTCTTCTAGGGTTACAGTTCTTTAATAAGAGAGAAGATAAGATCGAGAGAGATAGAGAGTGAGAGTTTTGATTGTAGTAGTGGAGGTGGTCGTGATCATAGATGGTTGGGGAGATGATCTGAATGATGAAATTGACGCTGTAAAGAATGGAGAATAAGATGGGTTCTTCTGTTCTTTGTCGGGAAGTAGAATGAAGAAAGATGGTAGGGGAGTGTTTGGCTGGTGCTTGGTTAGGGAAGAAATTAGGTGGCTAGGGTGTGAGGTGATTGCAGCAAATTTTGATGCACGGCAAGGCAAAAACATTGGCTGCATCTGCTAGATCAAATCCAACGGGTCAAGATGGAGCGGGCTTGGATTCGGGTATGGGTTCGGATATGGATAGCTCAAACCCATGTACTTGTAAACATGTTGCAACGGATGCGCACGCGGGTTGCAACTTCTCTTCCACGGCCGCTAGGCTTCAATTTTCTGCTCTTTTGGCTCCTCAATTCATCCAAGCTTTATTTGGTACCTAAAAACATAAAATTAATTAATACAAATATTTATTCTTGAAAACAGAGAAAATACAGAATTTGAGATAATATCTGATTTTAAAGCGCACAAGATGAGTTAAATGCCAATAAAAAGGTGTAGAAATATGCAATATTTTGCACTCATCAAATACCCCCAAACCTAAATTTTACTTGTCCTCAAGTGAAACAGAAATTAAGAAACCCTAACTATACCACTGTCGCTGGTCTCTCGAATGCATTTAGCATATGCACTAAGCCTTTAAACCCCTAGGTATCCCTAGTGGACGAGTTGTAGTCTCGTGAGGGCCTACCAGAGATGTACCCACAAAATCTTCTCCAACTTCAGAGCGTAAAAGAGTCTCAAGCATCCAAGGAGCTATGAGGACATATAATTTCTGCATGCTAGTAACACGAAGTTAGAACTACCAAAGAACGCATTCTCATCCTTAGGAGTTGAGCGATAAATAACCATACAATATGAAAGAATTCGGGTTCGAGAGTAATCACAAGCCTCGACTTCTGTCTCACCAATAGGGTTTTATGATAGTTGCACTCAAAAAGATCATTGTTTTAGTCTCTCATGTATGCAGACAGGAATAAAGAGAGAAATCCTGCACACGTTGATGGTGGGAAGGAAAACCTTCCAAAATAATTTCTGGAGACTCCACAGAATTGTGGACAAAAAGAATCTTTTTCTGTTGATCTCTAAGGAAGGAAATCAACCATTAGCAAGGATGGAAGTACTCACTTACCTTCACATCCTATCGGAAATCAACACCACTCTCACATCATCCATAGAAATGTCTTCAATCTTCGGTCTTCAACTGTTGATGTTGAACTTCTGAACTTCGCAAAAACTTGACAATTTGTAACTTTTCTCTTGAATTTCGTTGTTGCTTGGAATTTTCTTCTTGAATTCTTCATTTTTACCATGGTGATATCAAAACTAAACTAAGAAAATAAACAAAGTATATATATATATATATTTTATTTTTATTTATTTTTGATTAAAACAACATGAAATGAAAATAACAACAAAAACAATGAAACTACTAACTCCATGGATGAAGGACTTTATCACTCAATTCTTCACAACTTGTATTGTCTTGATTTCATAAACTTCACTAATTCTCATCTTATTTTGTTTTCTTTTCTCTTGTAAAATACCTCTTGAATTGTTGCATGTAAACCTTGGACTACTTCTGATGTTGCTCTGCTCGTTGATGATGATGTGTTTCTATGGATCTGTTGATGTTGTTGAGAGAGAGATTGATGCTAATTGCTCATCGAACTACAAGAAGGAGTTTTCATCTTTAAACGTCACCCTCATGATTGACAAAATTAGCACTCAAGAGATCAAAAATAGTGTTGAAAGTGGTGCGAAGTTGGGTAGCTCACCATTCCTACCCGGAATTGACGTACGGTGACACACACTCTAAAAGATTTTTTAGAAAGTCACAAAAATTGAAGGTCGGTACCTCTCTTGATGTAAAAATGGGTAGTCTCCACTAAGGGTGATCACAATTCTACTACCAAATATCTTTGCAGCACCTAATTCGCCCTCCGGCATGGTTAAATCCAACTTTAACGCTCTAATCAACTAAGAAACCCGATTGTGTTCTCCAGTACTTCCAAGTTCAGTTATTTCGGTCAGGCTCTCTATGTAAACATAGCTAAAGCATGCTAGTAACTCTAGGATCTCTAAAAGTTGGAGGTTTTATGCAAATATTTACAAAGTTTTTTTGAGTTTTTAATAAGAAAACTAAAAATAAGAAGACTAAAAACTCTATATGAAAAATGCACCCCCAAACCTAAATCTAACATTTTCCTCAATGTTTCAACAGATACCAAGAGAACTATGTTGAGTAAAGAAAAGGTTAGAGATTATCGGATGCAAAAGGATGGTGCTAAACCATTAGTGTGTGAATGCTTTGAAAGCAAACAATATGAGCGCAAGAAAAAAGGTTTGGTTAGCACACATAAAAACTATGCAAAAATAAAAGGAAAAGGGAAAGAGAATGGATTTTTAGTCCATATGTATGTACACAGGTGAACTAGTTTAGTCTACATACGGGGTCTTCCAATTATACGGTCTCATTTTCTGGTGGAAGATGCTCCATAAATGGTTTCAATCTCTGATCATTGACCTTGAAGATGTTCTTGTATGCTGGGTTTTCGATTTCAACAGCTCCATGAGTGAAAACAATACGTACCAAGAATGGACCTGACCATCGAGATCGTAAATTTCCTGGAAACAAATGCAAACGAGTGTTGTACAATAAAACTTTTTGACTAGGTGTAAAAGACTTGCACAAAATGCGCTTGTCATGAAACACTTTCATTCTCTATTTGTACATTTTGGCACTATCATATGCATCATTTATTAATTCTTCTAACTCATTGAGTTGAAGTTTTCTTTGGGTAACTGCCTTATCAAGATCAAAGTTCAGTTTCTTTACAGCCCAATATGCACGATGTTCTAACTCTACAAGTAGATGAAAAGCTTTACCGTACACAAGTCTGTAAGGGGACATGCCAATGGGAGTATTGTATGCAGTTCTATAGGCCCACAAAGCATCATTTAAACGTAAAGACCAATCTTTCCTAGAAGGATTAAAAGTATTTTCAAGGATATGCTTAATTTCCCTATTAGAAACTTCTACTTGGCCACTAGTCTGAGGATGGTAAGGTGTTTCTACCTTATGAGTGATTCCATACTTGCGCATAAGTGATTCAAAAGGTCTATTGCAAAAATGACTACCTCCATCACTGATTATTGCTCTAGGTGTTCCAAAGCGAGAGAAAATGTTTTCTTTAAGAAAAGAAAGGACAACTTTATGATCATTTGTTTTGGATACAATGGCTTCTACCCACTTAGAGACATAATCAACAGCAACAAGAATGTACAACTTACCTTCAGAGTTAGGAAATGGACCCATGAAATCAATACCCCACACAGCAAACAGCTCAACAATCAAAATGGGTTGTAAGGGCATCATGTTTATTTTAGAGATACTTCCTAATTTCTGTCATCGGTCACAAGCAACACAAAAAGCATGGCTATCTTTAAACAATGTTGGCCAGTAAAAACCACTCTGCAAGATCTTTGCAGCCATTTTCTTGGCACTAAAATGGCCTCCACATGCATGGTCATGACAGAAAGAGATGACATCCCTTTGTTCAGAATTGGGGACACATCTCCTAATGATTTTGTCTCGACAATACTTAAACAGATATGGGTCATCCCAAAGGAAATGTTTAACTTCAGACAAGAATTTAGAACGGTCTTGTTTAGACCAATGCAAAGGCATTCTACCTGTAGCAAGGTAGTTCAAGATATCAGCAAACCACGGCATTTTAGATACAAGCATCAATTGTTCATCGAGGAATGATTCTCTAATAAGCACGGATTCATCAGCAGATTAAATATTCAATCTTGACAAGTGATCATCAACAACATTTTCTGACCCTTTCTTATCTCGAATTTCGAGGTTAAACTCTTGTAACAAGAGTATCCATCGAATTAGACGAGCCTTAGCATCTTTTTTAGACAAAAGATATTTCAATGCAGCATGGTCAGAATATATGATGATTTTAGACCCTATCAAATAAGATCTAAACTTATCCAATGCAAACACAACATCTAGCAACTTTTTCTCAGTTGTTGAATAATTCATTTGGGCATCATTAAGTGTTTTACTAGCATAGTAGATCACATAAGGGAGTTTGTCAACTCGCTGACCTAAGACAGCTCCTACAGCATAGTCAGACGCATCACACATAATTTCAAATGGTAAGGTCCAGTCGGGTGGTCTGACTATAGGGGCAGATATAAGAAGAGCTTTAAATTGCTCCCATGCTTCCTTATAAGAATCATCAAAGACAAATGCAACATATTTTGCAATAAGATTACACAAAGGTCTTGAAATTTTACTAAAGTCTTTGATGAATCGGCGGTAAAAACCGGCATGGCCTAAGAATGATCTTATGTCCCTCACAGAATGAGGTTGAGGCAAGTGTTGAATTAGATCAACCTTGGCTTTATCTACTTCTATGACTTTTTCCGATATGATATGCCCTAGAATAATGTCCGAGTCAACCATGAAATGACATTTTTCCCAATTCAAAAACAAATTCTTTTCCTTACACCGAATCAGCACACGAGTTAGATGATGCAAACATTCATCAAAAGAAGACCCAAAGACAGAAAAATCATCCATGAAAATCTCAAGAAACTCATCTATCATGTCGGAAAATATGCTCATCATGCAACGTTGAAAAATAGCGGGTGCATTACATTACCCAAAAGGCATACGACGATAAGCAAATATTCCATAAGGACAAGTAAATGTAGTCTTATGTTGGTCTTTGGGTGCTATGTGAATTTGGTTGTAGCCTGAATATCCATCTAAGAAACAATAGTACCTATGTCTCGACAACCTTTCTAGCATTTGGTCAATGAATGGGAGGGGAAAATGGTCTTTCTTTGTTACTGTATTCAATTTCCTATAGTCAATACAAACTCGCCACCCTGTGGTCACACGGGTGGGAACAAGCTCATTCTTTTCATTTTGAACTACAGTAATGCCCGACTTTTTGGGTACCACTTGAATGGGACTAACCCACTTGCTATCTGGAACTGGGTATATGATACCCGCATCAAGAAATTTAAAAATCTCACCTTTAACAACATCTATCATATTGGGGTTAAGTCTCCTTTGAATTTCCCTAGATGGTTTAGTGTTTTCTTTAAGATTTATATGATGCATGTAAATTGTGAGACTTATACCTTTAAGGTCTGAAATGGCCCATCCTAAGGCCTCCTTATGCTCTTTAAGCACTTCTAAAAGTTTATTTTCCTGTTCTGTATCTAAACATGATGCAATAATCATAGGAAAAGTATCACAAGGACCTAAGAAAGCATATTTCAAAGTATCAGGTAATGGTTTCAAATCAAGCTTAGGTGGTTCAACAGGAGATGGGGCAGATTTGGAATCAGAGAGTGGAAGTGGTTCCACTGCAGTCTTCCATTTAGCAATATCCATGGGTGGAACAGATTCAAGAAAAGAGTGAATTTCACCAAGGTACTTAGACTCAAAGAGATTTAAGTCAAAGTTATCTAAACATGCTTGCAAAGGGTCCGCTGAAAAAATGTCAGGCAATAAGTTTTGGATCAGACTCTCAATTATTTTAATCTCATGCAAATCAGTATCATCACAATCAATAGGTTGTTGACTAGTGTTAAAAACATTCAGTTCTACCGTCATGTTACCAAAAGACAATTTCAACACTCCATTATGACAGTTTATGATAGCATTGGACGTCACCAGGAAAAGACGTCCTAAGATGACATGAATGTGATTATCTGGGTTTTGCACAGGTTGAGTATCTAACACAATGAAGTCCACAAGAAATAAAAATTTATCAAACTTTATTAACATATCTTCAACAATACCACGAGGGATTTTCACAGATCTGTCCGCTAATTGTAGCGTAACAGGAATGGGTTTCATCTCCCCAAGGCCTAACTGCACATACACAGAGTATGGAAATAGATTCACACTTGCTCCTAAGTATAGTAAAGCCTTTTTGACCACATGGTCGCCTATGGTGCATGTGATTGTTGGAGAACCTGGGTCCCTAAACTTAGTTGGAATCTTGTTTTGAATTATGGAACTTACTTGCTCAGTGAGAAAATCACGCTTATGCACATGAAGCTTTCGCTTTTGTGTGCACAGATCCTTCAAAAACTTAGCATATATGGGTATCTGCCTGATTGCTTCGAGAAATAGAATGTTTATTTTGACTCGTTTAAACATCTCCAATATCTCGTTGCACTGGTTACCCCCTTTTTGTTGCACCAATATTTGTGGGAATGGAGCAACAAGTACATGAGAAGGTGCAGGGGCATTAACATCAGTGGAATTCTTAGAGTCAGTATCATGCTCAGATTCCTTTTCCACAACAGGTATTTTCTGTGGAGTTGTATACACTGGTGAGTCTGATCTAAACTCACTTGACTGTGGTACACCTACATTGTTCTCAACAACTTTACCACTACGAAGAGTGGTGATAGCATTCACAGGACTATGTGAAGTTTCATTGCAAGTTGAAGTACCTGCCTGAAATATATTCTTTGGATTTTGTTGGGGTTGACTAGGGAGTTTACATTTTTCTCTCTCATTCAATGCATCACAAATTTAACCCATTTTAATTTCTAGACTTGTGAAACGTTGGTCGGTGGTCTTTTGAAGTTGTACAAGATTTTGGGTCAACAGACCGAAACTGTCTTCAAAGCTAGGATTTTTCTCTACAGGGTAATGAGTGTGTGGTTGCACTTGGGGGTTTCTAGGATATGAGTATCCTTGGTTATTATTTGTTGTTCCCCATTGTACAGGCCCTTTATACCATGAAAAGTTAGGGTGATTTCTCCACCATGGGTTGTAGGTCCAAGAATAAGGGTTGTTCTCTTGCCTATAGTACAAAACATTGGCTTGCTCGATTTTAGACTCTTGAAATACATGGAGGTCTGGATAACTATCCACTAGGTGGTTTGAACTATGGCACGCGGCACAAGTAGCCATTTGAATTTGGTTACGGAGAGTAGGGGCATTAGTTTTTACATTCTTCTGCAGCTCTAGCACTTCTATTCTTCTAGCCAAAGATGCCATCTTTGCATTTCCCTCAAAGTCAGACTCAATTCTATGAACATTATCTATAGGGGTAGTCCTTTTAGGTTCACGGGTGGACTCCCACTGATAAGTATTTTCAGCGACTTCGATTAAGAAAGTCCAAGACTCATCAACAGTTTTGTCAATAAATGCACCATTGCACATTGACTCAACTGTGGTTCGGGTCCTGACATCTAAGCCTTCATACAAAATTTGCACAAGTCTCCATTTTTCAAAGCCATGGTGAGGACATTGGAGAAATAATTCATTGAATCTCTCCAAATATTTTCTAAAGTTTCACCCTCTAATTGCACAAAACTATTCAGACTTTGACGAATTGTCACAGTCTTATGGTTTGGGAAGAACTTTTTGAAGAACTCTTTCGTAAGAGCATCCCAGGTTGCAATGGACTGTGGTTGTAGGGCATATAACCAAGACTTGGCATTTTCTTTCAAAGAGAAAGGAAATAGTCTCAGTTTGAGGGACTCTTCCAGCATTTGGTTGAAACACAGAGTCCCACAAATTTCCTCAAATTCTCTTACATGGTGATAGGGGTTTTCAGCATCAACCCCTCTAAAAACAGGCAGCATGTGGATTATTCTTGCTTTCAGTTCAAACTGACCAGCATCAGCTGGTAGAATGATGTAAGAGGGCTGGCTTTCCCTTTTTGGGTACATGTAGTCCTTGAGACTACGGGTTTGGTTCTCTTCACCCATTGTCTCAGATTGGTCAGGATTGTTTACTTCAGAACTGGGTATGTCGACAATATCTTCTTGGAGGATTCTAACTAGTCGATTTGTTTGGTCTCTAAAAGAAACAATCATAACCTAGCTAGCACATCAATTATGTTATACACCCAGAGAAATAAGCAAATTGCAATACAGAGAAAACAAAGTTTGCGAGAATCAAAAGCTAGCTCTAGGAACCAAACTATGCACACAGAACTGATATGTACTTACAAATCATCTAAGCAGCAGTGCACAAATCAGGGATTGGTGGCCAAAATCAGGCTAAGCAATGAGTAAATCAGGGGTTGGTGGCAGTTTGGCCAGATAACAAATTATGCACTCAAGGTATTAGGGCGGCTAGTTTGAACAATCATTCAAGGTGCACAAGAACTGATTATGCCCACTCAAGGTGAAGCATGTGCTGTGTGACTGTATGATAACAGGCTTGGTTGACCTCAACAATAAAATCATTCAATAATAAAATCAACCATCCAAAGTAAAACTCAAATTGAGTGAAATAGAGTTTGAGAATACGATATTGCCGGTATAAAACCGGGTTTATGCAATTCCACAATTTGTGCTCCGTTCCTTGTTTTGCAGAGATATATTGCAGGCATTTCCAGTACAGGATAAAGTGTACACACGACAGAAACTTGTATTCTGCTCCTCCCTTTCCACTTCCTTGTTTCCCAGATTATTGCAGGTACCTGATCACTCAAAGAGATTATCAGTACAGATAATTGCGCAAGTGAAACAAAGATAGGGATTATCAATACTGATTTTCAAAATATGAGATGATTCTAAGCATGACAATGATTTTGTGTTACACTGATTTGCTAATCAGGACAGACTAAGCTATCAGTAACAAGGTGTTTGTGGGAGAAAACTACTTCTGCCGGTTTAGGTAATTTTGGGTGTATGTGGATGAGAAGTGAGTTTAAACCTTCAACAAATATGCTGCACTTTGATTCGAGAGATAATCTATACAATTCTGGCCTAAACCGAAGACACAGACGTTCCAGATTTGTTTCGGTCACAAGTGAAGGATGTGAGGTTGATCTTAGGGAGGGAAGCGAAGAAGGTGTTAAGAGTATGAAGGTGAAGGCTGTTTGATGACTTGTTAAAAGAAGGTTGAGCAGGCTAGAAAATGTTGCAGGCAGGATCTGGGTGTTGAATACGATTAACACTTGGTTTTCTGTGTTGCTCGAACTTTTGTTTTTGGAAATAGGGAGGAGAACCTATTTATACAAGTCATTAAGCCTTCTTCACGTCTCTCGTGGGAAGTGGAGGAAGTGGAGTGAGGGAAGAGTGTAGTTGTGTGTGAGTGTCACACGATCAGAACTGCCCACTTCTCCCATCTTGACTTAACCGCCCATGTCTTCCTAACACGTTCTTGTGATGGCGCGTTGCACGCTGCACGCTGTAAACCGCCAGACCAATACCCCAGTTTGTATCCCCCAGTTATGACGTGATTAATGTCTCGAGTGTGTGGATCGAGGGACCCATAGAAAATAGTGCAGGGTGAAACATGAACTTGGTATAACATCGCATGCATCCATCTTCAGGTAACCGTTTGGAGGATGTATAAACAGGCCATGCCTTGGTCGGTTACCTTGTGAAGAAGAGTGATGGATGGTGGTCATAGTGATACCTTGTTTGCTGGTTGATTCGCACCCTAAGCCATTCGTCCAAGCTTGCAAAGCTGGATGGACGAGATGACTCGTATCCTTGCTTGCGACCATTGGATGGGAGGCGCGCATGCTGCCTCTTTCGGCCCAAACGTTTGCATGCTTAGAGAGTTCCAATGGAGGAACCGATCAGCCCTGCATTGAGTTAGTACAATGGTGTTCACGCCCATGCCTGCTTGACTCGCAAATATTTAGTCTAAGCCACTCGACTCAGGCGGAAAAGACGAGTGGTCGAGATTAGAATTTATGGAGGGGCCGTGACATATCACCTTTGGGCGCGCGTACCGAGGAGCTTGATCACCGCCGGTCTAGGCCGATCAGCTAGACGTGAAACCGGGCCCACGGTGGTCATGCTAGCATGCTCGGTTCCTTCTAAGTCTCCATCTTGGCATTCCGTCCAAGCCTGCGAAGATGGACGCTCTAGATGTTTCTGCGCCGCAAACCCTAATTAGGGCTTTAGACCGGCCACTTTGAGCGATCGGTTTTGGGTTGCGTGCACCTCTTTTGGGGAGACCGACCATGTAGGCAACATCTTGGGTCGACGGTGAGCATGTATATGCTTGCTCTATGACCCTGGGCGCAATCTAAGCCATCCAACTATGCCGGCGAAGTCGGATGGTCATGATCGTTTTGGATCTTCTCAACCTGCATAAGGCGTTAAACTAGCCTTGTTTGGGCAATCATTTCTTGCACCACGGCTTGCCTATGAGGGAGTCGGTCATGTAGGTAGAAAGTAGGCCCGCCAATGGTGTACCATCACTTCACTACTTGTTTTAGGGTATAATCTAAGCCGTCCAACTATGCCGGCGAATTTGGACGCTCACAATTAAAAGAAACCCTAGCCGTGCGTCATGCTCACTTTGAGCGCACGTTTTGGAAGGACCAACCGTGGTTGGTCTTGACCGTTCGGTCATGTGTGAAGGTGGGTCCGAGGTGATCATGGTAGCATGCTCAGGACCCCCTGAATCTATATCTACACCCTCCATCTATGCTTGCGAAGTTGGACGGGTGAGATATATTTTTGGGTTTGTTTTCAGCAAGTGAGACTAACATGGATAGTCTTGCATGCATTCAACGGGGCTAGTATAACCTACCGTCAGGAATCCTATGGGTGTTTGCACGTCGAACACATGGCTTTAATTAAAGCATTAATAGTAATGTTGTATACCTACAGAAAACCGGGATGGTTGCCACATGCTCCGTCGGGATGGTTGCCACATGCTCCGTTCTGGGTAGGTATGTTTAATTCTCAGGGATGGTTGCACATGCTACAATGAATTAATATGGCTAGAAGTATTCACCGCCTGAAGGCTTTATCCTTTGCAGGACGTCAGCTTACAAAAATTGGCTTTTTACAATTTTAGCCTTTAAATATAAATCCACCATCAACATTAAGTCCCCTGCCTAGCATGCAATGGTTACACTATTGTAGGGTAGGCATGAGATGGTGACAATTTAAAGACAAAACTTATAAGACAAAGTTAGATGTTACCAGGAGAGACGGGTTATCATGTCCTCGGAGGATGTCACGTTTAAGAGGCATGCAGGCGAGCGTTCCCCTAGCATGATGTAGGTATTGCTTGTTTCAGTCGAACTTGTTATTCCTGCTTCGATCGAGGGACTACTGCACATGCTCAATCGTGGGGTTGTGCCTAATCGACGGACTATTGCGCTTGCTTCGTTCATGGGTCTATTGCGCCTGCGTGATCGAACGTGGAACCTGATATGGGCATGTTTGCTTCAAACATGGGAAGTTATGCATGCTTCGATCAAACATGGGTCCATCGTGTGCACGTTTTCAAACTTTGTCCATGTCCTATGATTTCTTGATATGCATGTGGGCCCGCCTAATTCTCTTAACCGTGGTACTCATCATGCGCCTGCTTGATCTGGAATTGTTGTTCCTTCTTGATAGGCATGTTCAACCTTGCATGCGCCTGTATGCTACCTACATGCTATGCCTGCATGCTATGCCTACATGCTCAACCTTGACTGCGCCTACATGCTATGCTTGCATGCTCAACCTTGCGCCTGCATGTTATGCCTGCATTCTCAACCTTTCCTGCGCCTGCATGCTCAACCTTTCCTGCATGCTACATGCTCAACCTTGCCTGCGCCTGCATGCTATGCATGCATGCTCAACCTTGCCAGCGCCTGCATGTTATGCCTGCATGCTCAACTTTGCCTGCGCCTGCATGCTATGCCTTCATGCTCAACTTTGCATGTGCCTGCATGCTTGATGTCCCTGCTTTGATGAACTTTGTGTGCTCAAATGTAAATGCGGGTCCTGTAGAGAGCGTTGAAATAACTTCTTAAGCGAGCGTGGAGACGGCTCCCCGTGAGAGCGTTGAAGCAGGATTCTGAAGCGAACGTGGATTAGTCTCCTAGTGAGAGCGTTGAAGCAGGCTTCTGAAGCGAACATGCTGGAGGCTCCTAAAAAGCGTTGAAGAAGACTTCTGAAGAGAACATGAAGGAGGCTCCTGGTGAGCGTTGAAGAAGGCTTCTGAAGCGAACATGCTGGAGGCTCCCGAAGAGCGTTGAAGCAGGCTTCTGAAGCGAACATGCTGGAGGCTCCTGAAGAGTGTTGAAGAGGCTCCTTCTTCGATTCGGTTTTCCTTTTACATGCTTCTTGATTGACCATCTATTGGAGAAGTCCTTGACTGATGGTGAAGGAATCTCATGCTGAGCCTCAGTCCCCAAGCGTGATCTATGTGTCTCCATCTTACATTCCCAGTTATTAGCAGCAACAATGATTAGAAACTGGCAGGGAGAGGTGTGGTGGAAACTTGCACGAACTTGGCACTCTTCGGTAAATATCATCTCATTTAGAAAGATAAGTTGGAACCAATGGATTTCTTGATGTTTTTTCATGAAATAGAGAAGGGGAAGACAGTCCTCTGCCCACGAGTATCTAGATATTTCGACTTGATAGGTATTGCCACGCTAGGTGCATGAGGATGTCTTCGAGATGGGAGGTGCTAAGCAGTCCCAGTCACACTCCTTTGGTAAAGCAACTACTTCTTCTATTGGAGACAAATTCTGAAAGCTATCTCACTGATGTAGTTACCATCGATCCAGATATGGAATATCTTGGATGTTGTTTCACCATTGCGGCAGTTGTGCATAGGGTGCTAGAGTTGGAGTTGGTGATGTTGGACGCGTAGGATGTTGTATCTCGGTGGCTTTCCTCTTGCTGCTTCAACTAAACTGCTTATGGAAGGCTAAAGATTGTATTTCCTATTGGTGGGATGTATGCTTCCACGAACATCATGAGGCTCTTCATTACTGGCAGGCCTGGTGCTTTCCAGCAAGGTGGATGCTGTCGTTGATGAGTGTTCAATAACTTCACGAATTCCATAGGATGACCAAAAGTGCAGATTCTCCAACATAGCATGGTAGACATGCACCATTGTCTGATAGAGTGACTCGATTTTGTTCGACATGACGCGTGGAAATCATTATCCTCTTGAGGCTTCTCCCTTGAGGTATCAACTCCCGTGGAAGATTGCCGCCATAGAGCGTTGATATGTTGTTGTTGTAGCATTCCACTGGTAGGGGATAACGTGCATCAGTCTCCCTCTTGGTGTGAACATGGTTCGCTGCTTCACTAGATGAAGAAGAACGCCTTGTCAGCGAATATGCATTGGGAGGAATAACCCTTAATGATGCAATTCAGTCCTCCTCCCGGATTGACATCCACACAGGGAGTGGGATGCAATGAACTTTGTATGGTTCTTCCCGCGGAGCTTCTCTTGGTTCGAATAACTCCACTTCATACATCGATGCGTAATGAGACAGTGATGCAGGAATACAGACAACTTCTTTATCCAGCATGGTATTCAGGCACTGATGATATGTTGAAGGGAAAACCCCGTATGTGCTGGTCTGGTTTCCTTCTAAGTCCGTCATCGTGGTAGGCTTCCGTATTATCTTTCAGGGTCGAATCTTGGATGTCCTGAGAGCCTTGAGGGTAATCACATTCGAAGACGCTCTTGTGTCGATGAGGGTCTTCCTGAACTCTGAGCCCTTGATGCGTGCAGCAACATGTAGGGGCCGGTTGTCACCTTCCTTCGTCATCATGTCATCCACTGTAAATGTAACATCATTTACATATGCTTCCGATGCGGTTAAGACTCCTAGACGTGAAGGAGTCAGGTGCACATTCAGATCTATCTGATTAATTTCAGCAAACGTCTACGCCTGCTGATTCATCGAGAGATGTAAGATTTTACACAAGCTTTCCACTAGAGATGTCACTTCCTGCTCCATTGGTCTCTGGTTCGTAGTAAAGTTGTCAAAATGAGGATGATCGTTGTGAGGACCAGTCCCCAGTGTAGGAGTCTCCATGATAAGACCGCCCATATCTGATGTTGCTTCTTTTATCAGGTTCATGTAGGCCTGCATCATTGAAGTACATTTTTTGGGTACGTTGAACGCGCTCCCTGTTGGCTCCAGGGGCTGTCGAGGCTCTTATGGCAATCGATCAGTTAATATATTAAGAAAAGTGAGTACCTCTTTCAGAGTTGCAGCCATATCCGTTTGAGTCTTAGCAAGGACTTCATGCCTCTCCATCAAATCTGCGATGGTAATGGGAGATGGTCCTCCCCTTGATCCTCCAGTTCCTCGTCCTGATGAAGGGGTGGAATTTGTCGCTCTGGTGACCGCTGGAGGCATTACACTTGAGAAGATACTAGGATTTGCGGCTTCTCTGGCTCTTGTAATGGGAGGTGTCACGCCTGCTGGAATGTCTGCTCCTGCTCCACTGGTACTGATGATAGAAGACGCGATTCCCTGAGACACATTGGTTGCACTGGCGGGTTGCACTGTAACACCAGTAATTGGGATATCAGCGCCACCAGAAGTGTTGTCGGTGCTAACTCCATCGTTGTTTGCTGATCCAGACCTAAGATCCACCATTCTTGAAATCATAGAAATTGAATTGGTACTGAAGAAATCGACTTCACAACCGAGAGATTAACCTCCCACTATGGTCGCCAATTGTTTGTGGGAGAAAACTACTTCTGCCGGTTTAGGTAATTTTGGGTGTATGTGGATGAGAAGTGAGTTTAAACCTTCAACAAATGTGATGCACGATGAGCACTTTGATTCGAGAGATAATCTATACAATTCTGGCCTAAACCGAAGACACGGCCGTTCCAGATTTGTTTCGGTCACAAGTGAAGGATGTGAGGTTGATCTTAGGGAGGGAAGCGAAGAATGTGTTGAGAGTATGAAGGTGAAGGCTATTTGATGACTTGTTAACAGAAGGTTGAGCAGGCTAGAAAATGTTGCAGGCAGGCTCTGGGTGTTGAATACGATTAACACTTGGTTTTCTGTGTTGTTCGAACTTCTGTTTTTGGAAATAGGGAGGAGAACCTATTTATACAAGTCATTAATCCTTCTTCACGTCTCTCGTGGGAAGTGGAGGAAGTGGAGTGAGGGAAGAGTGGAGTTGTGTGTGAGTGTCACACGATCAGAACTGCCCACTTCTCCCATCTTGACTTAACCGCCCATGTCTTCCTAACACGTTCTTGTGATGGCACGTTGCACGCTGTAAACCGCTAGACCAATACCCCAGTTTGTATCCCCCAGTTGTGACGTGATTAATGTCTCGAGTGTGTGGATCGCGGGACCCACATAAAATAGTGCAGGGTGAACCATGAACTTGGTATAACATCGCATGCATCCATCTTCAGGTAACCGTTTGGAGGCTGTATAGACAGGCCATTCCTTGGTCGGTTACCTTGTGAAGAAGAGTGACAGATGGTGGTCATAGTGATACCTTGTTTGCTGGTTGATTCGCACCCTAAGCCATTCATCCAAGCTTGCAAAGCTGGATGGACGAGATGACTCGTAGCCTTGCTTACGACCGTTGGATGGGAGGCACGCATGCTGCCTCTTACGGCCCAAACTTTTGCATGCTTAGAGAGTTCCAATGGAGGAACCGATCATCCCTGCATGGAGGTAGTACAATGGTGTTCACGCCCATGCCTGCTTGACTCACAAATATTTAATCTAAGCCACTCGACTCAGGCGGCAAAGACGAGTGGTCGAGATTAGAATTTATGGAGGGGTCGTGACATATCACCTTTGGGCGCGCGTACCGAGGAGCTTGATCACCGCTGATCTTGGACGATCATCTAGACGTGAAGCCGGGCCCACGGTGGTCATGCTAGCATGCTCGGTTCCTTCTAAGTCTCCATCTTGGCCTTCCGTCCAAGCCTGCGAAGATGGACGCTCGAGATGTTTCTGCGCCGCAAACCCTAATTAGGGCTTTAGACCGGCCACTTTGAGCGATCGGTTTTGGGTTGCGTGCACCTCTTTTGGGCAGACCGACCATGTATGCAGCATCTTAGGTCGACGGTGATCATGTACATGCTTGCTCTATGACCCTGGGCGCAATCTAAGCCATCCAACTATGCCAGCGAAGTCGGATGGTCGTGATCGTTTTGGATCTTCTCAACCTGCATAAGGCGTTAAACTAGCCTTGTTTGGGCAATCGTTTCTTGCACCACGGCTTGCCTATGAGGGAGTCGGTCATGTAGGTAGAAAGTAGGCCCGCCAATGGTGTACCATCACTTCACTACTTGTTCTAGGTTATAATCTAAGCCGTCCAACTATGCCGGCGAAGTTGGACGCTCACGATTAAAAGAAACCCTAGCCGTGCGTCATTCTCACTTTGAGCGCACGTTTTGGAAGGACCAACCATGGTTGGTCTTGACCGTTCGGTCATGTGTGAAGGTGGGTCCGAGGTGATCATGGTAGCATGATCATAACCCCCTGAATCTATATCTACACCCTCCATCTATGCTTGCGAAGTTGGACGGGTGAGATATATTTTTGGGTTTGTTTTCAGCAAGTGAGACTAACATGGATAGTCTTGCATGCGTTCAATGGGGCTAGTATAACCTACCGTCAGGTAGCCTATGGGTGTTTGCACGTCGAACACAAGGCTTTAATTAAAGCATTAATAGTAATGATGTATACCTACAGAAAACCGGGATGGTTGCCACATGCTCCGTTCTGGGTAGGTATGTTTAATTCTCAGGGATGGTTGCACATGCTCTAATGAATTAATATGGCGAGAAGTATTCACCTCCTGAAGGATTTATCCTTTGCAGGACGTCAGCTTACAAAAAATTGGCTTTTTACAATTTTATCCTTTAAATAGAAATCCACCATCAACACAAGGTTATCACAATAGCACAAGATGAAGTTACCACAGGCTGCAAAGAATTACAGAGTTCAGATAAATTTCAGAAAGGACAGATGAAATGTGAAACAACTATTTGAACTGATATCTGTTTCAGCCAAAATGGCTATGTTGTTCTGCTCTTCTTTATGCTTTTGCCTTGGCTTTCACAATGAAGTATCATAGGTATACCACACAGATTGTTCTGCTCCTTTCTCTTCTTTTTCTGGTTTTGCACAGCTAAAGAACACAACATATTGTTGAGCTTTGTACACAGATTAAAAATATTATACTACTTAGACAAGTAGTAATCCACATAGCATAGAAAAGCTTAAGATTTCTGCAGGCAACGATTTTATACAAGTGTCACAGAATCAAGAAAAAATTCCAGATATTGCAGGATTGAGCAATACTCAACAAGGTAGCTAGCAAATAAGTCACTCAATCAATGGCACTTCTAAGCACATCAACTAGTTCAGCAAGAAAAAAGGTCTATTTGGATTTCACAGATTATGCAAAGGTACCACATGTGCACAAATTCAAGATGTTGCAGGAGTTGGGTGACTAGATTGGCATGTGATTATGGAGTTACAATACTAAAAAGTTACAGCACAAAGGTTTGGTTGACATCAACTGGCTTGGTTGACCTCAAAAATCAACATAGCTTGACATTAACTGTCTTGGTTGACCTCAAATTTCAGAGATCATGCACAATAACAACAAACTTGAATTACAACAAACTTGGCTAACAACAAGTTACAACTCAAATATCACAAGTTCAAACAATTGCAGGGGTAAACAATACTCAGTTTTCAGTTTTCTAGTTCAATTTTCATGCAAAGATGGTATATCACTCAAGACAAGAATATCAGAGTTGAGGAATGATACCGCCGGTACAAGATCGGGTTTAGGCACAACTGCAATTTGTTTCGCTCCTCTTCCTCATTTTCCTTAGTTCCCGCAACAGTATTACAGGTACATGGTGAGCTCAACAGAGGTAGTCATGGCTTCGAAGTTGTAAAGCAAAATCAGAGAGTATCAATATTAACTATAAATAGTTACTTCTCTACAGTAAAATTGAGTTTTCCAAATGTAATGATAGGATACAAAAGCTACAGATTATCCTAGAAGATAAGATGAAAATATATATAGACAGATGGGTTAACTAAAATGGGATGAGATGATTCTAGATGGAGTAACAGATGCACACTAAGTTAAACTACCATAGCAAGCTACAGATATTAATGCTAAGTTACAGATTCAAATATTTTTTTTTTAGAATGAACTGATATGAGAATGCAAAGATGCAGGTAATCAAAACTCAAAGAAACTTACTAATGATGCAGTTACTAAAGCTGGTATGAAACTAAGAATAAAAAGTGAAAACTTAATCTAAGTTACATCTACAGAATGCACTAATGATAGACAAGCTAAAATAGAACAAGTTACTCTAAGTGATTTTACAGGGCAATGTTGTAGGGACAGAATATAGCAAGATATAAGGTTGCGAACATAGTAACAAATACAAGAGAAAAGTGTCGCAAGGTAAAGCGATAATAGAAGAAACACGGGAGGAGTGTGAAGAGTTTGCGAATATAGAATAAATTTACGATCAGAGGTTTCGATGCTTCGCAGGTTATATACAGTTGTACAGATTTCACTATAAATAGTAGTTCAAATGTTAAATTGAAGAGGTTCTTTAAGTGAGTGTTAGAAAAAGTCTTAGGAGAGAGAACAGAGAAAGTTGTAACTGTTCTAATCTCCATTAACATATTTCTTTGTAATCAGTTGAGAATATTAATCAAAATTATTATTCTTCATCAAGAACTTCTTAAAGTTTTACAAATTCTACTGAGGGTGTAGTTGTAGGATTTCCTGCAACTACATAATTGGCGCTAGAAACAGGGACTTGGAGATTGTTCTAACAGAAATTTTAAGGAGTTTTGGAAATTTGAAGATCAAATGGAGTCAGTAGATGAAGATTGCAAAAAAGAAGAATGTAATATGATCACAAAGACAATGATTGATGAATTTCATAACAACATGAAGGGAAGGATACACAAACGAGATTATAGAGGGAGAAAGATCATGGAAGTGGAGAAAATAACAACTTTGAAAGAATGGGAAAAGCAGAAAATCACATTTTCAGTAGAAGAAATTCCAAATGAAGACTTGAACCACACTTCACCATTAGTAATCACAATTCCGATCATGCGAGAGGAAAAGAAAACTACAAAATCTATATAAAAATGGAAATTAAACCGAGTTTTGATTGATACAGGGAGTTCTGTTGATATTATATTCTATCATGCACTTAAGGGGATGGGGATTAAAGATGAAGAGATCACAAATTCAGAATGTCTTATCCATGGATTGGGAAAATCTACAACAAAATCCAAAGGGGAAATAATGTTACGAGTACCGCTGGGAGAAATCGAAACACACATAGTTTTATGTGTGGTAGATATGGAATCTCCATATAATATGCTTATGGGAAGACCATGGATTCATGCGATTAGAGATGTTGCTTCGACATTACATCAATCAATTAAGTTTCCTACACCAAGCGGAATACAAGAAATAAAATGGGATCTTGATAGTGCAAAATTTTGTTATCAAATTGAAGTAAAACAGTGTGGAGGGAGAGCAAGAAAGAAACAATTTCGTAGAAAACTTGCAAAAAAAAAGTGAAAAAGGAAGAGGAGTTCAGAGTGTATACAATAAGAGCAAGAGAGGGAAAAGGAATACCAAATGAGATCCCAGAAAAAGAAGGAGAACCAATGAAAGTAATCAAAGAACCAACACCTATGGGAGAGCAAAATCCTAGTTACGTTGCAGCAGAACCAACCAAAGAAATAAATATTGGAATTGAAGAGAAACCTTTAATCTTGCGAATTGGAACTAAGATGGACGAAGAAGAAGAGAAAAGAACTATTGATCTCTTACGAGAATACAAAGATATATTCGCAGGAAGTGTAGATGAAATACCAGGAATTGATTCATCAGTGGCGTGTCATATATTGAACATAGATAAAAGCGTAAGACCATTCAAACAAAGAATAAGAAAGATCTCGCAAAATTATCATGCACAAATAGAAGAAGAATTACAAAAGATGCTGGATGCAGGAATCATAAGAGAAGCAAAATACCCATAATGGATTGCGAATATGGTCATTGTCCTGAAGAAGAATAAAGGGATAAGAATTTGTATATATTACACTGATCTAAACAAAGCCTGTCCCAAAGACAGTTTTCCATTGCCAGACATACCACAAATGGTGGAATCAGCTGCAGGTCATGATAGAGTCACTTCAATCGATGGATATAAAGGGTACAATCAAATATCACTCGCAGAAGAAGACCAAGAACATACTGCCTTTTTCGCTCCAAGAGGTTTATATTGTTATGTGAAGATGCCATTCGGTTTGCGAAATGTGGGTGCTACATATCAACGAATGGTCGAAAAGGTGTTCGCAAAGTGGATACATAAAACCTTAGAGGTGTATGTAGATGATATGCTGATAAAAAGTAAAGAGGCCAAAGATCATGTGCAAGATTTGAAGGAAATATTTGAGCAAATGAGAAAATTCAATATCAAATTGAATCCTGAAAAATATGTAATTGGAGTTACGTCAGGAAAATGACAAACCCTAATACAAGAAATATCAAAATACAAACAATTCAACATCCATCAGTGAATAAAGAAGAAGAAATTGAGGAAGAAGTTGCGATGGAAGTAGAAAGGGAAATACCAGACGACATCGCAGAAAATCTCGCAGATTAGAGAAAGGACATTCATGCATATCTCGCAAAAGGGGAAATACCCAGGAACAGACTAGAAGCACATGAATTAAAGAGTCGTGCAACAAATTATGAGTTACGAGAAGGAATTTTATACAGAAAATCTTTTAGTGGACCACCTCTCAGATGTTTAACTCGTGAAGAAGGAGAAAAAATATTGAAGATGTTACATGGAGGAGAAGCTGGTAATCATAGTGGGGGAAGATATCTAGCTTATAGAGCAAAAATACAAGGATATTATTGGACTTATATGCACACAGACGCAAAATTGTTGGTGAGACGATGCAAAGAATGTCAACGACATGGGAAAAGAACTCATGCACCAGGGGCACCACTAACTTCTTCAACGAGCTGCTGGCCTTTCGGGAAATGGGGATTGGACATTGTTGGTCCATTTTTACCTGGATTTGGGCAGAGAAGATACTTAATAGTCGCAAATGATTATTTTACGAAGCTCGCAGAAGTAAAAGAAGTACAACATATTCGCGATAAGGATGTTTTTACATTCATATTTGAGAATATCATTTGTAGGTATGGAGTTCCAGCACAATTAGTATCCGACAATGGGAAACAATTTGAAGGGAAAAATATAGAGATGTTACTCAGTTCTTTTAGGATAAAATGTGGGAAATAAACTCCATTATATCCACAAGCTAATGGACAGGCAGAGGAAACAAATAAAACAATCACAGATACAATCAAAAAGAAATTATAAGGACATCTCAGAGGGTGGTGCGAGCAAGTGCCTAGTGCAGTCTGGGCATACAATACAACTAGAAGGGAGGCAACTGGAATGTCTCCTTACTGTTTAACATATGGAGTAGAAGCAGTATTGCCAACAGAGGTTGTAATTCCGACAACAAAGAAAGAAGCTTGGGAAAGAAATTTAACTGCAGGGGTGATATTAAGTGAACTGGATGATTTGGAAGTAAAAATGGAAAAGGTGTTGCGACATATGAAAATTTATCAGGAAAGATTAGCTCGAGAGTATAACAAGAGAGTTATTGAACGTGGGTATCAACCAGGTGATTTGGTCATGCGAGAAACACCTCCTTACCAGAAAGAAAATGGAGGAAAACTAGCACCAAAATGGGATGGACCATATGTCATTAAAGAGGTTGTGGGAAGTGGAGCTTATCGGCTGATGGATCCAGAAGGGAAAGACATGGGTTTAAGACTTGGTCGACCCTGAAATAGATTGTATTTAAAAAGGTATTATCCATAAAACTCATGATAATTTTGTGAATATCATTTACTCCCAAAGAAACTACCAAAATTACAAATTTTAAAATTCTTATTGCGATCAGCTTTCATTAAAGAAAGACGCAAACGTTTATTTGCGATCAGCTTTCATAGAAGAAAGCCGCAAACTGTGATCAGATTTCAAAAAAGAAAGAAAGCCGCAGAAATTTTACACATGCAAACCTTTGTGATGTACACCCTAGATTGCGAAGTAACATTTCGCAAGAGGCAAAGTCCTAAAGTACGTCATTTAAGGGGGTACCTATAAGCATGACTCAGGGGAAACGGAACACCACCACGGAACCTGAGTACATGGACATTACGAGGTACATAACCCAAAAACGGGGTACCTATCCGGGTAAGACACCTTGGATTCTCAATCTAATCTTGCGATGTAACATGATTTAGGTTGGGCGACTAAGGCATACTGTCTTTCCCAAGAAGTGAAGAAAACGATCAAGGCGCCGAGGTACACGGTTGAGTCAAGAGTGCCGGATGGGTTTGAAGCACATCTTCCATTCTTGACAAGTCTTGGAAAATGATGCACTTGGCCCAAAGATACCCCATAGGGTGCAACCTCGTAACTATGAGCCCTATAGGCAAAAAGGATAAGAGGTTGCGAACAAAAGATGGTTGTTGGCAAAACCGGATGGGAAGAGCTAACCTTGTATGGGCGATGTACACTTCCTTGAAGGGGCAACCAAGGGGAAGATAAAGGGCAGCACCCTCCATTAGGGAGCTGATATGTGCTAAAAGACGCAAATGTCACGAGGCTTTTTGTTCGCAAGAACATAAAGGCTTGTCATATTTGTGCAACAATTGTATCTCTGCGAGTAAAAATAAATAAATATATATATATATATATACTCGCAGAATTAAATACAAAGAAGTTAAGATGAGATCAATGGGTTATTACATGAAAGTGTGATAACGTCCTGCGATTTCATCGCAACACGATAATGTCACAAGGCTGTATATTCGCAAGTATATTCAGACTTGTCATATTATCGCAAACACAAAAATATTGTTAAGATAAAGTCAAGGGATTGAGGCATGCGAGTGCATCAACGTCCTGCGACTTTATCGCAAAAGAGGTGGCAAAGTAAGACCTTTACTTAGGAAGGCATGATAAGACCACAGAAACTAATGAAGTCAATTTCGTCAATGTCATTGGAGATTCTTTATATTCTCAACAAGAATATGTATCAAGAATTCCTACCAAAAGAGGCAATTTTATTCGCAATCAAGGACGGATATTTCATACTCATTAAATTCTTCAAGGATGGAACACTTCTTATACTTCTTCAAGGATGTTTCATAATTCTTATACTTCTTCAAGGGTGTTTCATAATTCTTATACTACTTCAAGGATGTTTCATAATTCTTATACTTCTTCAAGGGTGTTTCATAATTCTTATACTTCTTCAAGGATGTTTCATAATTCTTATACTTCTTCAAGGATGTTTCATAGTTCTTATACTTCTTCAACGATGTTTCATAATTTTCATACTTCTTCAAGGATGTTTCATAATTCTTTAAGGAGGTTTCATACTTCTTATACTTCAAGGGGGAGATTTTTTATTTACTTCGCAACAACCTGAAACTTCGCAACTTAAACGGAGGCAGATATTCTAATACTTACGACAACAATTGATCACATGAAGATCAATAATAAGGGGAAAGGGAATACTAAGCTAAGTCTTTAAGATATGTTATTTCTCTTCATATGATCAATTTATGCAAATCAAGAAAGTATTCAATTCATTATCGCAAAATATAAAGGAACATAAATTGTTTGTAAAAAGAGAACCAACAGTAACCAAGAGAAAGAGTTCAAAAGAGAGAAAAGAGGATTAACGATAACTTGGGAAAAGAAGTTTATCATGCTTGATGCTCTTCATCAACACTTTGTGATGGATCTTTAAGATGAGTAGGATCATCAGCAGTGTTCAATTCTTGCGAAACATTACCCTCTATAGAGCCTTCAACAGGAACTTCTCCTTGAGGGATAAATTCTTTGTCACCATCAAGTCCTTCATCATCACTCTCGTAATCAAAGTCACTATCAGGATCACGAGCAACTTCATCATCAGATATTTACAGAGGTTCAACTTTCACTGGAGACAAGGATTTTGATAAGAGAATGTTGTTTACGAAGACTTGAGCTTTCAGATGACTTTCACGAAGTAAAGCTTTCTGATGGTTAATATCTTCAATATCTTTGGCATAAGCAAGATGGTTGAATCTCCGATTGGCACGATCACGAGAATTGATCAAACGAGTAGAAAGCAAAGCGTTCTTCTTGCGAAGCTCAGAACAGATGGTCTCCAATCCAGCTTTAGCATTGTGAAGATTGTTCTCAGATTCTGCGAGTGAAATAAAATTCAAAGAATCAATTCTGCGAATATAACAAAATTTAAAGGTATATCAAAGGCCATCAAATTTTGATGACTACCTTCTCTTTGTGAAGTAAGAAATTGAGCTAAAGATAGACAACAATTATTCATCTGATCCATAGCTTTATCAAAACCATCACCAACTAATCCTTCAAGTCTAGATTGAAGCTTTTGATCTTTGGAAAGAAGAAATTTGTTATTCTTCGAAAGTTTTGCATTAAAGTTTTCTAGTTGAGAATAATCTTCTTTAAGTTTATTCCTCTTAGTGCTCAAGATTATATTCTTATTAAGAAGGGATTTCTTCTCGGCAGCAAAAGAACTTCTCTGCATCTGAAGACTTCTTTAATTCCTCAAGTTCACCTTTTAACAAATAAAGGAGATTTTCTTGATCGCAACATTTACTCTGAAGAATATTCAATTGTTGCGAAGAAACGACCATTATATTCAAATATGAATATATTTCTTCTGATAAGGTTTCATTCTCTTCTAATAGGGTTTCTATTCTTAAATCGGCTTTAGTTAAAGAAGAAGTGAGCTTAGATATTTCATCGTTCAAAAAAATTTTGATCGTAAATTAGTTGGGTATTCTCTTGGAAAAGGGCATCTAAATTATCAAGAGCACATGAATGAAGACTAGATAAATGGGAAAATTGGTTCAAAAGACTTTCATGCTTGGCTTGAGATTCTTCTGCGTCTGATTCATGACGAAGTACCAACATTCTACATTCCTGGATTGATTCTATGAAGGGGAATGGGTTTTAATGGGTGTTTCAAACATATGAGAAATAGAAACAAACAAAAGGAGAAAATATAAAGATAATAGTAATACCTTTTAATGCATCATTCCTCTTACGAAGGATTGCACAATCTAGAGAATCATTTTGAAGCTGATGATTCTCTTAACGAAGATTCTCACACTCCACTTTCAAAGACTCCTGAGTTTGGCGAAGAAATTCAACTTCTTTTTCCAGGGCTTGACATGAAATAGAAATATCAGGATTGATGAAGTTGTTGAGCATTTCGCAAAATTCAGATTGCGAGCGAACATTTAAAGACCTCGCAGTATTACTCAAAACATCAGATAACATCTGGAAAGCTGAATAAATTCCATCTCGAACTTCTTGAGGAAGGGGAGAAGAATTCGAAGGAATAAGAGCAAGTTGTAAATTTCTTGGAGCAACGGAACTCAAAGGATTAGGAGCTAAAATAGGTTTTTCACGATAAGGGGTTGAGAAGGTAACTTGTGAAGGTTGATCTTGAAGAAGTGTTGATAAATTGACAGGGGTGGGAGACTGAAAACTGGGTAATGGAGTAGAGGCAGGAGTTTGCGAAGAAGTGCTTTCACGAGAAGGAGAGGAAAATTCTTTATCCATCACAAGAAGGAAATCACTAATTGAAATTTATGGCTTGGATTTGATGTTAAGAGATCTCTTGGTAAGGTTGGATTCTTCACCGACCTACGAATCAAAATGTAGATTAAAAACTGAGGCAACAATATATTGTTTCAGAAGGAAGAAAGAGTATTTTAACTACCTTTTGATTCTCGGATTTTCTTCTTCGAGTGTTAGGGTTTGAGCTTTTAGTTGGAGATTTCATCTGAGAAGCAATTTTGCTGAAAGAAATCAAAGTCAAATAATGGATTAAACAGAAATAAAAGAGATAAACAAGTGAAAGATGCGAGAGATAAAAGAAAATTACCTCGGAGAACTCATGATGGGATTAACAGGAAGAGAAGGCGATAACCGAAGATGTAACGTGAGAAGAAGATGAAGTTGCAGAAGTAAAAAGAGAAGGTAAAAATATAATGAAGGGAATAAAAGGAGTATTTATAAGGGAATAGTTAGGAAAAGACGGTTATAAAAGACGTGTAGAAATTCCGAAAAGAATAAGTAACGGTTATATTCTCACGATCATTACTTCTTCGCATAAATGACATGAGAAGAGGCAAGATGTAGGGACAGAATATCGCAAGATATAAGGTTGCGAACATAGTAACAAATACAAGAGAAAAGTGTCGCAAGGTAAAGCGATAATAGAAGAAACACGGGAGGAGTGTGAATAGTTTGCGAATATAGAATAAATTTACGATCAGAGGTTGCGATGCTTCGCAGGTTATATACAGTCGTACAAATTTTACTATAAATATTAGTTCAAATGTTAAATTGAAGAGGTTCTTTAAGTGAGTGTTAGAAAAAGTATTAGGAGAGAGAACATAGAAAGTTGTAACTGTTCTAATATCCATTAACATATTTCTTTGTAATCAGTTGAGAATATTAATCAAAATTATCATTCTTCATCAAGAACTTCTTAAAGTTTTACAAATTCTACTGAGGGTGTAGTTGTAGGATTTCCTGCAACTACAAATGCTTATAATTACAGATTATGACCTAAGCTACAGAATTGTAAAGACTAATAAAACTGGAAATAAAAACTTATAGTTAAGATGGATATACTACAGAACAATGATGGTATAAAACTGAAAATCAAGAATCATTACAAGAATTCAGATTATAACTAAATGGATTAGACACCTGATATGAAAAGTAAACAAGTATACACAGATTACAAATACAGTTCTATCTAGATGCAATTATACTAGTGACAATGGAGTTACTAAAGTTATAACAATGATAACAATAAAATAGTCTGAAACAATATGCAGTAATGAAAATGCAGTGTGATAAAATGCAAAAGAACTAAGCTATGCTATACTACTGAGTGCAACAAGAAGAAAGACTAAAAAACTTAGTTATACTAACAATGACATGAAGTAAAACTTTAACACATATATACAAGGCGAGGCTAAAAATAAGTAAAGTAAAGCAAAAGAAACAACTACACTGCTACCAAGTCCCCGACAACGGCGCCAAAAACTTGGTAGGTGTAGTTGCTGGATTTCCCACAACACATCCCTTATAATATCTTGATAATTATCTCTTGATCTAAACTAATTTGATGTTAAAAGTATGGCTAAAATTCTAAAAATTGTAAATAGACACACGGATTTTTACATGGTTCGATCAATTTGATCTACATCCATGATTCTTCACTATGATTGTTTAAATTTACATTTGATTTACATTGATAATATCCATTAATGGAGTTCTAGATCTAGTTTTGGGGAAGAAGATGATAAAGAAAAATACATTCTCTCTCCTAAAAACTCTCTGCAAAATATCTCTCTCTTCTAAAATTGTGTCCTCCTCCCCTTTCTCTCTCTTGCTCTTCTCTTTTTATAGGTATCTTCATAGTGGGTGACAGCTCACATTCAATTTATCTTTCCCATTTTTTAGGATTTTTGCTATGCTCCTTGCTGGCTCTGCTATCTGCTCGCGAGATCTTCTATCTGCTCGCGAGATCTTCTATCTGCTCGCGAGATCTGCTATCGTGCTCGCGAGACTCTTCTATAACCATAAAATCTTCATTTCCTACCTTTCTCTCGCGAGTTCCCGCCCTGTGCTCGCGAGTATTCTCTTTGACTACAAAATCTTCACATTTTTCTCATGTTTTATGTTGTCGTTGTTTATTACGTCATTCTTTGAATTATTTTGTGATGCTCGTGAAATGTTGTTGAAGAGTTTTAGGTGACGCTCGCAGAAATGTCGTTAATCTCTCGTGAATATAATTGTGGCGATATTCTGGTCCTACATCTTGCCTCTTTTTTCTTGAATATTGCTTGAAAAGTAATTTTTAAGAAAAAATCTGTTGTTGTAGTAGTCTTTGATCTTTGTTGATGAAGGAACGAGCGAAAGAATACTAGACTTGAAAAGTACGTACTTTCCTCTATTCTTTTGTGAAGTTCCATATCTTTGCTAAGTAAATAAGAAGTATCAACTCTGCGAAGTATGAAGTATCCTTGAAGAAATATAAGAAGTACTCAATCCTCAAAATATAAAGAAGTATCCGTCCTTTAATGAAAATCATAAGTATTGCCTCTGTTCATGCGAAATTATTACTTCATTTTTGGTGAAAATCCTTGTCCATTTTGGAAATGATTCTTGCCGAGAAGATAAAGAACAAAAAAAATATTTTCTTAGTAATCCATAGTTGCCTCTGTTCTTTATCTATGAAGGAAGAATCCCTGAGAAAATAATAAATGAACAAATAATTTGCCGCTGCCTCTTTCAATAAAAATAATCATATTCTGCGAAGTAATCAAATTTCCTGCGAAATTCTGGAATAATCTGCGAAATGCTGAATGAGTTTGCAAGTTTCTGAATGTTTCTGCGAGATTCTGAAATAGTGACTGAATAGTGTTGCGATGAATAGTGCCGCGAGCTGATGAATAGTTCTGCGAGATTGTAGATAATCATCTTGAGAGACTCTGAATAATACTTCTGAGAAATTCTGAATAGTATTTCTGAGAGATTCTAAATAGTATTCCTGAGAGATTCTAAATAGTACTTGTTATCTCTCTTGCGATGAACAAATCTTTCCTGCATTCTTAAAAGAAAACAATTAAGTTTGAAATTATTCTATTGGTCTTATTTTGCCTTCCTAATTAAAGGTCTTATTTTGCCAATTTTTCTCTTTGCGACAAAATCGCAGGACGTCTTTACATTTTCATGTATTGACCCATTGATCTTGTCTTATCCATTTTTCTTTGAATTTTCTGCGACAATATGACAGGTCTAAATCCCCTCGCGAGAATAAAGTCCCATGGCATTGCCGTCTTGCGATGAAATCACAGGACGTCTTTACACTTTCATGTAAAAACCCATTGATCTCATCTTAATATTTCTCTTTTGGCTTGTTGCCTCTGTAAAATTTACGTCACGCGACAATATGACAGGCCTAAATGTTCTTGCGATCATAAATCCCCATGACATTGTCATCTTAAGACACTTATTAGCTCCCTAATGGAGGGTGCCGCCCTTATCTTCCCCATGGTTGCCCCTTCAAGGAGGGCACATCGGCCATACAAGACTAGCTCCCCCCATCCGGATTTTCCAACAACGAGTTGTTTTCGCCGCCTCTTGTCCTATATGCCTATATGGCTTATAGTTACAAGACTGCACCCTAAGTGGGGTTTTCTTCAGGCCAAGTGCATTGTAGCCAAGACTTACCAAGGATGGCAAGAGAGTTTCGTACGCTCCGGGAACCCTTGGATCAACCGTGTACCTCGGAGCCTTGGTCATACTCTGCACTTCTTGGAAGAGACTCTCGGTCGTCCAACCATGGTATAACCTTATATAGATGGAAATCCAAGATCTCTCTCCCGGATAGGTTTTCTTTAACCTCAACATCTGCATGACTCAGGTTCCAGCAGCGGTATAACCTTATCGCTGAGTCATGTCAAGAGATACCCCCTTATATGACGTGCTATTAGATCTTACATTTGCCTCTTACGAAATTTTATTCGCGAACTAGGGTGCACGCCATAAAGGTTCGTCCCATTCTTATGTCTCTGCGAGATTTTATTCGCGTCTCTCGCGATCTTTTCGCGTTTCTTCATTCTTTCATTTCTGTCAATTCTTTATATAATCTTGAATAATCTCGCGATTACACTCGCAGCTCTGATGAAAATTTGTTTTGCTCATTTCTATGAGTTGAAATATTCTTTAAAATCTTTTGAAATCTTAGAAATATTCTTTGAAATCTTGCGATTGTATCGCATTTGTTAAACCAAAAATCTCTTTCTATAAAAGAAATATTCTAGAGAAATCTTTGAAATCTTGCGATTGTATCTCGTATTTTGGAAATTTGAAATCTTAGAAATTTTTGCGATAATTTCGTTTTCTGTAATCTTGGAAATCTTTGAAAAATTTTGCGATCTTTAAAATTTTTGCGATGATCTCATTTTTTGTAATCTTTTGAAAATTTTGAAGTCTTGCGATTGTATCGCTGTTTGTCAATCAAATCAAAAAATCTTTGAAATATTTTGAAATCTTTGAATTTTTAGAAATCTTGCGATTATATCGCTTTTGGTAAATTAAATCAATTTTTTTGAAATCTTTTGAAATATTAAAAATCTTAGAAATGCTCTTTGAAATATTGTGATAGTATCGTTTTTTATAAAATAAATCAAAAAAATTCATTTTATGTAAGTAAAATATTCAAGGAAGTGGTACTTAGCTTTCTTACGATTTTCTGTTGCTGCCGTTTCTCGTGAAGTATATGATTTGCTTGCAAGAAGGAATGAAAAATGAACTCTTGATTTGCCTCGCAACATACCAGCTATGCATACCCTCTGTTGCGAATTAAGTAAAGATCTTGTGAATTAATCAAAGTTCAACTGTTCGAGAGATAAAAATAATCTTGCGAGAAGCAAGAATTGATCACGTGACCTGCTGCTTGCATTCAAGCCTTCAACCAACTGTGCTAGTCCCATCTGCGAAAGATAGCTATACTATCGTCATCTTATCTTTATCTTCTCTTTGTTAAGTCTCCTCTTTATTATTATATATCTTGTTTTTATCTTCTTTTTGTCCGTGACTATCTTTGCCAGATCCTGTTTTGTCTTCTTTGTCTTTTGTATGATAGTCATTAATTTCTGCGAGCAACATCAGTTCTTCATTTCTGCAAAGTAAAGTATTCATTTCTGCGAAGTAAAGTGTTCATTTCTGCGAAGTAATAGATATGAAAATATTTGCTTTGTATACTCTTTTCCCTTTCATCCTTATGATAATGTGATGAGATTTCTTCGTCAATCATCTCTTGGTGCTGCGAGTCTTTGTAAATATTTGTCTTAAAATAAAAGTACGTTGATGCTATTGCTTCACAATGTAAATGTCTGCGAGAGAGAATGTTTTTGATGGAAACACTTGCGAAGCAAAAATTATTTGCGAAGAGGGAAATTTGAATCCATGATATTGGAATCCTTTTCTTTACTACGGACCATCTGTACTGGCTCCTGTCTGCGAAAGCAACTCATATTTTCGTCTTGTTATTACTTCTTTTCTCTGTACATTTTCATTTTTTGCTCTGCACGTTTTTTACTTCGTATTCATCCCATTGTTCTCTCCCCTGCTAGGACTTAAAGACATGATAAATTCAATGTATCTTGATCATTGCATTTTTATTTGTTCTTTTATGATGGATTAACTTTTCTTTGTGATTGGCTAACTATTCATTTTCTTCGCTATTATGCATGCCCCTTTCATTTGATTTTGCGAAGTATTACTTTTCTTAATTCTTCCCTGGTGATATGAGAGTGAACTGGTGATAATTAATCACCCTTTTGCTACATGACGTAGCAAACTTGTTGGTTTTATCTATTTCTCACTTGCACTGCTCGCAACCTCTTTTGTTGCTTTGCTGAAATTTGGGTATCGTGAATTGACGAATTGAATATTGGTGATTAATTAAGTAATATTAGCTAATATTAATATTAACTAATCTTTATGAATATCTCCTTTACTAATATTAACTAATCTTTTCTTAGTTGTTGGAGATGATCATTTCGAACTGCTCTCTTCTTTACCATGTTCTCATTTTTGCGAAATAATCTTTGGTTGTTTTGATTATCATCTTGCTGTTGGTTGGAATCGGTTCCTTCTCGCTGAAATGACGCTTTTCCTTCGCATGTACCTTGTCTTGAGCTCCAGAATGATGAGTTTATTTTTTCGCCTATAATAGAAAGCTTTTGTCCTACGTCTTTGGAGTTCTCTCTTCGTAAAATCCCCTATTTTTCTTTATTGATTATGTTTTCTTACATTTTTCTTCATTTGTCTTCGATGTAACTATGCTTCTGCGATGCTCTCTATGATTATAATGGTTTTGTGAAACCTCTCTGATGATTTTTCTTTGTTGCAGTAATTTCACTTGCTCAGTAATGATTGAAAATTGATATACAAATACTCCCTTTTGGTGTTGCTCGCGGTTCTTAAATTAGACATCCGTCTTTATTCTTGCCGGAACTTGTTTGTTGTTTACCACAGTAATAGCGAGCACCTTGCAGATTATCATGCAGTCGTCAATCCTCTCTTTAGGTAAAGCAGGAGTCTGATGTTCCAACAAAATAGGCGCCTCCATAGATTTGTCTGCGATGCGCGCTGGTATTCTGATCGCCATGAGTTGGAAGTTTTTGCTGGTATTCTTTTTTATAGTTTTAGCTTCGCACATCTCTTTCCCATTGTATATGTTTTTCATTACGTGTTGATGATAGTTATGTATTGTATGAAGACTTCCAGACTTCATTCTTCATCTGCGGCTGTTCATTTGTGACTGCGTTTTCGCTCTCTTCTTCGTTTGCGAGCTTTATCTTTGTTATGTTCAACACGCCCCATGCTCGTAAGCATGTTTTTCTCTTAAAAAATCAATCTATCTAGGGAAGAACTAAAGTAGTGGCTTTTCTGTGAAAATTTCTAAGATTTCTAATGTATCTTTCTTCTTTTCTTTCACCATGCAATGTCTTCGCCGAAATTGTTCTTTTTGCCCACATTATGAAATTAACCATCCAGAACTTTTATTTTGGTAATCTTTGTTTAAACCTTTTTGTAGATGAACAATATAAACATCTTTTATTTCCCTTATGAAATTAACCATCCAGAACTTTTGTTTTGGCAATCTTTGTTTAAACCTTTTTTTAGCTGAACAATATAAACATCTTTTATTTCCCTTATCACCTGATGCTTTAATTCGTTTGATATCTATTATTTTATTTCTAGTAGTGCCTTTTATTTACTTCATTTGATCAATCACTTTGTCCTTTTGTACAACTTTTACACTTGTGCGTTTCCTTCGCACATGTTATTGATGATGACTATTTTGCCTGCACTTGGGCTCCACTGCCTTTAGTTCCTTCCATCTTCATTTTGATTTGTATGACGCTAAATATATCTTCTCCTCCACATGATTGTGACGTGTTTTCTTCGTTCTGCAATTTTTTCTGGATTTGTTACTACAAACTTTTACTCATGGTTCCCCTCCTTCAGCGAAGTCATCGCCCCTAGTAATTCATCCGTGGAGATGTCTTGACATGTTTTATAAGATTGTTCTCAATCGTTTGCTTTTTTCCCACTGATTTTTATGATCACATCTTGTACTTTGTATTTCTCTTTTAATTAATTTCACCAAACTTCAAACATCACTTGTTATCTGTTGATCGAATTTTTCCTTCAGAATTTTCTCTTTAATCTACCCCCAATAGTTGACAACTTCTCTTTATTTTCTTCAATCTAATCAACAGAAGTCCCTGTTTCTGGCGCCAAAATGTAGTTGCTGGATTTCCCACAACACACCCCTTATAATATCTTGATAATTATCTCTTGATCTAAACTAATTTGATGTTAAAAGTATGGCTAAAATTCTAAAAATTGTAAATAGACACACGGATTTTTACATGGTTTGATCAATTTGATCTACATCCATGATTCTACACTATGATTGTTTAAATTTACATTTGATTTACATTGATAATCTCCATTAATGGAGTTCTAGATCTAGTTTTGGGGAAGAAGATGATAAAGAAAAATACATTCTCTCTCCTAAAAACTCTCTGCAAAATATCTCTCTCTTATAAAATTGTGTCCTCCTCCCTTTCTCTCTCTTGCTCTTCTCTTTTTATAGGTATCTTCATAGCGGGTGACAGCTCACATTCAATTTATCTTTCCTATTTTTTAGGATTTTTTCTATGCTCCTTGCTGGCTCTGCTATCTGCTCGCGAGATCTGTTATCGTGCTCGCGAGACTCTTCTATAACCACAAAATATTCATTTCCTACCTTGCTCTCGCGAGTTCCCTCCCTGTGCTCGCGAGTATTCTCTTTGACTACAAAATCTTCACATTTTTCTCATGTTTTATGCTGTCGTTGTTTATTACGTCATGCTTTGAATTATTTTGTGATGCTCGTGAAATGTTGTTGAAGAGTTTTAGGTGACGCTCGCAGAAATGTCATTAATATCTCGTGAATATAATTGTGGCGATATTCTGGTCCTACAGTAGGCTCAAGAAAGTTACCTACAATGTAAACTGCAAGTGCACAATGTTGGTTTGCAACACAGGGCAAGCACAGGTCGAACCACAGAGACTTGTGGAGTGTAAGATGATTCTATGGTCTTTCTAAACTGATTCAAAGCACAAGTAACACAAAGATGGTTTGTTTTGGTGTCGAAACGACAAGATATAGTAGTGATTACGGTTCTAAGGCAAAAAGTAAGCAAAACAGATTGTAAACACAGCTTGAGTAGCACTAGGGTGATTGAATTCACCTTCTAACCCTATGCTAAGACAATTCAACACAAATTATATTCTTGTACCTTCCCTTGAAGGTTTCAGGTGGAAAAATCACTAACTGATTTCACTAAATTCTCTCATAGTATTGGTTGTCTTCTTACAGTACAACCAATCACAGGCTAATTTGATCAATCTAGTTAACCATTACTCCTATTTCAGTTTAGGAAAAACAAGAACACAAACATGAATATGAATTAACTTAGCATAAAATTAGGGGATTCATCTACACCCTAGTAGATGAATTTAGAACATGATGAAGATGATTAAAAAATAATTATATTATGAAAGCAAATTGACACACATAAAAATTGGATGTAAATTGGATAAAAACTGGATGATAAATTACAAAGCATCAAACCATATTTATACACAAAATTCTCCCTATTCTTCTTCAATTCGACAACTAAAAGAAACCCACTCACCAATACACATTTTCTGACAATTTCCAGCTTCAATTTATCTCTACAATTTACTTTCCAGCTAACCCTAATCTTATCTCTCTCAATCTTTTCTTCTAGGGTTACAGTTCTTGTTGCGACTGTAACAATAAAACACTAAAAAGAAGATGTGAAGAAGTTAGAAGTAAAGATTCTGAAAGATAAAAAAGCACTCAATGGATAGTAAACTGAAGACAGAGTCACGTGTTCAACACGCTGTCCTTAACACAATAGTTGACCGGTACGCCTCAAGAATGAGTGATGCCTATACCTTGTGGTCAAGTTGTATCCAGGATAAAACTTCCTGTTGCAAGTATTGTTAGCACTACAATACTTGCCCACTCTTACGAACTTAACAACAATGGCACAAAGAATGAAAAAACCACACAGAGGGAGAGAGACGAAAAGAAGAGGATAGTAGCTCTTCTGGACACAAAAAATAATAAAGGTTTCGAGTCTCTTTTATAGCAGAAAAGGAAGAGGTGCGATAAATGCAATTGATGGAGAATCAATTCCTTGCGCCATGCAAGACAATAAAGAATAAAAACGGACAGAAACCAGCTATGGCATTAACTCAAAAATATGCCAGTATATTTGATTTTTTTGGAAAGAAATCAATGTCGAAATATGTCGTCATATTTTAAACTTGGTAACAAGATAATGTTGCACGAATTAGATGCCCCCATAACATGCACAACATTATGACAAAATTTATTTTGATTTAAAATATTTATGGAAATAAATTAAAAGAATTTTGTCAAAAAGAGTTAAGTCTTGATTGTCATGTCCACGACGAAGAACGAGCTCGATCCCGAAGCCCAAGCCTTAGTGTAAGCAAAACTATTTCGCCCCACCCGTTCCACCCACATTGTTTTACTAACTATCCATAATGGATTAGTTAAGTAGTAGATCTCCTCTTTAGTCATAACCAATGTGGGACTAAAGGTTCTATTTCATTCACTCATAAAAAAATAAGTAAGAGATCTTAAAGACCCAAAGGTCCTAAGTTCCATTCCCACCAATACTATAAAACCAAACCAATAAAACTCATTTTCTCCAACAATCCCCCACATTAATGAAATACCGATACAAAATCAGAAAACGGAAAGAGAGAAATACCACTTAGGCAAGAGGTGTCCATGAGGTCTTGAACCTTTGCTTAGTGAGAAATTACCGGAACTACTTGATGGACAATAAACTCGATGTCTTGAACTGCCATCGTTTGGTGTAATCCGCGATAATAACCACGCGTGATATCTCTTTAGGTGTTGTCAAGTTCGTGCCGTTGTGTCCTTTTTGGCCCTGGACAAATCCCGTTTCTCAGAATGCTCTAGAGAATCATCTCTATTCTCATAGGAAGCAACCCACTTCCATATTCAGATAGGTGAGTTCCATCAAGAGTGTTTACTGCTACACCCCACTTCAATCTTAAATTGAAACTATAAAACTCATTAAGACTTAGTTAAAAGTCATCCTTCACATGCAGTTACACTATCACGTCTACACCATAGGGAAGGGGCAGAGAATGAAATTCTATGTTAGTGTTTTCCTTGAACCTCCACAAATTAGTTGTCTCATTCAAAACCTTGATCTTGGCATCTCCAGTCAGCAAGGTTGAGTATCCTTCATGGCAAGTTTATTTAATGAGCCTAAGCCCCATCCCCCTCGATGCATTATTAACTATCTCCTTGGACAAACCTTTCGTCAAAGGGTCCGCGATATTCTCCTTGGATTTTATCCATTCAACAGAAATAACGCCTTTTGAGATTAGTTCTTTTAGGGTATTATGTCTTCTACAAATATGTATAGACTTCCCATTATAGTAGTTGTTTTTAGCATTAGCTATAGCAGCTTGATTATCACAATGTATAGATATAGCTGGCACAGGACTATGCCAGAGAGGAATGTCTTCTAAAAAGCATCTTATCCAAGCAGCTTCCTCTCCTGCTTTATCTAACGCAATAAACTCGGATTCCATAGTGGATCGAGCTATGTAGCTAGGTCTGTTTGGAACTCTTACAGGAAACAACCCCACCTGCTAGAGTGAAAACATATCCACTCGTAGACTTAGAATCCTCTGAGTCTAATATCCAGTTTGCATCACAAAATCCCTCAAGTACGACAGGGTACCTTTCATAATTCAAACAAAAGGTCAAAGTGTATTTCAAATACCTTAACACTCTAAAAAGTGCATCCCAGTGTTCCTGCCCTGGATTACAAGTATACCTACTTAACCTACTCACAGCATAAGCAATGTCTGGCCTAGTACAGTTCATCAAATACATCAGACTTCCTATAACTCGTGAGTATTCAAGTTGTGACGCTCCATTACCCATATTATTTTTAAGTCTACAACAAGGATCATACGGAGTATAAGCAGGTTTACAATTAAAATGATTGAATTTTCTAAGCACAGATTCAACATAATGAGATTGATTAAGACTATAACCGTTAGAATTTCTTCTAATTTTCATCCCTAAGATTACATCTGCGGGGCCTAAGTCTTTCATGTCAAAGTTCTCATTTAGCATGCTCTTAGTGGAATTAATTACATCCATGTTTGTACCAAGTATAAGCATATCATCAACATACAAGCATATAATTACACATGCATCATTCACAAGTTTAGTATAGACACACTTGTTAGATTCATTGATTTTAAAACCACTAGAAAACATTACATGATCAAAATTTTCATGCCATTGTTTAGGTGCTTGTTTCAATCCATACAAGGATTTTTTCAGTTTACAAACTTTGTTTTCACAACCTTTCACTACAAAGCCCTCAGGTTGTTCCAATGTAAATTTCTTCATCTAATTCACCATTTAGAAAAGTTGTCTTTACATCCATTTGATGTATCTCTAGGTTATGAACCGCATCTATAACAATTAACATCCTAATGGAAGTAATTCTCGTAACGGGTGAGTAAGTATCAAAGAAATCTACACCTTCCTTTTGTTTATAGCCTTTAGCTACTAACCTAGCCTTGTAAGTTTGAATAGTTCCATCTATGTTACATTTCTTCTTGAAGATCCATTTACATCCTATGGCCTTACACCCTGGAGGTAAATCTACTATCTCATACGTATCATTCTCTTTGATGGATTCCATTTCACTAATAACAGATTCTTTCCACCACGGAGCTTCAGAAGAAGTCATGGCTTATTTATAAGTCTGAGGATCAGTCTCGTCTAGTGTTACAAAGTCATCTCCAAAGGAGGTTTTGGTTCTAGCCATTTTAATTTTTCTAGGCTCAATTTCTACTTCGTCTTCCTCTAAAGGTAAAGTCTGATTGGTTTAAGGGACATCTAGGGGATCAACATCTATCTTACGAGAGTCAGTTTTCAAAGGAAAAACATTTTCAAAAAACACAGCATCCCTAGACTCCATAATAGTATTCACACCAATTTTAGAAATATCAGAACTCACAACCATAAATCTATATGCAGGAGTATGCTCAGGATACCCTATGAAGACATAGTCAATAGTTTTGGGTCCTATCTTGGTTGCCTTAGGTTTAGGGATCTGAACCTTAGCCAAACACCCCCACACTTTGAAGTAAGCAAAAGAAGGTTGTCTACCTTTCCACAATTCATATGGAGTTTTATATGATCCTTTAAAGGGTACTCTATTCAGGATATAGCAAGCTGAGTGGACAGCCTCTCCCCACAAGTTCGAAGGTAATCTTGAACTAATTAACATGGCATTCATCATCTCCTTAAGGGTACGGTTCTTACGTTCAGCCACACCATTGGATTGAGGTGAATAAGGAGCGGTAACCTCGTGAATAATGCCATGTTCCACACAGAAATCTCCTATCGGAACTCTGTACTCACCACCACGGTCAGACCTAACTGTTTTAATGGTAGTATTCAATTAGTTTTCAACTTCTAATTTATACATCATAAAGGCTTCTAAGGCATCATCCTTACCTCTAAGCAAGTATATATGACAGTACCTAGTATAGTCGTCTATAAAAGTAACAAACCATTTCTTACCACCTCTAGTTTGAACCGATTTCATGTCAACTAGGTCTGAGTGAATTAATTCTAAGGGTTTAGAATTTCTATGAATATTTTTGCTAAAAGGTTTTCTAGCATACTTTGATTCTACGCATATTTCACATTTATGTTCCTTTTCCAAACTGAATTTGGGTATGCAGCCTATATTGGCTAGTTTATGCATTGACTTATAATTAACATGTCTAAGTCTACCATGCCAAACATCCAAAGACTCGCACACATAAGCAGAAGAATCATTCTTATTCATTATAGCAGATTTTACATTAAGCTTATACAGACCCTCGGTCTTATAACCCTGACCCACATAATCCTTACCCTTAGTTACAACACATTTCCCAGATTCTATTACAATTTTAAAACCCTTATCATCTAAAACATCACAAGAAACAAGATTTTTGCAGATGTCCGGAACATGAAGAACTTCATTCAAAGTGAGAGTCTTGCCAGAAGTGAGCTTGAGCCCAAATTTTCCCTTTCCTACAACCGAAGCTGCAGATGAGTTACCCATATAGAGTTTTTCTCCTTCCCCTACCTTATTATAGGAGATGAACATATCTCTGTTTCCACAGACATGTTTGGTAGCACCAGAGTCTACCCACCAATCTCTCACATTTGTTACCAAATTTACTTCAGACACCGTGCCAGAAAATTCATCTTTGTTGTTTTCAACCAAATTAGCATTATTTTTATTTTTAAGGTCCTTACGGTTTCTACAGTGAACCGCCATATAGCCAGGATTTCCACACGCATAGCAATCACCCTTAATTTTATTAATGCTAGATTTTGGTTTTTGAAACATACCTTTCTTTCCTGGGGGTTTCTTGGAGTTGTTTCGGTTCTTGTCAGCATTGGAACCTTTGTGTTCAGTCACATGAGCTTTGTTAGATACGTCCCTTGCAGAAGACACGTTCTTTTCCTTGGAGCACAACATTTCTTCTACTTGAATCTTCTTACCCAAATTAACCATAGTAATTTCGGCAGTTTCATGTCTCAGTTTCTTCTTGTACTCGGACCAGGAAGTAGGCAATTTTTCGATGACAGTAGATACTTGAAAAGTTTCATCAATCACCATACCTTCCGCAAGAATTTCATTCATAATTTTCTGGAGTTCAAGAAATTGATCAACCACAGACTTGTCATTAGTCATTTTGTAATCATAAAGACTAGCCACCAAGAATTTCTTACTTCCAGCAGTTTCAGCTTGGTATTTTGCCTCCAAAGCATCCCATAGATCAAAAGCATTAAAGTTCTGTTTTGCAATGTAAAAATCATACAAAGAATCTTCTAAACAGTTCAGAATATGATTTTTGGCCATATAGTTCTGCCTAACCCAATCCTCCAACTCAAGTTCACGTCCCATATCCTTAAAACTCTCATCAAAAGGAACCAAAACATAATGATCTAAGTCATGATAACTCAGAAAAAATAACATCTTTGATTGCCATCTTTTGAAATCTTTTCCAGAAAATTTTGCTGGCCTTTCAACATCGTTCTTACCCATTGTTACAGACAGAAACTATTGTGTTAAGATTGTTGCAACTGTAACAATAAAACACTAAAAAGAAGATGTGAAGAAGTTAGAAGTAAAGATTCTGAAAGATAAAAAAGCACTCAATGGATAACAAAAAGAAGACAGAGTCACGTGTTCAACATGCTATCCTTAACACAATAGTTGACCGGTACGCCTCAAGAATGAGTGATGCCTATACCCTGTGGTCAAGTTGTATCCAGGATAAAACTTCATGTTGCAAGTATTGTTAGCACTACAATACTTTCCCACTCTTACGAGCTTAACAACAATGGCACAAAGAATGAAAAAAACCACATAGAGGGAGAGGGACGAAAAGAAGAGGATAGTAGCTCTTCTGGACACAAAAAATAATAAAGCTTTCGAGTCTCTTTTATAGCAGAAAAGGGAGAGGTGCGATAAATGCAATTGATTAGTTGACTGGTACGCCTCAAGAATGAGTGATGCCTATACCCTGTGGTCAAGTTGTATCCAGGATAAAACTTCCTGTTGCAAGTATTGTTAGCACTACAATACTTTCCCACTCTTACGAGCTTAACAACAACGGCACAAAGAATGAAAAAACCACACAGAGGGAGAGAGACGAAAAGAAGAGGATAGTAGCTCTTCTGGACACAAAAAATAATAAAGGTTTCGAGTCTCTTTTATAGCAGAAAAGGGAGAGGTGCGATAAATGCAATTGATGGAGAATCAATTACTTGCGCCATGCAAGACAATAAAGAATAAAAATAGACAGAAACCAGCTATGTCATTAACTCAAAAATATGCCAGTATATTTGATTTTTTGGAAAGAAATCAATGTCGAAATATGTCGTCATATTTTAAACTTGGTAACAACATAATGTTGCACGAATCAGATGCCCACATAACATGCACAACATTATGACAAAATTTATTTTGATTTAAAATATTTATGGAAATAAATTAAAAGAATTTTGTAAAAAAGAGGTAAGTCTTGATTGTCCTGTCCACGACGAAAAACGAGCTCGAGCCCGAAGCCCAAGCCTTACTGTAAGAAAAAATATTTCTCCCCACCCGTTCCACCCACATTGTTTTACTAACTATCCATAATGGATTAGTTAAGTAGTAGAACTCCTCTTTAGTCATAACCAATGTGGGACTAAAGGTTCTATTTCATTCACTCATAAGAAAATGAGTAAGAGATCTTAGAGACCCAAAGGTCCTAAGTTCCATTCCCACCAAGACTATAAAACCAAATCAATAAAACTCATTTTCTCCAACAGTTCTTTAATAAGAGAGAAGATAAGATTGAGAGAGATAGAGAGTGAGAGTTTTGATTGTAGTAGTGGAGGTGGTCGTGATCATAGCTGGTTGGGGAGATGATATGAATGATGAAATTGACGCTGTAAAGAATGGAGAAGAAGATGGGTTCTTCTGTTCTTTGTCGGGAAGAAGAATGAAGAAAGATGGTAGGGGAGTGTTTGGCTGGTGCTTGGTTAGGGACGAAATTAGGTGGCTAGGGTGTGAGGCGGTTGCAGAAAATGTTGATGCACGGCAAGGCAAAAACGTTGGATGCATCTGCTAGATCAAATCCAACGGGTCAGGATGGAGCGGGCTTGGATTCAAGTATGGGTTCGGATATGGATAGCTCAAGCCCATGTACTTGTAAACATGTTGCAACGGATTCACTCGCGGGTTGCAACTTCACTTCCACGGATGCTAGGCTCTAATTTTTTGCTCTTTTGGCTTCTCAATTTATACAAGCTTTATTTGGTACCTAAAAACACAAAATTAATTAATACAAATATTTATTCTTGAAAACAGAGAAAATACAGAATTTGGGATAATATCTGATTTTAAAGCGCACAAGATGAGTTAAGTGCCAATAAAAAGGTGTAGAAATATGCAATATTTTGCACTCATCAGTAGACCACCAAACCAATACCCAAAAAAGATCCCCCAATTTGTGTTGATGTCGAATGTTCTTAGAGAACTTGTAATACGTTGTTGTGGATAGGCAAGTCGAGTTCGGGGAACTTGCTAGCCTGGTGACCTTCGATGGTTGAGATTTTGTATCTTGAGAGGTGCGTTGCGCGCCTTAGTTTTGGTAGTGATGGCCATCGTGGTGGCATGAACAGGTTGGCATGCCGTCGGCATGGCATAGTTTGGCGTGGCCAAACTTAGGTTTTTGACCCAAAAGTCATGAGGTGACTTTAGACGGCTAGGATTCGCTCATGGGTTTGAAGGTTGGCCATTGATTGTCGTATGCCTTTTTTTTTGGTGGCCACATAAGGAAGGCGCGACCAAGGTGTTGTTTAGACTTGGCGCATGAGGCCAATGGTCTTCCATGGGCGTATGGCATGGCTGGGGCCAAGGCAAGGGGCGCTTGGCTGGGGACAAGGAAAGGGGCGCTTGGCTTGGCATAGTGTGACTAGCAAAGCTAGGGCCAAGGCATGGGTGCTTGGCTAGGAGCGGTTTGGCTTGGCGCGTGGGATCAATGGTTTTCCATGGTCGCATGGCATAGCTAGGGCCAAGTCAAGGGAGCTCGGCTTGGTTCATCTAGCTTGGCTAGGTGCGGTTTGGTTTTGGCATGAGGGGCCAAGGGGTATCCATGGGCGCATGGCGTGACTATCTTGGGCTAGGTGCGTGCCCAAGCTAAGGTTTTTGGGACAAAGTCGTGAGGGGACTTTAGGCGGCCAGGATTTTCTCCTGTGATTGAAGGGCAACCGTTGATTGTTGCATCCTTCACTTTAGTGGTCATGAGGAGAAGGCCAACAGGATGGCGCGGTTAGCATAGCTAGGGCCAAGGCAGAGTGTGATTAGCATGGCGCGGATAGCTTAGGCTAGACGTGGCTGACATGATTTTCCACTGGCACAAGGGTGCGGCTAGCATGGTTGGCATGCTTTGGCGCGGTTGGGTGTGGTTGGCATGATTTTCCATTGGCACACGAGACGTGGCTAGCATAGCTAGGGCCATGGCATGGTGTGATTGTCATGGCGCGGCTAGCTTGGGCTAGGTGTGGATGGAATGACTTGCCATTAGCACACGAAGTGTGGCTAGCATAGCTAGGGCCATGGCATGGTGCGATTGGCATGGCACGACTAGCTTGGGATAGGTATGGCTGGCATGATTTTCCATTGGCACATGTGAGAATTAGGGCTTGGTTTGTCTAACCCTAATTTGAAAAATATACCCTGGTAATTATTTAGAGACACATTAAAAGCTTTTATTCAATGCGCCTAGTAAATGCTTGTTTTAAATGTCTGCTAGGGTTTATTGTTTTACGATTTTAAACCTATACTAAAAACCACCATTAACACCAGGTTAAAGTAGGTTTCACTAATTATCAATTTAAAAATGAGGTAATGCAAATTAACTATTTTTGTGAGGGGGAAACACAAAATCCCCCAAATTGCAAAATATTTATCTCTTCACAATCAGAAGTCAGGATAACAAAATTCGTGAACCTGATTATATAGAAGAGTACTTGGATGATCACAAGAATCAATATCCAAGATCAATCTAGCCGTATCCAAATAATTAAATCTGAATTATGTCAAGTATGAAACTTGTTATCTATATTTCAAGATATGCATTCTACAAGAACGAGTCTCATAATCGATCAAAATTAATATGGGTTTATCTTTTAGAATTGTTTACGCACCACTTGTGTTATTTCGATTATAAAGATAAAATATTATAAAGTCCGAAAAAGAAAAACACAAGACACCAGAAGCTTTGTCAACGAGGGGCAACTGCAACTGCAAAAAAAAAACCGGGACCTTATCTAGATTTGAACACCGGACTGTATTAAGATGTTAAAAACACAAGCCTGCTATCAGACTTCGGGCTGGAATGTATTTAAGACCAAATTTGCTATCCAAGAAGTTCAGCTGCATCCATGCTCCTTGCGTCTTTTGAACCTTGCAAGAATCTACACAATTAATTCCCTTAGCTGACGTCCTTTACAGCCTAAAATTTGCTTCAAACTAAGTGAGTTCTTTTGATACCAATCTTCCTCTAACAAATATGCCTATTATTTCCCTTTAGATCGATGGATGAAGGCTTGGAAACCTGTTTGCAATAGATAAAGCTAGAAAACCTCACAAACCCGTAATACTTGCACTCAGTTAGCTGAGAATCCTGGATTATCAACCACTTTTCAAGGATAATCTTAAAATGATCAATAAAGAAGAGTTTTAAATATATATCTTGAAGAATCACAAATCTTGAGATGAATAGAACTTTTTGATTTCTACCTATCTCGTTCTTGAAAGAGATTACTAAAACCTCGATAACAAAAAGTACAAAATCAGGATACACAAACTATCATGGTAAAGATAGTCAGATCTGGATTCAAGAATCCCTAAGTGAAGCCTTTAAGTCGTAAACCTAATTATGTTTCTCAGAGGAAACCTAGGTTCATAGTGGATGACTCTACCAAACAACTAGGACAAAGAAGTGTCAGGGATTGAAATTCAAGATACGATAACGTGGGATTCAAGCAAAAACTTTCTCAGTTTAGATGAAACTCTTATTCAGAGTTCATGTAAGCATGTGAGAAGTTTGTCTTGAAATTGCTTAGAAGAATATATACTATGGTACAAATACTGGGATGATGTATAATGATACATCATGGCAAGTATTCCTTTAGAACTAATAACATATATCGTGTTCATTTAGACACTTAAGACTTAAATCATAATGCACATACACAAGGTGTTTTAGTGTTCAAAGATGTCTTACAAGTGTCCAGGAGAGTTGTAGTAATGTTAAACATATTTGTGAAAATATCCTATAAACATATGCAAATTTGTACTAGGTAGGTATACAATAGGGTACGCGTACCTATAGCCAGTTCGTGAATTCAGATAGCCAATATTAACATACTAGGTATGAATACCCTGGGGATATTAACGAACTCAAGCATCCGAGGTACGCGTACTTGGTATGTGTACACCCCCCATTCACAACATCATGTTACACATTCTGGGTATGCATACCTACCTATATTCCAGAATTTCATATGACCATGGTACGCGTGTTGGGTATGCGTACCCTCCCGAGTCCATATTTCAGTAGTTATGAAAATTCTCATTTTGATATTTGAAATATTTTCAATCGCCATATATATAAATATCATTGGTTAGGAAATTTTTGAATGGTCCACAAACATAGTTCTTGATCAATAAAAAATTTCTAACTAAGATTGCTAAGGACATGTGAACATCCATTGCTTGAATCATATTTCGAGATGTTTAACAAGATAAGATTGACTCGAAACTTCTTATTTGCAATATATACTAGAAGACATATGAAATAGTCTCATATTTATATAATGGTGATACTTGTGAGTAAATAGAATGGTTCACTCTTCACATACCTCTTTTTTGATATGAAGTTATCCAAATGTCGTCATTTGATCTTTAATCTTCAATCTTCGAGGGTTATTCAGTGATGTCTGATACTCAACTACCAAAATCTAATCCTAGTATGAGATTTGACTTAAAGACTATAAATCAAGTTATAGTTTTGTACTACTAACAATGACAACAAGCTTTAGATAACAAAACTTGCATCTCTCGTTTCTTCTATGTAGCCTCCATAATCACTCGATATCCCTCTCTGTAATTCCCGACACCTCTTTTATATTCTACAAAGCCCCCAAATATCTGTAATAACTCAATAAAATATTTTTTCCTTTCTCCGTAATTCACGGGAAATAATTCATAATTTAACTCCTTCACGCGTCTGCTTGTCATCTACACTCTCCAAACATGCGAGAAACTTGTCTAGGATTGAGTCAAACCTTCTCCAAACACTCGCAATCCACCAATTACAACACATACTAATCGAAAATAAACCTAAGAATATTATCCTCCCGATTATACTTCAAATCGGTTGTTCATCCCAATTTAGTCGAATCCAACCCATATACCAGCATTGTTTAGCCCAATCAAGTTCATCGCGAAAGAAATCCGAAATTGAATCTCTTTAAAACTCATCCAAAAATCCAACCCTAAATCTGTAACCTTTTTTCCCACCAAAATTATGTTTGAATTTTGAGATGATGGCGTCCCCTTATCCTATGTTGGGATCTCTTTAGCACATGCCCTGGGGTGTCTTTAGTATTTTTTTTGGGGTGCCTTTAGTAATAACAAAATAAAGAAATGAGTTCAAATCAGACACAAATTAAAATGCATCTATCAGTGCACATTTCTTGTCTCTTTTGAGGGCCCTTGAGACAAGAATGCACTTTTGATCACAATCATTTTGTGTTGAAGCGAGCATCAGTGAGCTCACCACTAGAATCTTGCATGGATTTGTCAACATCAATTTTGATTGATCATTTAGATCTAGATCTCATATTTCCTTTAGTTTTATGCTTCTTATTAGAAGCATTCGAACTTTTAGGAAAAGAAAGAACAACCTTACATAACTTGGATAGAATTGACCTTTGGAAAAGGTGAAGCACATTTGTCAAATGACTATCCCTCAGTTGTAGTTTATTGACATACGATACCTTAAAAAAATGTAATTGAAGTACTGCTTAAGTTCGTGACTTTCAGTAGTACAGTAAGCACATTTTCGGTTGAAGAGAGATTTATGAACATCACCAGTTTTTGCAGACAAACACAATTGAGATGGTCCTGAAATTTTAACAACAAAGTTTTTATTAGTCAGATAAAAGTCCATTAGATCCTCTTAAGTATTTTGTGAAGGATCATCAAGGAAGTTGTCTAGATTGACATAAGTTGCTACATTTGTCAAAGTTGGTCAATTCAACCAAGAGAGAAATAATTGAAACATCTTCCTCTTCATAATCATAATGATCAGATATTTCATCAAGTGTCGCAGCAAGACCCTTGTTGTCAGTGTATTTTTATGCAATTTGGAGACTCATTAGCAAAGTGACTGAATTATGTACACTTGAAGCTCTGAGGCATATACTCATTATCACTATCGTTAGAAACCCTGTTTTAAGAGGAACATAATTATTTGGCTTATCTGATGATGAGGGTTTTTCTCTGGATATATGTTTACTACTCTTCCTAAGAAGATATCTAAACTGTCTTGTGATAAGAGATATAGAATTGGAAAGATCTTCATCTAATAACTCATGATCATCAATAATATCTTTCTCAGGGATACCAACACTTTTACTTTTATCAAGTACTTCAATATTTTTGAGTGCTTTGAAGGCAATACTTTTTCCAGCTTTAGTTTGTTGTTCATGATCAAAGATCTTAAACTTTCCAACGAGATTGCTTCTGGAGAATGTAGTAAGATCACTTCCTTCAGTGATGGCATTTTTCTTAGACTCGTATCGAGCTAGCCAAGAAACTCAGAATTTTCATGACAATACCCCTCTTGGAAATAGTGCTACCTAAATCATGAGAGGCATTCACTATCTCGGATAATTTGTGATAAATTCCTCAAACGAATCTTCATGAGACATACGAAGATTTTCTCAGTCAGAAGTTAGGTTTTGAAGCCTTGTCTATTTCTCTGAGGTATTCCCTTCAAATACCTTTCCAAGATATCCCAAGCATCCTTCATCCAGATTTGATCACCGAACGTTATTAAGCTGCTAAAGACACCAGCCTACTATCAAACTTCGAACTGGAATGTAATTGAGACCGAATTCACCCTCCTAGCAATTCAGCTACAGGCATGCTCCTTTTGTTTCTCTTGAACCTCTCAAAGCTCTACAATTGATCCACTTAGCTGGCGTCCTTTATAACCTAAAAGTTTCTTCAACCTAAGTGAAGATTTTTTATACCAATCTTCTTCTAACAGATAAGCCTATTTGATTTCCCTTTAGATAGAAAGATCAAGGCTTGGAAATATGTTTGCAATAAACAAAGCCAGCAAACCTCATGAATATGGAACACTTACACTCAGTTAGCTAAGAAGTTTGGATTATTAACCATTTCTCAATAAAAAATTTAAACCGATCAATTAAGAAGAGTTTCAGATATTTATCTTGGGGAATCACAAAGTCTCAAACGAAGAGAACTTTGTGATTTCTATCTATCTAGTTCCTGAAAGAGGTTAATACCTTGATAAAAAAAAAGAACAAGATCATGATACATGAAATATCATGGTAAATATAGTCGGACCTGGATTTAAGAATCCCTGAGTGAAGTCTTTAAGTCGTAAACCTAATTATGTTTCCCAGAGTAAACCTAGGTTCATAGAGGATGACTCTAACAAATATGTAGGACATAGAATTGTCAGGGACTAAAATTCCTGGTTGTTTGAGTCTCCCTATTTATAGATTTTCAAGACTAGTGTTGCTTCGAATTCAAGATAAGATAACTTAAGATTTAAGAAAACATTTTATGTGTTTAGATGAAACTCTTATTATAGGAGTTCATGTAAGTATGTGAGAAGAATATACACTATGGTCTAGAGTACTTGAACCGTGTATAATGATAGTTCATGGAAAGTATGCCTTTAGAACTAATAAGCATATTTTGTGTTTATTTAAATACTTAAGACTTGAATCATGGTGCACATACACAATGTGTTTTAGTAATCAAATATATCTTAGAGGTGTCCAAGAGAGTTGTAGCAATGTTAAACATATTATGAAAATAATTTATGAGCATCTGCGAATTCGTAATGGGTAGATATGCGAAAGGGTACGCGTACCTATAGCCAGTCCATGAATTATGATGGCCAATGTACGGGAACCGGGCGTATCTATAGTTGCAGGAAATCCTACACTACACCCAATGTTTAAGACATATTTGAAGATTAAGAACAACACTTTATTATTTGATTCTCAGAAATATTACAAGTGATGGAAGAAATCAAGAAATACCACTGCTCTCAGATTTTCTCTCTCCTCAAGACGTTCTCAACACTCAAAAATTGATCCTCCTCTACTCGAATCTACTGGTTCTCTATATATATGGTAGTTACATAGTGTGTGGCAGCTAAGATGTCCTTTAATTTCGAATCTGAGCCGCGAGATGTTCGCAATAGCTATAGTATCATTTCTCGCAGGATCGTCACACTCTTCTTGTGTTTTGTCCATCGTCATATGTTACGTCATTCTCTAGATCATTCTGCGACACTCTCAGCACGTTGTTGGAGAATTCGCATATTAACTCGCAGAAGTGTTGTTTATTCTCGCAAGAACAGTATAGTGGCGATATTCTGGTCCTACATCTTGCCTCTTCTCATGTATTTTCTGCGAAGAAGGAAAGACTATGAGAATTAAAATGTTGCATCTATCCAGTTTTTCATCTTTCTTCTCCGACAAAGCCCTATAAATTAGGGATGACCGCTTATACGTGTCGAATGCTCCTCTTTTTACTGGCTAATCCTTTATTACCCGATTACCACCCTTCTGTCTATAAAAGAGATAACTTGTTAAAAAATACTCTTCTTCTTTCACTTCTTCATCTTATTCGTTTTCTATAAAACTTTTTTATCTGAAACTTTTTCCTTCTACAAATTCTCCTGCTACTGCTTTAATGGAGTCACAAAGGTATGTATTCTATAAACTTCCCCATCTTTCCTTGTTAAACTTGATTTTGCATGTTCGAACTATGTTTTTCCATATAATTTGATATCTTCTATTTGATTCTTCATAATTCCCATACTGTATTTTCTTTTCAGTGAAGCTACCTCTAATGTCCAACCGGAAACTCAAAACCCTAATCTTCTTAAAGGCTCGCAACAAAAACTAGCTGAGAAGAAAAGAAATCGTGCGAATCATAAGGTAGTAAGAAACATTTGCTTTCTTAATAACAATATATTGTTGCCACTGTTTCTTATCTAGTTTATTATTCGCAGGATGATGAGAATGGTATTAAATATCGCAAGCGATCTCGCCAAGTTAAATATGTTGACTTTGGAATTGCTATTCCTTCTTTATCTTCCTCAAAGTCCATTCCCGTAACTTCACAAGTTATCCCCCAATCATTTGTCTGTGAGAATATTGCTTCTAATAGTTCTGCCTCAATTAATCCTCTCGTAAGTGAAACTCCTCATATCGCTATAGATAAAGCTTATTCTCCCTCTACTGTAGTTACTTCTGAAGTTAATCCTTTTGTGCTTCCAAATGTTACTTTTCCACACACACCCCCTCCTGATGATGCAACTACTACAAATGAGTCAAACCTTCAAATCGCTATTGTTTCCACTTCTCCATCTACATCTCTCCCTTTTGTCAAAGAATCTTTAGCTGGAGTTGATGTTGCTTATGGAATCTTATCTGATATTCTAGATGAGACTAGAAAATCCTCCCTCAACCCTGTTAAGCGGGATATCTGCGAAGTTTTATGCAAGTACTTTGGTTCTGATCAGAAGTCTTCGAAAGCATATTTAGAGAATGAAATTGAAACTCTAAAGGAGAGTCTTCAAGCTAAGACTTAAGAATGTGATACTCTTCAACACAAGCATCGCAACTCTTTACTGGATTACGAGAATCTTCGCACTAAAAATAAGGAACTAAAAGGTATATTTTCCCTCCTTGGTTTCTAGATTCTTTTTTTTTTTTTTTAGAAAATTTTCATACTTTCTATGTTCAACTCCTTTTTAAACCCTTGAATCATACATTTAGCTTTAAGTCGAACACGATTCTTGGAGAGATTTCTATTTGAGTCTATTGCTGAAGAAGCCCGTGCTGAGAAAGATTCATGGATGGACCAATACAATATACTAGATAACCTTCACTCATATTCTATTGATCGAATAGATAATCTTTCCAATGAGAATAACCAACTAGAACAAAGGAAAAATCTATTAAGTAACGAAATTACTCGCCTTTATTATTTGTTAACTCAAGCTAACTTGGCGATAGAAACTTTATCAGATGAAAATAAGATTTTGTCGCAAGAAAAACGCAGTTTTTCAAGTAAGATAGCGATTTCCTCGCAACAATTAAGTATTCTTCAAAAGATATGTAATAATCAAGAAAAATCCATTCACTCGTTGAAATAGGAACTTAAGGAAGTAACCGAATCATCAATAGATGAGAAGGACAAACTCATCCAAGGTAGGATAGCTCTAAGTGTAAAGGCTAGCAAACTCAAAGATCGACACACCCAATTGAATAAATATTATTCTTCATTAGAAAAAGAAAACGCTTCTCTTCGTTCTAAAGAAGAAAATATAAGTTCTCGCTTGAAGGGTATGGTTGGGGATAAATTTGATTATGCCATGAATCACTGGGAGAATTCTTGCTTAACGCTGATTCATAATTTAATCTCGCAAAAAGAAGGTTGTCATTTTGATTACCCTAATTGTTTACTTCTTTACTTTAAATTTTCTTTATCTTATTTCTCGCAAGATCCTTGCCTTAATATCCTCTGTGTTTACATGTATCTCTTGCAGATTCTGAAAAAATGCTTCATTCCACTATTTCTGTCATGACTGAGAAGTTGGAGAAACTTTGCAAATAAAATGTAACACTCACTTCCCTTATGGTTGAATCACGCGACAGAGCAGAAATGAGATATGACTACCTTGAATATTATAAGAATATGGAGATTAGAAATCGTGATAAAGGCTTCCTTTGCCAAGTTCATCTCAGTGCTGAAGTTCTTGTAAATGATGTTTTAATATCCAAATGTCTCTCCCCTGTATCAGTCAAACCTCTGGAAGTAGATGATGATGAAATCCCCCTTCCTATGGCTAGCGATATGGAGTATGAAAGTGATAAAGAAAATGCTTCTCAAGAAGATACAGTAGATAAAGAAAAGTCTCTTCTTATGGAAGTAGCTACTGGTGGTGGAGCAACCGTTAATGAATCACAAAATGAAGAAGAAGATCGAGCTAATCATGAAAAGAATATTGGTGAAACTAATAACTCTGGAAAAGATGATGAAGTTGGCCGAACTGATGCTTGAATTTTGTTTTTGCTTTCTTTTAGTTCTCCTTCTTGCGAGTGATGTAACTTCTCTCAACTTTGAAGTTTATTTTGGAATTCTGTTAAATTTCTACTATCATTAATACTTTACGACTTTGCTTCTGCGAGAAAGAAAATGATATTTTACTCATCAATTCTCATACTTGCCCCTCATTATCTTTCTTGGATTGAACAAATATCTCATGCATCTTAGAAAAATGAAATTGTTAAGGGTAGGATTATTCTGGTGGTCTTAGTTTGCCTTCCTAGTTAAAGGTCTTATTTTGCCACGTTTCTTTCTGCGACAAAATCGCAGGACGTCCTTACATTCGCATGTTAAGACCCATTGATATTTCCTTATCTGATCTTCATCAAATATCTGCGATAATATGACAGGCCTAAGCTCTCTTACGAGAACAAAGCCCCATGACATTGCCGTCTTGTGATGAAATCGCAGGACGTATTTACACTTTCATGTAAAAACCCATTGATCTCATCTTAACTTTTTATCATGGCTTGTTGCCTCTGTATTTACGTCACGCGATAATATGACAGGCTTAAATTCTCTTGTGAACATAAAGTCCCATGACATTTCCGTCTTAAGACACTTATAAGCTCCCTAATAGAGGGTTCCTCCCTTATCTTCCCCCCGGTTGCCCCTTCAAGGAGGTCACATCGGCCATACAAGACTAGCTCCTCCCATCCAGTCTTAACAACAACCAGTTGTTTTCCCAGCCTCTTATCCTTTATGCCTATATGGCTTATAGTTAAGAGACTGCACCCTAAGTGGGGTTTTCTTCAGGCCAGGTGCATCATAGCCAAGACTTACCAAGAATGTCCAGGGTAGGTTCATCCATCCCGGGCACTCTTGGCTCAACCGTGTACCTCGGCGCCTTGGTCATACTCTGCACCTCTTAGAAGAGACCCTCAGTCTTCCAACCAGGGTATAACCTTATATAGTTGGAAATCCAAGGAATCTCTCCTGGATGAGTTTTCAATAACCCCAATCTCCATGACTCAGGTTCCAGCAGTGGTATAACCTTATCCCCGAGTCATGCAAAGAGATACCCCCTAATATGACGTACTTTAGGTCTTATATTTGCCTCTTACGAAATTGGATTCACGAACTTGGGTGTACGCCATAAAGGTTCGTCCTGTTCTTATGTTTCTTTTGAGAATATCACAAGTCTTTATGTAATCTTGAATAAACTTGCAATGAAAATCGCAGATGTGATAAAAAATTATCTTACTTATTTCTTCTTTGTTTTTAAAAATTTGTTACTGATAATATCTTTTTAAATATAATCTGTTCCATGGTCTACCGAGTCTTTGACCAACATCTCTGCCTTATGGGTCCATCAATTTGTATGCCCCTGTTCAAACTATTTCTTTAATGATATACGGTCCATCCCATTTTCTCGCCAACTTTCCACCACTTTCTCGCTGATAACTTGGTGTTTCTCGCAGAACTAAATCGCCTGGTTGAAACTCACGTTGTTTAACTCGTTTGTTATATTCGCGAGCCAATCTTCGCTGATAATTTTCCATGTGTTGTAAAGCTTTTTATCTCTTCTCTTCTAATTCATCAAGTTCAGTTAGAATTATGCCAGCACTAAGGTTCTTCTCCCAAGCCTTTTTTTTTTTTTGTAGGAATAGAAACTTCTGTTGGTAATACTGCTTCAACACCATATGTTAAACAAAAAGGTGACATCCCAGTTGCCTCTCTACTAGTTGTGTTGTAAGCCCAAACTGTATTATGTACTTGCTCGCACCATGCTTTATTATATCCTTCTAAATTTTTCTTTAATATGTCTGCGATTGTTTTATTTGTTGCCTCAGCTTGGCCGTTAGCTTGTGGATACAAAGGAGTAGACTTTCCGCATTTTATCTTAAATGCATTGAGCAGTATTTCTATGTTTTGTCCCTCAAATTATTTCCCATTATCATAAACTAACTGTGCTGGAATGTCAAATCTGCAGATGATATTTTCAAAGATGAACGTAAATATATCTTTATCGCGAATATGTTGAACTGCTTTTACCTCTGCTCATTTTGTGAAATAATCTGTTGCGACAATTAAGTATCGTCTTTGTCCTGATCCTGGTAAAAATGGTCCCACAATGTCTAAACCCCATTTTCCAAAAGGCCATACACTTTTTGAAGATGATAATGGTTCCCCTGGTGCATGTATTTTCTTTCCATGTCGCTGATAATCCTCCCAACGCCTTGACAATTGTTATGCATCTTCATGCATATATGGCCAATAATAGCCTTGCATTTTTGTTTTGTAAGCCAAAGATCTCCCTCTGCTGTGATTACCAACATCTCCACTATGTAACATTTTTAACACTTTTTCTCCTTCCTCCCGTGTTAAACATCTAATTAATGGCCCATTAAAATATTTTCGATACAATACTCCATCCCTTAATTCATAATTTGTTGCTCGGCTTTTTAATTTGTGTGCCTCTAATCTATTTCTTGGTGTTTCCCCTGTCTCCAAATACGCGTGAAGTTCTTCTCTCCAATCTATGGTATTCGCTCTTAACTCTTCATCGCGACCCTCAATTATCATTACATCTGTTTGTTGTTCTTCTTCTTCTTCTTTATTAAATGATGGTGATATAAGTGTTTGAATTTTTATACATCTCGCAGCTGGATATGTCATCATACTGGATATAAAGGAATAAGCATCTGCGATTCTGTTGCCCTTTCTTGATATATGTCGCCATTTTACTTTTGGTATTCTCGCGGATAATTCTTCAATAAGTTTCTTGTACTTCTTCAAAGATGGTTCATTTGTTGTGTATTCTCTTTTTATTTGGCGAATAACCAACTGCGAATCACTAGTAACTCTAGCATTCTCCAACTTCATTTCTATGGAGAATTTTAGGGCATGCACGACAGCTTCATACTCTGTCTCATTATTAGTTGATGCGAATTCCAAACGAAATGAAAAAGCCATTTTTGTTCCTTCTGGTGAGATAAAGATAACTCTAATATCATTACCCTATCCATTCGATGATCCATCCACCAATATCTCCCACATGTTTGGTTCCTTTAATAGATCTTTTGGATATCCATGTTCTTCTTCTATCTCCATCATTTCTTCCACGGATTCATCATCTTCTAGAGGAAATTCCGTTAAAAAATCTGCTACAACTTGTGACTTTGGCGAGGATAGAACTTTGTATTTGATTTCAAAATTCCCTACTTGTGCATTTCATTTCTCAACCCTGCTATATCTTTTTGAGTTCTTTATTACTGACTCAATTGGCACTTTCGTTAACACATTTCTCTTATGTACTTGAAAGTTAATGCGAAGCTTGAATATTGCATAAACCAAAGCTAAAATTAGCTTCTCAATCTTTGAGTAATTTCTCTCTGCATTATTAAATGTTTTGCTAATATAATAAATTGGTTTTTCTATTCCTTGATATACTCTCAATAATACTGCACTTAGTACATATGAAGTTGTCGCAAGATAAATCAGTAACTCTTCTCCCGGCTCCGCTTTTTGTAGAATAGATACATTCATTAGATAGTCTTTGATTCCTTGAAAGGCCTTTTCACATTCATCTGTCCACTTGAACTTTGTACCCTTCTTGAGTATATTGAAGAAATGCTTGCATTTATCTAAAGATCGCGAGACAAATCTTCCTAGCGAGGCTAAGAGCCCATTCAGATTTTGCACATCCTTTACCGTTGCTGGCGTTGGCATGTCGCGAATTGCTTGTACTTTATCTGGATCAAATTGTATGCCTTCTTTCGATACAATGTATCCTAAAAATTTCCCTGATGCTACACCAAAAATACATTTCTCGGGATTCACTTTAATATTAAAGAGTCGCATTTGATCGAAAATCTCCTTCAAGTCTTGCACATGGTTTTTAGCTTCTTTACTCTTTATTAACATGTCATCTACATATACTTCTAAGGTCTTGTGTATCCACTTTGTGAACACCTTCTCCACCATTCTTTGATAAGTTGCACTAGCATTGCGCAATCCAAAGGGTATTTTTGTGTAACAATATAACCCTCTTGGAGCAAAAAATTCGGTGTGTTCTTGGTCTTCTTCTGTGAGAGGAATCTGATTATAACCTTTGTACCCGTCTAATGAAGATATTCTATCATTTCTTGCTGCTGATTCAACCATTTGAGGAATATCTGGTAATGGAAAACTATCTTTGGGACAAGCTTTGTTTAAATCAATAAAATCTATACAAATTCTTATTCCATTATTTTTCTTTGGAACCACCACCATATTTGCGATCCATTCTGGGTATTTTGCTTGCCTTATAATTCATGCATTAAGCATCTTCTGCAGCGCTTCTTCTATTTTGGAGTGATAAGTTGTTGTAATCTTCCTTATTCTTTGTTTGAATGGTCTCACATCTTTATTAATTTCTAACTTATGACATGCAACTAACGGGCATCTCATCCATATTCCACGCGAAAATGTCCTTATATTCTCGCAAGAGATTTACAGTTTCTTCTTCTTCATCACCCTCCATCCTAGTACCGATCTTCAGCATCTTAGGTTCTTCTTCACTTCCAATATTTATTTCTTTTGTTGGTTCTGCTGCAGTATAACTGGCTGCAGGATATCCCATTGGTGTTGAAGTTTTCACATCTCTCGTAGGTTCATCCCCTTCTTGCGATGTTTCGCCAGGTATTCCTTTTCCTTCTTTTGCTCTTATCATGTAAATCTTGAATTCTTCTTCTTTCTTTGCTTCTTTTGCCAATTTTCTGCGAGCTTTTCGCGACTTTGCACGTCCTTCATAATTCTTCACTTTAATTTGAAAACATAATTTTGCATGATCTGTATTTCCTCTAATTTCGCCAATTCCACTAGGCATATGAAATTTGATACATTGATGTAATGTTGATGCTACATCCTTGGTTGCGTGTATCCATGGTCTCCCCAGTAACATGTTATATGGCGATTCTATATCTACCACACATAGCGTCACTCGCGTTTCTATTTCTCCTAATGGAATTTGCACCACTATCTCGCCTTTAGGTTTTGTTAAATATTTTCCAAAGCCATGGATATGATAAGCTGAACAAGACATCTCTTCATCCTTATATCCAATTTTCTAAAATGTATGATAAAACATTATATCCACAGAGCTTTCTGCATCCACCAAAGATCGATTTACGGCCCATTATTCCACAGATCATGCTGATATTTTCTTTTTCATTGGTAAAACAGATATTGTAATCACCAAAGGAGATATATGACTTAAATGTTCTCTTGGTATTTCTGCTGCTGTAAATGTGATTTTCTGCTTTTCCCAATCCTTTAGAGGTAATATTTTTTCCACCGTCATAATTTTCTTTCCTTCAAAATCTCTTTTGTGTATCCTTCCCTTAATATTTTCATGAAATTTGTTGATCATTGCTCTTGTTATCATATTACATTCCAATTCCCTATAATTTTCCTTGACTCTGTTCATTTTTTCTTCATCTATTTCACCGTTTTGTTTAATCATCCTCACCTTCAATCTTACCTTTTTCTATGATTTTCTTCCACTCAATCCCTGTTTCGGGCGCCAAAATGTAGTTGCAAGAAATCCTACACTACACCCAATATAAGAATTTACAATGTTTAAGACATATTTGAAGATTAAGAACAACACTTTATTATTTGATTCTCATAAATGTTACAAGTGATGGAAGAAATCAAGAAATACAACTGCTCTCAGATTTTCTCTCTCCTCAAGACGTTCTCAACACTAAAAAATTGATCCTCCTCTCCTCGAATCTACTAGTTCTCTATATATAGGGTAGTTACATAGTGTGTGATAGCTAAGCTGTCCTTTAATTTCGGATCTGAGCCGCGAGATGTTCGCAACAGCTATAGTATCGTTTCTCGCAGGTATTCTAATCATCGCAGGATCGTCACGCTCTTCTTGTGTTTTGTCCATCATCATTTGTTACATCATTCTCTAGATCATTCTGCAATACTCTCAACACGTTGTTGGAGAATTTGCAGATTAACTCGCAAAAGTGTTGTTTATTCTCACAAGAACAGTATAGTGGCGATATTCTGGTCCTATAGTATCCTAAGGCCTTTCACGAACTCATGCATATAAGGTGCGCATACCCACATTCATGAATTCATAATACCATAGTATGCGTATCGGGTATGCATACCTACCTATATTCCCGAACTTCAAATGACCATGGTACGCGTACCCTCCCGATTCCATATTTTAATAGTTCTGAAAACTCTCTTTTTGATATTTGAAACATTCCCAATCGTCATAGATATAAATATCATTGCTTGGGAAATTTGTAAATGGTTCACAAACATAGTTCTTGAATAATAATTATTTCGAACTAAGATTGTGAAGGATCTATGAACATCCATTGCTTGAATCATATTTCAAGATGTTTAACAATACAAGCTTGACTTGAAACTTCTTCTTTGCGATATCTATTAGACATCATATGACATGGTCTCATATAGGTAGAATGTTAATACTTATGAGTAAATAGAATGGTCCAGTCTTCTCATACCTCTTTGTTGATGAAGTTTTCCAAATGTCGACATCTGATATCCAATCTTCAATCTTCGACGGTTACTCAATTACCAAAAATTTAATCCTAGTCCAAGACTTGACTTTAGTACACTAGATATCAAGTTATAGTTTTGTGCTACTAACATTGACAACAAGCTTGAAATAGAAAAACTTACGCGTTCGATCGAGCAGTCCTTTAACACTAGGGATTTTGAGAATGGGATATTAAATTTTAATTTTTATTATTGATCCAAGTACATGTTTGTGAATGAAACAAATCCTTGCAAATATTCCCAACTATTGATTATTTTTACTATTTTTTTTTGCTTTCAATAATTCTAAAAACCCTTATTTTTTACATAAGTCATTGAAATTAAATAACAACCAAACCTCTCCGTGGAACGAACTCTTTCTTACATTCGTACTTAATCCATATTTTTTGTAAGTAAGAAAGTGAATTATTTTTGACGGTTACGATACTGCTTCCATCTAGCTATTACTCTACTTATGTACACTTTCATGCAAGAACATTAGAAGTCGCTATGTTAAACAATTCTCTTCAAACTAATTTAGATATTCTTCTTCCATTAAATTCGTACAAAATTTGATGAATATCACTATATCAGTAGCAGGAGATCAAGTTTTAATCAAAACTCAAAATTATATTTTTTGAAGCATGCATATTATATTAATTAAGGTAAAAAGAAATTATACGTGGGTACATTACACCCATGGAGTCATCAAATACATATAGTCTTAAAAATAGGGATTACCTATTCCCAAAAAGTATTTTCAAAGATCCTTGATGCCTGATTTGTTAGTGCATCCACCGTATTATTGCACTCTTTCTAAATATGGTGGAATGTACGATGCATAATGGATCACAGTATGCCTCTTATTTTGTTGATCATATCTCGCAAGTACCATGATGTCTCGATCTGGATGGTGAAGAAATGGGTGAGGTTTTGTGAGTCCAAACTCCAACTCAAGAAATACTTTTATCCATTGAATGTGTATTAATGTTCTGACGGCATAGTTGCTTCCAGTTCTTCATAGCATCCAAATAAATTTTGCACTTCATCATTATGGAAGTCTCCTAAACCATCCACAACAAATTGATGTCTGATTTTCTACTTGGTCCTTTTGTAAGATCGTGGTGACATCTTTGGGGGTCACAATAACACCCTCTCAGTGTCGACTGGTACTAAATAAACGTCCACCAAAGTAGTAATATTCAATTCGAACTAAAAACAGTGGGTTGGATATGGCCAAGAACTATCACCATTGTTCTTTAGGATTTTTACCATTAATGGAGGAAAACATCTAAGACATATGATAAAACCGTTACAAACGGTAGTTATATTTGGTTGTTACCTACTGTCAAATCTACGTTTCAGGGTAATCTTAGTTAAGATTAGTAATAATCTCACATTGAACAAAGGGATTCCAAGGATCCCCTACATATGAGATTAAAATTAAAGGAATTGCAGTGTTGATCGCCAGTTAGTGATGGTTTGGATGCCCACCATATTCCAATATCTTCCTATAATAAAGAAAACACTGACTTTCAACCGCGACTCAGGGAATACCGAAAATGGCCCTCCGTGTTTTCTAACTTCTTCCATATTTTCCGTTAATTTCAAATAAGGCGGGGGTAATACAGACTATCAAAAATCTAACCACATGTTTCATCGTCCCCAAAACGATTCAGACATAATCAAATGGTTAACAACCTAACCCCAAAGTAGGTTAAATTTTCTTAACCCGATCGATGTTATATTTTCAAAATCAGAAGCATCAATTACTAAGAAAAATCTTAAATAAAAAATCCAACTTTTAAAAGCTCTTTGCCGGCTTTCCCAAACCCCGATGAAAATTTTCTAATAGATGATCATGATGAAATCCAAATCCGACACAAACCTGTAATACATTTTTGTTTGCCTTAATCTTACTTAATATTCTGATTGAGTGAGTTGGAAAGATGGAATTAATGAAGAAGAGAAAGTCTATCTATGATTCAACGAAGGAACGTGCCGGCGGTGAAGAAAGACTCATTCAATAGAAAAATAGGATGAATATACAGAGAATGCTAAATAATGAATATTCATAAATTTTAAATTTTATTCAGAATTAAAATTTTCAGTTGTTACGAATTCTGAACCGATTTATGAAGTCAGATCCGTACTAGGAATACCTTAGTAGTGCAGTCTAAGTGAATAAAAAAAACACTGACTTTCAACTGCGGCTCAGGGAATACCGAAAATGTCCATCCGTGTTTTCTAACTTCTTCCACGTTTTCCGTTAATTTCAAATAACGCGGGGGTAATACAGACTATCAAAAATCTAACCACATGTTTTATCGTCCCCAAAATGATTCAGACATAATCAAATGGTTAACAACCTAACCCCAAAGTAGGTTAAATTTTCTTAACCCGATCGATGTTATATTTTCAAAATCAGAAGCATCAATTACTAAGAAAAATCTTAAATAAAAAATCCAACTTTTAAAAGCTCTTTGCCGGCTTGCCCAAACCCCGATGAAAATTTTATAAAAGATGATCATGATGAAATCCAAATCCGACACAAACCCGTAATACATTTTTGTTTGCCTTAATCTTACTTAATATTCTGATTGAGTGAGTTGGAAAGATGGAATTAATGAAGAAGAGAAAGCCCATCTATGACAACGAAAGAACATGGCGGCGGTGGAGAAAGACTCATTCAATAGAAAAATAGGATGAATATACAGAGAAGGCTAAATAATGAATATTCATAAATTTTAAATTTTATTCGGAATTAAAAATTTCAGTTGTTACGAATTCTGAACCGATTTATGAAGTCGGATCCGTACTAGGAATACCTTAGTAGTGCAGTCTAAGTGTTTGTAGAATTACCTAAGAAAATGACTCAGATGATTTTATATTATTGCTTGTTGTGTTGTTCTTACAATGTTGGTCTAATACACTACACTAATGTGAAATGATAAAGAGATGTTTTCACCATTATGACTTTATACTAATGTTTTTATGTTTTTAATGTTGTTCTGATGTGAAATCAACCTGTTTTGGGGATGTAACAAAATATCATAATGGTGAAACCTTCCCTCTTCTCTATGTGTAAGTGTGTGAAGCATCATGTGTATGTTATGCGGTTAACAAATAATAAAGTTAATATCCGTGATTCAAATGCCACACCAATTCACCGATTCTCATACATATTTTGACCTAACTAAATGACCGATGCTACTCATGTTAAGTAACCACTATTGTAGTTGTAGGAATTCCCACACTACACCCTATTCAAGAATTTATCAATATTTATGACACAATTTAAAGATTAAGGACCTTTTTTATTAATATGATCTTAAAATAATTACAGAAATCAAGAACACAAAATACTTAATAAGATTTTCTCTCTCCTAAAAACTTCCTTAGCACTCCAAAATTCATCTCTCACTCTGGAACTATTCATTCCCTTTATATAGGCATTTACATAGTGGATTACAGCTCATGACAGCTCATTTACAGCTAAGATTCCCTTTAGTTTCGGATCTAGGTTATTGCGATAAATCGCAATTAGCACCGGCTTAATCATTCGCAGATTTTATTGATTCATCGCAGATATATCACATTTTTCTCATGTTCCTGTCGTTTTCATCTGATATGTCATTTCTTATGTCATTTTGAGATGTATCGCAGAATATCATTGATGTATCGCAGAACTGTTTTTTATTTCGCAGGAATATTGTTATGACAATATTCTGGTCCTACATATTTCCTCTTCTCATATCTTTTCTGCGAAGAAGATAAAGATAATGAGAATTTAAATCTCTTGATTTGCCACAATTCCTTGTCTTTTCACATTTCTTTCTCTCTGACACGTCTCTACATCCATCGCTAGATATTATACGCGTGTTTTTCTTAACCGTTATATTCTGACCATTCACGTCTTTTCTTCATTTAATGCATTGATATACTTGAGAATCTTCTTTTCTTATAAATATCTTCTTCGCTAATCTCTCCTCTTCTTTTTACTTTCTATTTTCACTTTTTCTCTGCAACTCTTTTGTTCTTCATCTTCCTCCGCAAATTGTGGATCTACTACTGTTTCAATCTTGTTTCTTTATTATTATTCATCTTAATCATCATTCCCATACCAAAAAATGGCTCCTGGTTGTAGGGGCAGAATATTGTCACAACAATATTCCTGCGAAATAAACAATTGTTCTGCGATGCATCGATAATAAACGAATTACTCTGCGGCACATCAGTGATATTCTGCGACACATCCAAAGATAACTTAAACAATGACGTAATGACTGAAAACGACAAAAACACGAAGAAAGTGTGACATGTTTGCGGTATATCAATAAAACCTGCGAAAGATAAAGGCGGTGCCAGCTGCGATTTATCGCAAGAACTCAGATCCGAAATTGAAGGAAATCTTAGCTGTAAATAAGCTGTCATAAGCTGTAATCCACTATGTAAATACCTATATAAAGGAGGTGAATAGTTCCAGAGAGGGGATGAATTTTTGAGTGTTAGGAAAGTTTTTAGGAGAGAGAAAAAACTTTGTTAAGTGTTATGTGTTCTTGATTTCTGTAATTCCTTAAGGTCATATTAATGAAAAAGTGTTATTATGTCATAAATATTGATAGATTCTTGAATAGGGTGTAGTGTGGGAATTCCTGCAACTAAATTTTGGCGCCCAGAAACAGGGAGAATCAAGCTTGAGAAATTTCAAATTGCAGTTTGAAGATTTGAAGAAATTATTAGAATTGAAGAGAAATGGATAGAAGGAGGAGAAATACATCAGAACCAACAACAACGGTGAGAAGAAGTAAAAGAATTGCAGGGGAAGGAACATGTGAATTGGAAGGAGGATCTTTAAGGAACAGATCAGGAAGAAGTAGAATGAGAAATGGAGCATAAAATTCAATCCAACCACCAAATCAACAAATACGAGCACAACATAGAAATATGGATCATGATAGAGTAAGTGTGCATACTTGGAGGTCGGATTCGATAGAAGAGGCGGAAAGTCAAGAAGAGGAAAGAAATCAAGAAATGGAGGGAGGATTAATTCATGAAGGACGTGAAGTGGAAGATGGTTTAAGACAAAGGATACAGGAAGAAAGAAGGTTAGAGGCAGAAGAACGTGCTAATCTTACAAGGCAAAATCATGAATTAAGAATGGAAAATTTGAGGTTGCAAAGCAGAAGATCAAGAAGCAGCATGAGATCAAATTCAAGATCATATAGAGAAGAAGCAAGGCAAAATTTTCATATACAAAATATTGAGGAAAATTTGATAAATGATCATTATGCTCCACGCGATGAAACTTTAGACATTAGACATAATCAGATAGAAGGAGAAAATCAAGAAGAGAGAAGGAGAATATTACGTGATGAAGAGATTCGAAGAAATCGCAGGATTATCGAAGATGATATTGAGAGACATTATATTGAGAAAGTACGCTTAGCAGGAGAAAGAGAGAGATTGCGAGCAAAAGTAGAAGAGCAAGAAATTCAAGCAGCGTTGCGACAGAATAATCATGACAATCGAGAAAGACGACGTGCGCAAAATCGTAATAATGATAATCTCAGTGAGGAATATGAGAGAGTTCGCAGAGACATAGAAAGGAAACGAAGAGAAACAGTAAGGGATGAGGAAATTCATGGAGAAGAGAATGAAAGACAAATAAACTTGCAAGAAGAAGAAAGTCGCAGAAGAAGGCAAAACCAAGATGTTGAAGAAGAAGCGAGAAACATCGCAAGACAAGAAAGGCATGAACGCCGACGAAGATAAACTGTGTTGAAAAGACCAATTGAGCAAAATTCTGATAGGAATGAACAAATTTTGCGAGAATTGGCAGAAATGAGAGGAATAATAAATAACAGAAGAGAAGGAGGAAGAAGACAACTTGATGAGGCAATCGAAGAGGCTGCGAAAACTCCATTTACTCAAGAGGTACAATTAGGAGGGATACCTCCAAAATGTAATTTACCGGTGTTGACCAGTATATTTGATAGAACTACGTGTGTTGTCCAACATATCAAAGCTTATATTCGATGTATGCTACAATGGTAGAACCATGATGTCGTTTTGTGCAAATATTTTGCGTCAAGTTTAACTGGCGAAGCATTGAAGTGGTTCGAAAGTCTTCCCAAGAATACAATAACTTCATTTATGCACTTGCAAACCACTTTCTTAGGAGCCTACATCAGCAATAATTCTGCGCGACCTGGAATTGAAGATGTGTTTGGATTAAAACAGAGAGTTGGTGAGAGTTTGAAGCACTTAACCATAAGGTGGAGGACAATGTGTAGTGAAATGGCAGGAAGAGTAGATGAAAGATATCTCATTTTTTCCTTCATAAATGCTATGTTTGCGACAAATCTATTATACATCCAGGTCTTCAGAGTCAAAAACACAATCACTATGATAGAGTTGCGAGAATTACAAGAGGAATATATTGCTTTAGAGGAAAAACAAAATGAAATGGAATCTTATCCAACTCTTATAGGCACAAGTTTAGCCGCAGCAAATGGAAGTTTGTTACCAAGGATGATTAATTCAGTAGAAAGTACTTCCCAAAATCCGCGAGAGAAAATGGAGACTGATAATCAACTTAAGATAGTAGCAATGGGGAGTAGAGATCAAGAGGAATTAGAAAAAGAGAGAAATTTTTATAATCGTAATAACAATAATAAGGTCCCACGGTTTGATCAACCGCAGGAAACTTATGGTGGACAGAGGCAGAATTATTCAAGAGAGCAAAGAGGTCAGAGGAATATGTGGGAAGATATCAAATTGCCGCCTTTAAATACTGGTATAGATAAGATTTGGGAAGCGATTATTTTAATGGAGAACATACCCTCACCTTGGAACATGGGGAAGGAACCACATCCCAACAATCACAATCAAGAATTTTGTCCTTATCATCATTTTCATGGTCATTCTGTGAATAATTGTAGGAATGTGAAAAGAATCATTTTGCGAATGATCGAACAAGGAAAATTAAATCATTTTTTAGCAAGATATTTACAACCGCAGCAATTGCCGCAAGCACCAGAAATTCGCAGAGTTAATGTTGCGAAAGAAGCAAAAACATTTGTCATTGAAGTAGGAGCTACAACAAAAAATCTATTTTGCAATTCAATTGTACATTCACAAAAAACGATAGAGGATTTCCATGATAATGTGCTAAGCAGAGTATTTGCAAAGGATATAGAGGGAAGAGAGGTGATGAATATTGCGAAGATTTCTCCGTTATAAGAATGGCAGAAACAAGTTATCTCTTTTACTGCAGAAGAGATACCAGAACCTGGGAAGATGCATGACAATCCATTGGTGGTGAAATTAGAGATAAATCCAAAATATAGAGGAGAAGAAGATGATGATGATGATGCAGCAAGTGATTCCTGGGCAATAGATAAAGTTCTAATTGACACTGGTAGCTCGGTGGACATTTTTTTTATCATACTTATCGCACAATGGGTGGAAGAGATGATGATCTAATCCCTTCAACTTACAAGATCTATGGTTTTAATGGCACCGCAAACAAGCCAAAAGGAGAAATTACTATGGAAATTCCATTGAACAAGATATCTTCAAAAATCAAGTTTTGTGTAGTGGATATAGAATCTCCTTACAATGCCTTAATTGGAAGGCCATGGCTCCATGGGATCTTGGGCATAGCATCAACATATCATCAATGCATAAAATTTCCACATCCTCATGGTATTGGGATAATTAAAGGTGATTGGTTTGAAGGCAAAAAGTGTTATGAAGTTGACATTAATACTTGCGAAGAAAGGAATGCTCGAAATCGTAATTGGAAACATAACAGGAAGCAAAATCAGAGAGCTGAGAAATTGATGGTGGACAATATAGAATTGCGGGGAAAGGATATATTTCAAGAATAGTTTGTCTCAAAACATTCAATGGCGATAAATCATACAAAAATGGGGAAAAGTTGAAATATTCATTTTTCGCAGGAGCACAAAAAGATGAAGTTGCGAATAATCATTCGTCACAGAAGAAAAAAAGTACATCAATATCATTTTGCGAGCAATTAAAAAACAAGATGATTTCGAATATTAAAAGAAAAATTATGCTCAAAAATGAGAAATTTTTCTATTAAAAAGAAAGAGATGGTGATTTCTCATCACATAAGAATTTTTAATGCAAATGCATAAGACGGGCGCAAATCGCCTAAAAACATATAAGAACGGGACGAACTTTTATGGCGTACACCTTAGTTCGCGGATTCTATTCCGTAAGAGGCAATGTCCTTAAAGTGTGTCATAAGGGGGTATCTTCTTTACTTTCAATTATCATAAGAATGGGACGAACTTTTATGGCATACACCTTAGTTCGCGGATTCTATTCCGTAAGAGGCAATGTCCTTAAAGTGCGTCATAAGGGGGGTATCTCTTTGCATGGCTATGGGAAAGGCTATACCGCTGCTGGAACCTAGTCATAGAGATTGGGATTATAGAAAATCCATCCAGGAGAGATAACTTGGATTCCCAACTATATAAGGTTATACCCTGGTTGGACGCCCGAGAGTTTCTCCTAAGGAATGCAACGTATGATCAAGGCGCCGAGGTACACGGTTGAGCTGTGGGTGCCCGGGATGGATGAACCTACCCTGGCCATCCATGTAAAGTCTTGGATTACGATGTGTTCGGCCCGAAGAAAACCCCACTTAGGGTGCAGTCTTGTAACTATAAGCCATATAAGGCATAAAGGACAAGGATGCGAAAACAACCGGTTGTTGGAAGAACCGGATGGGAAAGTGCTAGTCTTGTATGGCCGATGTATAATCCTTGAAGGGGAAACCGGGGGGAGAGATAAGGGCGATACCCTCCATTAGGGAGCTGTGTATCAAAAAAGACGACAATGTCATGGGACTTTATATTCGCAAGAATGTTTAGGCCCGTCATATTGTCGCGTGACAGAGACAGCAATGTCATGGGACTTTATATTCGCAAGAATATTTAGGCCCGTCATATTGCCGCATGACTGGCCAAAAAGCCTAAAAAGAAATGTTAAGATGAGGTCAATGGGTTTTTGCGATAAGATCAAAAAGATGAGATAAATGAAATCAATAATAAGAGGAAATAAATCGCAAAGACGACAATGTCATAAATCTTAAAAAGCAAAGAGAGAATTAATCTCTCACAAGATGGATTAGATTTATCATATTGTCGCAGAAAATAAAATAATGATAAGGCAAGATCAATGGATTATTACATATAAGGTAAGTGTAGTACCAGAATATCGCCACAACGATATTCTCGTGATAATAACGACATTTTCACGAGAAGGTCAAATATTCCTATAAGTATAAATGACATTATTCACGAGAGTGTCGTGAGGATTCTTCAGCAACATTTGTGAGAAACATGAGGAAGCATCATAATAGTTGACAATTGAAGAGACATGTTAAAAGAATGTTGTTTCACGAGGATTACAAAATTTGGCGAAGATTAATATTGCAAATACCACGATGAGATCGCAGAATATATCCGAAAGAAGGGAAAACTTAGCTGTCACCCACTATGTAATTTCCTATATAAAGGGTTCAAGTAAGTCCATATGATGATGATGTATTTTTTAGAGTTGAGAAAATCTTGAGGAGAGATAAACTCCAGAAAAGAAAGTTGTAATTCTGAGTTTGAATATTTTCTGTAAATATTTCTGAGATCTAAATAATAAAAGTGTCGTTTAATTCTTTAATCTTCAACAAGTTTCACTTAGATTTTTATAGGATCTTAATAGGGGTGTAGTGTGGGAAATCCTGCTACTACATTTTGGCGCTGACTAAGGGGAACGTTGAATTAGCAAAATCGAAGAAAAGGTAAAAAATAAAACAGGAATTATTCAAGATCAAGGAAACTTTGAAGAAGATTGGTGAAATATTCAGAATAAAAATGATTAGAATTAAAGAAAATTGTAGGAAATTGAAGTATGAATTAGTGTCAAGAGAAATGATCGATAAATTTCATGAAAATATTAAGGGGAGGATACATAAACGTGATTTTGAAGGGAGAAAAATTATGATGGTAGAGAAAACGCCATTATTAAAGAATTGGGAAAAGCAGGAAATTACATTTACAACAACAGAAGTTTTAGAAGAAAATCTAGATCATACATTTCCTTTGGTGATTACGGTAACCATGATACCAATAAGGAAGGAAAAGTCAATAAAATCTGTAGAAAAATGGGCTATAAATAGAACTCTAGTTGACACAGGAAGTTCTGTGGATATAATGTTCTATCATGCTTTTAAGAAAATGGGGTATAAGGATGAAGAAATTTCTATTTCATCATATCATATTCATGGTTTCGGAAAATCTATAACAAAACCAAGAGGAGAAATAATAGTACGATTACCACTTGGAGAAATTGAAACACAAGTAACACTATGCGTGGTGGATATGGAATCACCATACAACATGATATTGGGAAGACCATGGATACACGCAATTAAATCAGAAAGCGTCAACCTTACATCAACGCATCAAATTCCCTATGCCTAGCGGAATTGGGGAAATTAAAGGAGATACAGATCTTGCGAAGACATGCTATCAAATTGAAGTAAAAAATTGTGAAGAACGTCCTAAGCAGCGAAAAGCTCGCAGAAAATTGATGAGAGAAACAAGAAAAGAAAAAGAATTTAAAATTTACATGATAAGAGCAAAAGAGGGAAAAGGGATACCCAATGAATTTTCGCGAGAAGGAGATGAACGTGCGAGAATCATAAAAACACCAGCACCAGAAGCCAGTTACATCTGAAATTTGAACCAACAAAAGAAGTAAATGTTGGGAGTGAAGAAGAACCTAAAAAATCTTTGAAAATTGGGACTAGAATGGAGATAGACGAGGAAGAAAGAACTATAAATCTTTTGCGAGAATACAAAGACATTTTCGCGTGGAGCATGGATGAAATGCCAGGGATAGATCCATCGGTAGCATGTCATAAATTAGAAATCAACAAAAATGTAAGGCCGTTCAAGCAAAGAATAAGAAAAATCGCAACAACATACCATTCTCAGATAGAAGAAGAATTACAGAAGATGCTTGATGCAGGAATAATAAGGCAAGCAAAGTATCAAAGAGTGGATTGCAAATATGGTGGTGGTCCCAAAGAAGAATAAAGGAATAAGAATTTGCATAGATTTTACCGATTTAAATAAAGCTTGTCCTAAAGATAGTTTTCCACTACCAGATATTCCTCAAATGGTTGAGTCAGCAGCGGGAAATGCAAGAATATCTTCGTTAGATGGATATAAAGGATACAACCAAATCCCTCTCGCTGAAGAAGATCAAGAACATACTTCATTTTTTGCTCCAAGAGGGTTATATTGTTATACAAAAATGCCCTTTGGATTACGAAATCTTTGGTGCAACATACCAAAGAATGGTGGAGAAGGTATTTGCAAAGTGGATCCACAAAACACTGGAGGTATATGTAGATGATATGTTAATCAAGAGCAAGGAAGCTGAAGATCATGTACAATACTTGAAGGAGATCTTTGAACAAATGCGGCAATTTAATATCAAAGTAAATCGACAAGTGTACTTTTGGAGTGACTTCAGGAAAGTTTCGGGGTATATTGTATCAAAGGAAGGAATACAAGTTGATCCAGAAAAAGTGAAAGCGATTCGCGATATGCCCACACCAGCTACAGTAAAAGATGTGCAAAAATTGAATGGGTTGTTAGCCTCGTTAGGAAGATTCATCTCGCGATCCTCTGATAAATGCAAGCATTTTTTCGATATACTCAAAAAGGGAACAAAATTCAGATGGATGAGATGAATGTGAGAAGGCCTTTCGGGGAATAAAAGAGCATTTAATGGATATAACCATTTTACAGAAAGCTGAACCAGGAGAAGAGTTATTAATTTATCTCGCGACAACGGCATATGCGCTAAGTGCGGTATTGCTTTGCGAGTAGATCTTTGGGATAGAGAAACCAATTTACTATATTAGTAAAACATTCAATTCAGAGAGAAAAATTATTCAAAGATTGAGAAATTAATCCTAGCATTGGTACACACAACTTTCAAGCTTCGCATTTACTTTCAAGCACATAAGGTCAAGGTGTTAACAAAAGTGCCAATTGAATCGGTAATGAAGAATTCAAAAAGATCAGGAAGAGTAGAAAGATGGAATGCACAAGTGGGACATTTCGATATCAAATATGAAATTCTATCTTCGCCAAAATCCCAAGTCATCGCAAATTTCTTAGCTGAATTTCCTTTGGAAAATGACGAAGTTGTGGAAGAAATGATGGAGGCGAGAAGAAGAACATGGAGATCCAAAAGAATTATTGATGAGAACCCAATAGATGGGAGATATTAGTGGATGGATCATCTAATGGAGAAGGAAATGGGATTGGAGTTGTTTTTATTTCACCAGAAGGAGAAAAAACAGCTTTCTCATTTAGGTTAGAATTTACATCCACTAATAATGAGACAGAATATGAGGCTGTTATCCACGCTTTGAAATTTGCAATAGAAATGAAGTTGGAAAATGCTAGAATCACAAGCGATTCTCAATTGGTTATTCGTCAAATAACTGGAGAATATATAACAAATGAACCTTCTTTAAAGAAATACAAGAGACTCGTGGAAGAATTATCTGCGAGAATTCCAAAGATAAAATGGAGGCACATATCAAGGAAAGATAACCAGCTTGCGGACGCTTTTGCCTTCATATCTAGCATGATGACAAACCCACTTGCGAGATGCATAAAAATTCAAACACTCTTATTACCTTCAGTAAATAAAGAAGACGAATATGTGGATGGGAATTCCATCGAAATTGACGAAGAAGGGGAGAAAGATGTGATGATTGTAGAAAATGGAGAAATAGAAGCAAAAGAGAGAAAAAAAAGATTGGCGAGCGGAACTTCTTGCTTATTTGGCGAAAGGAGAAACTCCAAGAAATAGACTGGAGGCACACAAGCTAAGAAGCAGGGCAACTAATTATGAGTTAAGAGACGGAGTGTTATATCGCAGATCTTTTAATGGACCATCGCTAAGATGTTTGACAAGGGAGGAAGGAGAAAAGGTGTTAAAAATGCTGCACAGTGGAGATGCTGGTAATCATAGTGGAGGTAGATCTTTGGAATATAGAACGAAGATGCAAGGGTATTACTGGCCTTACATGCATGAAGATGTGAAACAACATTCAAGGCGTTGTGAAGAATGTCAGCGATTTGGAAAAAAGATACATGCACCAGGAGCACCACTATCATCCTCAACAAGTGTATGGCCCTTCGGAAAATGGGGATTAGATATTGTGGGACCATTTGTGCCTGGCTCTGGACAAAGGATATACCTCATTGTGGCTACAGATTATTTCACAAAATGGGGAGAAGTAAAAGCAGTACAACATATTCGTGATAAAGATATTTTCACATTCATATTCGAGAATATCATCTGCAGATTTGGAATACCAGCACAGTTTATGTCTGATAATGGAAAGAAGTTTGAAGGACAGAACATAGAATTACTACTCAATGCATTTAAGATAAAGTGTGGAAAATCTACTCCTTTATACCCACAAGCAAATGGTCAAGCTGAGGCAACTAATAAAACGATCGCAGATATTTTGAAAAAGAAATTAGAAGGGTATCACAAATCATGGTGTGAGCAAGTACATAATGCAATATGGGCCTACAACACCACTAGAAGAGAGGCTACTGGAATGTCACCCTTTTGTTTAACGTATGGGGTTGAATATGTATTACCAACAGAAGTTGCTATTCCTACAACAAAAAGAGAAGCGTGGGAAAGGAATTTAAGTGCTGGTATGATTTTACATAAACTAGATGAATTGGAAGAAAAAAAGGGAGAAGACTCTACAGCATATGGAAAACTACCAGCGAAGGTTAGCTCGCGAATACAACAAACGTGTCAAAAAACGAGAATTCCAAATTGGTGATTTAGTTCTGCGAGAGACACCGAGATATCAGCGAGAGAATGGTGGAAAATTGGCGAAAAAATGGGACGGACCTTACTTAATTAAAGAAATAATTGGAAATGGGGCATACAAATTAATGGATCCTGAAGGAAGAGATGTTGGCCAACGACTTGATAGACCATGGAATAGACTATTTTTGAAAAGGTATTATCAGTGACAAATACTTAAAGGTAAGAAATATTGGCATAATTAAAGGTTATTATCAATGACTATTTTTATTTTAAAGATTACGCGAGCAATATCGCGAGAAACGCGAATGAAATTTTGCAGAGATTAAGAGAATGGGACAAACCTTTATGGCGTGCAACTTAGTTCGCGAGTACAATTTCGTAAGAGGCAAATGTAAGACCTACAAGCATGTTATAAAGGGGGTATCTCTTTATATGATTCAGGGATAAGGTTATACCTCTACTGGAACCTGAGTCATACAGATGTAGGGGTTAAAGAAAACCTATCCGGGAGAGAGATCTTGGATTTCCAGCTTTATAAGGTTATACCCTGGTTGGACGACTGAGAGTCTCTTCCAAGAAGTGCAGAGTATGATCAAGGCGCCGAGGTACACGGTTTAGCCAAGGATGCCCGGGACGGACGAACCTACCCTGGCCATCTTTGGTAAGTCTTGGCTACAATGCACTTGGCCTGAAGAAAAACCCCACCTAGGGTGCAGTCTTGTAACTATAAGCCATATAGGCATAAAGGACAAGAGGCTGCGAAAACAACTGGTTGTTGGTAAATCTGGATGGGAGGAGCTAGTCTTGTATGGCCGATGTTCCCTCCTTGAGGGGGGCATCCAGGGGGAAGATAAGGGCGGCACCCTCCATTAGGGAGCTGATAAGTGTCTTAAGACGGCAATGTCATGGGGCTCTAAGATCGCAAGATCATTTAGGCCTGTCATATTGTCGCGTAAATTATACAAAGGCAAAAAGCCATAAGATAAAAAAGTTAAGATGAGATCAAGGGGTTTTTACATGCAAATGTGAAGACGTCCTGCGATTTCATCGCAAGACGGCAATGTCACGAGGCTTTGTTTTCGCGAGAAAACTTAGACTCGTCATATTGTCGCAATATAATAAAGAAATATAGATAAGGCAAGATCAATGGGTCAATACATGAAAGTGTAAAGACGTCCTGCGATTTTGTCGCAAAAAGAAAAAATTGGCAAAATAAGACCTTTAATTAGGAAGGCAAAATAAGACCAATAGAATAATCTCAAAAATTAATTCTTCTTTGTTAAGCATGCAGGGAAGATTTCTTTATCACAAGAAACAAGTTGAATTCAACAAGTCTCAAGAAATTTAATGAGGAGGCAAGCAAGGGAATAAATATGTAGGATTTCATTAAGTTTCTTGAGAATATTATAGTTCAAAAAAGGTTATATCATTTGCGAGAAAGAAGAAGAAAAAAGAAATTAAAAATAGAACTCAAGCTTCAAGCGGTAGTCTCGCCAGATTTAGAATTGTCAGGATTGTTATCATCACCAATATTTCTTTCATCGCGAACATCATCACCAGAGTTCTTTTTGTTACGATCTTCTCCTTCTTTTAGAGGGTTTTCTTCTTTTCCTTGATCATCTTCTTCTTCAGCGTCTTCTTCAACATATCCTTCAGAAGACGGATATTCTAAATCTTTATCCATAGGAAGAGGGACTTCATCATCGTCAACTTTCAAAGGTAGAACGGATACATGAGAAAGAGAGTTGGAGATCAAAATTTCGTTCACGAGAACTTCAGCACTAAGATGAACTTGGCGAAGGAAACCTTTGTCACGATTTTTGATCTCTATATTCTTGAAATACTCAAGATAATCAAGTCTTCTTTCTGCTTTATCACGAGTTTCTAAAAGGTTGAGAAGAAGAGTCTTGTTTTCTTTGCGAACACTGTATAGCTCCTTAGTAAGATTGGTGATAGTAGAATGAAGGCTTTTTCCAGATTCTGCGAGCAACAAAATAATGAAAGGTTATAGAAATAAATATATCGTGGGAATATCAACAAGTGAAATATAACATAAATTGTGACAAGGGAAATCAACAAGTGAGGCAGTCATAATTGACTACCTTCTTTTTGCGAAGTTAAGTTTTGGATTAATGAAAAAAGGCAGTTCTCCCATTGGTTCATAGCATCATCAAATTTGTCGCCAACTATGCCTTTTACACGAGATTTCATGTTCTCTTCTTTGGTGCGTAAATATGAATTTTCTTTTGACAATGAGGAATGAGACTCCTTTAGTTGGGAATATTCATCTCGAAGCTTGCTGGCATTCAAACTAAGAGTTAGTCTACCCTTGATAAGTTTGTCTATTTCAGCGGCAGATGATTTAGTTACTTCGTCAAGTTTATTTTTAAGAGAGCGGAGAGACTGTTTTTGGTCATCACATATCCCTTGAAGATTGTTTACTTTCTGCGAGGAGATCGCCAACAAGCTTGATAATTTGTGTTTCTCTTGAGATAAAGTTCTATTCTTGTCGACAAAGATTCTATAGACAAATTAGTCTTGGATAACGAATATGAGAGGCGAGTAACCTCGTTGTTTAGAAAACTGTGATTTTGCAATAATTGATTATTCTCATTTGTGAGATTTCTTATTTGATCAACTGAATACGTATAAAGATTATCTAATCTACTATGCTGGTCCATCCAAGAATCTCTTTCAATGCGAGCTTCATCATCTATGGTTTCAGATTTAAGTTTTTCGATGAAACGATTTCGGTTGGAAACTAATATATAAACCAAGAATTTAAAGGGAGGATTAAGTACGAAGAATATGGAAATAGAATAAAAAGATAAAAGGACAGAGGAAAAAAGAAGATTACTTTTTAGCTCATCAATCTTTCTAGCGAGATTCTCGTGATCCAGTACAGAGTTATTGAGCTTGTGGTTTAGAGTTTCACATTCAGAAGTCTTATCTTGAAGACTTTTTCTCAAAGCAGCATTTTCATTCTCTAAAGAAGCTCGTGAAACAGAATTGTCTGAGCCAAAATATTTGAGCAGAGTTTCGCAAACTCCGCTTTGGAAAGAATCAGTAGAAGAATCTCTAGCATTATTTAGAATGTTAGATAAAATTTTGAAAGCAACATCAATTCCTGCGATGGTCTCATTTGATGAAGGAAGGGATGTAGAAGGTGAAATATAGGAAGTGAGGACAAGTTGATGATTCGAATCATTAGCAATGGTTGTATCATTAGAAGGAGGAGTTTTCGGGAAAGTAACATTTGGAGGAAGTAAAGGGCTAGAGGGAGTTTCAGGTATGATGGGTTCTGCAATTTGAATTGGTGAAGGACCAGTAGAGGCAGTGGTAGTGAAAGCGAGCTTCTCGCCAGAAGAAGGAGGAAGATCAGATTGCACAGGTGTAGGTGAAGCTTTCGCAGATATTAAGGGAGGAATGACGAAATTACTTCCAAAGGTCTTATTTAATTGGCGAGATCTTTTAGGAGGATTAACATTACCCTCGTCATTCTGCAAACAATAATCTAGATAAGAAACAAAGGCAACAATATTGTTATTAAGAAATAGAATGTGTTTCTTACTACCTTATTGCTCGCAGAATTTTCTTTCCTTTTTCCAGTCGGCCTCTTATGAATAATAGGTTTTTGAGTCGAGGATTGGGAAATAGATGCAGCTCCGCTGAAGAATACATAATATGGGGTTATAAAGAATTAAGTAAGAGAAGATCGAAGAATATAAATAAAAAGTTTGATCTAAGAAAATACCATGATCAAAAATATACCTCGAGGACTCCATTAATACAGTAGCAGAAGAATGAGAAGGAGAATAAGTTGCAGAACAAAAAGCAAAGAAACTAAGTAAAGAAGAAAGAGAGTTAAGAGAAGAAAATTAGAAATGAAATTTGACTCTTCCTTTTATAGGCAAAGAAGGGAGTAAATTATGTGAGACGTGTCAATATAAAAGGACAGATTTACAACACGTGTTAACAAGGAAAGATGAATTAGCGGAATATTGTCGGAGAAAAAAGTTCAGATATTCTTACGATAGTTAAGGATTCTCATGATCGTTTCTTCTTCGCAGAAAAGACATGAGAAGAGGCAAGATGTAGTACCAGAATATCGCCACAACGATATTCTCGTGATAAGAACGACATTTTCACGAGAAGGTCAAATATTCCTATAAGTATAAATGACATTATTCACGAGAGTGTCGTGAGGATTCTTCAGCAACATTTGGCGAGCGTCATGAGAAAGCATCATAATAGTTGACAATTGAAGATACATGTTAAAGAGTGTTGTTTCACGAGGATTACAAAAGTTGGCGAAGATTAATATTGCAAATACCACGATGAGATCGCAGAATATATCCGAAAGAATGGGAAAACTTAGCTGTCACCCACTATGTAATTTCCTATATAAAGGGTTCAAGTAAGTCCAGATGATGATGATGTATTTTTTAGAGTTGAGAAAATCTTGAGGAGAGAGAAACTCTTAAAAAAGAAAGTTGTAATTCGAGTTTGATTATTTTTACGTAAACATTTCTGAGATCTAAATAATAAAAGTTTCGTTTAATTCTTTAATCTTCAACTTAAAGTTTCACTTAGATTTTTATAGGATCTTAATAGGGGTGTAGTGACGACAATGTCATAAATCTTAAAAATCAAAGAGGAAATCCAAGATGGCTTAGATTTATCTAAAACAAGAAAAGATATGTCTTGTTGCATAAAGGTGGCATAATAAGACCTTTAACTAGGAAGGAGAAATAAGACCACAAGAAAATATATGTCTGCGAAACATATAATAAATTGTTCGCAGAAATAATTGCGATAATTCATTTATCATATTGCAGATTAATAACAAGAGGCAAGTATGGGAACGATGTATAAGAATGATAAATATTGTTATTCATCATTATATGATAAATTCATATAAGTAACGGATGGATAGAAGCAAAAAAGGAATTTATATATATTGAAGAACATCGGGAGTTACAAGTATCTTGTGGAAAGGATGATACAATTTTCCAAAGATAATTATCGCAAGAAAGGAAGAGAAAAATACAGACGAAGATCAAAAAGAAGAAGCAAAATTATTGAGATTTATCTTCACCATTATCTTCATCTTTGTCTTCATTATCTTCATCATCAGTTTCTTCGTCATCTTCGCTTTCATTCTCATCTATATTAGCCTCACTGTCAGAAATAACTGGTACTTCAGATCTGGCTGGGATACTTTCCAAGAGGAAGGGATATAGGCTAAGAGAGAGGTTATTATCAGTGCAGACTTTCTCAATAGCGTTATTGCGAACAGTGAGAAGATTACTATGCAAATTGGAGTTAGATATTTTTATCTTCTTTCGCAGTCTAGTGATCTTATCATTGCGGGAAGCAAGATTATTCGCAAGACCACTTTTTTCTTCTTCAAGTTCTGCGATCCTTTTAGCATGTTTTTCTTCAGATTCTGTGATAACACAATAACAAGTTATAAATTTATCAAGAATTTACAAAAAAATATAAAGATGTTAGAGGAGCAATAAATAACCTTCTCTTTCATGAATCATTTCTTGTATCAAGGTTGCCTGTTCGGTGTGAAGACTGACATCTATTGCTAAGTTTTTCCTAGCATTATCGAGAACTGTCGCAGCCCATGCGAATTCATCATCATTTTGAATGAGAAGATGGGAACGGATCTGTTTTTCTCTTTTAGGAAGTTCAATATTTTCATCCTTAAGTCTATCTCTCTCAAGTTCAGTGTCAATAAGGGCATTGCGGAACTTTGATAGAGCTTCAGCGCCTTGAAGAGTAATGCGTTCTTTCTCCTTCTCAAGTTCCTTCTTTTGGGCTTTCAAGGTTTTGATTCTTTTTCCAAATTCATCTCTAAAAGTCTTAAAAATATTGGATATACTCAAAGTAGATCTATAATCCATTCTTATAAGGGAAATGTGAAATCTAAGTTCATCGATAGATAGAGCATTAATTTTTTCATCGGAATAATTATTTAAAGCGTCATTAAGATGCTAAAGAAGAATGGATTCATCTATGGGTTCATCAAAAGAATTAAGAATAAGAGCTTCATCAGTAAGGTTATAGGCATCTGCAAAATGGTTGTTTAAATAAGCTAAAATAGCAAGAAAGAAGAAAGTAAAAATAAAATAAAATAAATCATACCAATAATTTGTTTGCAGAACTTCTCCTTGTCAGCTAGTTTTTGTTGAAGAACTTCAACATCTACTTCAAGCGATTTATTCTTGTTAAGGAGCTCAGTATTCCCAGATACTTCCAATTGTTTACATTTTTCGCGAAGAATGAATATTTCATCTTCGTATTGCTTATTCTTTTCGCGAAGTTTCGCAGACTAAGATTGTGAATCAGTAAGCCTTCTTTGCGATAATGATAATCTATTTTCTAATTCCGAAGCAACGGAAAAAGAAGCTCTAGCAGTCTGTGGTAGATAAAAGAAAATAAGTAAGGGTAAAAAGAAGATCTTCGAAATTCATGACAAGTGTAAAGGGGCATACCAATGAAGCTAGTGCATGAAGAAAATCTGGATTGATAAATCTCGACACTCCTTTAAGATCTTTATTATTGGTTAAGATGGAAGCATCGCATATTTTTGAGAGATAATTGCAAGTGTGAGCAATATCGTCATCACCAATACCTTGCATGGGAATTCTAAAGATATTTGACAATTGATCCATAGGAGTCTCAGGTTGAGAAATACCCATCGCAGATCTAACTCTTGCGGAGGAAAAATGTAATGAAGAGGTGCTCATGGTAGCATCATTATTTATTCTTCCGCTCTCTTCAACCTCATTATCTTTTTCAGCGACAGAAGAAATGTCTTTAAGTGGTTGAGTTTTTCTTCTCTTTTTTGGAGGACTCTCAGCAGTTTGATTCTCATTGCGATGAGGAGAAGTGCCAGAACTCTCATTTGGAGTTATTACTTTTTTTCCTTTATCCTTGGCTTCAACTACTGCGACAAATGGTATTTCCTAGAAAACAACCACACATGAAGATAAGAAACATGGGCAACAATATATTGTTAAAAGTTATAAGAGAATGTTTCTTACTTCATCTGTGAAGGTTTTCAAAAAAATTAGGAGATTGGGATTCCCAGGATTGATGTAGCTAGCCTTCATTTTTCCAATCTGATAACAAATAATTCAATAACTAGTAAGAATAGTATATTTATCTGAATTTGCGAATAATGATTAACTTCGCGAGATATACCTCAGAATTCTTTTCAAGCCAATTAAAAATCCAAGGATGATAAGCCGCAAGATATGTAGGATTCGCAGGAAGGTTAAGAGTACCAGAAATATATGGACCTTCAAGGAGGAGAGGAAATATACACCATTTATCATCTTTGGAGAAGCGTGGAATATTGTTTCTTGTGGAATGATAGTCTATATCTTGCATAAGGATTTTATCCTTCGCAACTTTTTATCCCTATTCAAACGAATAGCCCAACACGTGCTTTCTTTCTTCATTGGAATCACTTGATAATTCGCAAAGAAGTTTTCCACGGTATATTTCGCTGGAATAATTGGAATTTTCTTATAATCAGGATGTTTCGCATCATCAGGATAAAGAGATCCTTTACCAGCTCCACGGGAAGCATATTCAAGAATGAGGCGAATACAATCTCCACTTAGTTGGCAGATTGCTCGCGAAAGTTTAGCATGAGAAATAATCTCATAAAAAAGAGGGAGATCTGGGTTATAAAGAGGAATAGGAAGGCCAGCTTCTAATTGACCTAGCGAAACAAGGATCTTCTCGTTAGAAGAAGGAAATTTTGAAACAAGATCAATGGAGAGATCAGATTCTGAAGATTGATCATGGATTTCAGAAAGTGTGAAACCTAAGGATTGAAGCTTCTGCTGGTGCTTTTTGAAAGTGGATTGACCTAATTTTTTAGCAGGATCCATTTCTTAGTATGGGAACGATGGTTAAGGCGAAGAAGAATAAAGAAGAAAAACTGAAAGAATAATTGAGATCCGGAATTTGCGGAAGAAGACGATGAATAGTGAAGTTGCAGAGAAGAAAAGCGAAAGTAAAAAGAAGAAGAGGGATTAGCATAGACGATATTTATAAGAGAGAAAATTTTTCGAGATTATCAATGTGCATTCAATGAAGAAAGGACGTGAAAGGTCAAAACTCAACGGTTGGAAGAATACGTGTCAAGGAATAAATGGAGAAAAGAAAAACATGTGTAGGATATTTAGCGATGGATATAGAGACGTGACAAAAATAAAGGAAATATGAAAAGACAAGATGTATTTGATATTCTCTAAAAATATGAGTTGCAGCAAATCAAGAAATTTAAATTCTCATGATCTTTGTCTTCTTCGCAGAAAAGATATGAGAAGAGGCAAGATGTAGGGGCAGAATATTGTCACAACAATATTCTGCGAAATAAACAATTGTTCTGCGATGCATCGATAATAAACGAATTACTCTGCGGCACATCAGTGATATTCTGCGACACATCCAAAGATGACTTAAACAATGACGTAATGACTGAAAACGACAGAAACACGAAGAAAGTGTGACATGTTTGCGGTATATCAATAAAACCTGCGAAATATAAAGGCGGTGCCAGCTGCGATTTATCGCAAGAACTCAGATCCGAAATTGAAGGGAATCTTAGTTGTAAATAAGCTGTCATGAGCTGTAATCCACTATGTAAATACCTATATAAAGGAGGTGAATAGTTCCAGAGAGGGGATGAATTTTTGAGTGTTAGGAAAGTTTTTAGGAGAGAGAAAAATCTTTGTTAAGTGTTCTGTGTTCTTGATTTCTGTAATTCCTTAAGGTCATATTAATGAAAAAGTGTTCTTAATCTTCAAATTATGTCATAAATATTGATAGATTCTTGAATAGGGTGTAGTGTGGGAATTCCTGCAACTACACTGCTAAAAAATTAGGTCAACCTACTTTCCAAAAACACCAACAGAAGTTCCAAACCTTAGGTTTCACACTTTCTGAGATCCCTGGTCAATCTTCAGACTCTGATCTCTCCATTGATCTAGTTTCAGAATTTCCTTCTTCCAATGGGAAAATCCTTATTTCGCTAGGTCAACTAGAAGATGGCCTTCTTATCCCTCTTTATAACCCAGATCTCCCTATTTTTTATGAAATTATTTCTGACGTTAAATTTTCACGAGCAATCTATCAATTAAGCGAATTATCAAGTGATTCCCATGAAGAAAGATAGCACGTGTTGGGATGTTCGTTTGAATAGGAATAAAAAGGTTGCGAAGGATAAACTTCTTATGCAAGATATATATTATCATTCAAGTAAAAACCAAGGTCCACGCTTCTCAAAAGATGATAAGTGGTGTAGATTTCCTCTCCTCCTTGAAGGTCCATATATTTCTGGCGCTCTCGATCTTCCTGCGAATCCTGCGAATCTTGCGGCATATTGTCCTTGGGTTTTTAACTGGTCTGAAAGGAATTCTGAGGTATATCTCGCAAAATTTATCATTATTCGCAAATTTGGATAAATGTATCATTCTTATTGATTATATTGAGATATCTTTTATCAGATTGAAAGAATGAAGCTTAACTATGCCAATACTGGGAATCCCAATCTCCTTCAAATTTTGAAAACCTTCACAGATGAAGTAAGAAAAAATCTTCTATAACCTTTAACAATATATTGTTTTCCCTGTTTGTTATCTTTATATGTGATTGTTTTCAAGGAAATACCATTTGTCGCGGTGGTTGAAGTCAAAGATAAAGGCAAAAAAGTAGCAACTCCAAATGAAAGTTCCGGTGCTTCTCCTCGCCGCAATAAAAATCAAACCGCTGACGGTCCTCCAAAGAAGATAAGAAAAACTCAACCACTTCCTTCTAATAATTCTCAACTCAGAGAGACTTCTATTATCGCTGAAAAAGATAATGAAATTGAAAAAGATAGTGGAATTAATAATGATGCATATGTGGGCACTTCAATACATATTTCTTCCGCAAGAATTAGGTCTGCGATGGGTCTTTCTCAACCTGAGACTCCAATGGATCAATTGTCAAACATTTTTAGAAACCCCTTACAAGGTGTTGGAGAGGAGGATATTACTCGTACTTGCGACTATCTCTCAAAGATCTACGACGCTTCAATCTTGACTAATAATAAAGATCTTAAAGGAGTCTCAAGATTTATTAACTCAGGTTTTCTTCATGCGTTAGCTTCGTTGGTATGCCCCTTTCCTTCATTTTTCTTGTAGTAAACTTTACATTTGTCATGAGTATCAAAGATATTTTACTTATCTTACTCATTTTCTCTTTTCTGTCACAGACTGCTAGAGCTTCTTTTTCTGTTGATTCAGAATTAGAAAGTAGATTATCATCATCACAGAAAAGTCTTACTGATTCACAATCTGAATCTGCAAAACTTCTCGAGAAAAATAAGCAATACGAAGCTGAAATCTCCATTCTTCGTGAAAAATGTAAACAGTTGGAAGTAGCTGGAAATACTGAGCTTCTTAATAAAAACAAATCGCTTGAAGTAGAAATTCAATTTCTTCAACAGAAATTAGTTGATAAGGAGAAATTCTGCAAACAAGTTATTGGTATAAGTTTCCCCCCCCCCCTTTTTTTTTTTTAGCTTATTTGGGCAACCATTTTGCAGATGCCTATAATCTTACTAATGAAGTCATCATTCTTAATTCTTTTGATGAACCCATAAATGAAACCACTCTTCTTCAGCGTCTTAATGACACTTTGAATAACTATTCAGATGAAAAAAATTAATACTTTGTCCATTGATGAGCTTAAATATCATATCTCCCTTATGAGAATGGATTATAGATCTGTCTTAAGTACATCCAATAGTTTAAAGACTTGCAGAGATGAATTTAGAGAAAAAATCAAAGTCTTAAAAGCCACGAAGAATGAACTTGAGAAGGATAAAGAACGCATTACTCTTCAAGGCGCTGAAGCTCTATCAAAATTTCGCAATACCCTTATTGATACTGAACTTGAGAGAGATAGACTTAAGAATGAAAACATTAAACTTCTGAAAAGAGAAAAACAAATCCGTTCCCATCTTCTCATTCAAAGTGATGATGAATTCGCATGGGCTGCGACAATTCTCGATAACGCTAGGAAAAACTTAGCGATAGATGTCAGTCTTCATACCGAGCAAGCAACATTGATACAAGAAATGATCCATGAAAGAGAAGGTTATTTATTGCTCCTCTAATATCTTTGTATTTATTGTAGATTTCCAACCAATTTCTAATTTGTTATTGTATCATCGCAGAATCTGAAGGAAGATATTCCAAAAGGGTAGCAGAACTTGAAGAAGAAAAAAGTGGTCTTGCGAAAAATCTTGCTTCCCGTAATGAAAAAATCTCAAAACTGCGAGAGAAAATAAAGATATCCAACTCAAACTTGCATAATAATCTTCTCACCGTTCGCAATAATGCTATTGAGAAAGTTTTCAAAGACAACGATCTTCCTCATAGTCTATATCCTTGTCTTATGGATAATATCCCAGCCAGTTCTCAAGTACCAGTTATTTTTGACAGTGAGGCTGATGAAGATGAAAGTGAGAGCGAAGATGAGGAACGAACTAATGATGAAGATGGTGAAGATGAAGATGAAAATAATGATGGAGATAAATCCCAATAGTTATATTTTTTCTTTTTGATCTTCTCCTGTATTTCTCCCTTTCTTTCTTGCGATAATTATCTGCGACAAATTGTAATATTCTGCGAATTATCTGCAATTCCTGATGTCTCTCAATATATAAATTCTTTTTTGCTTCTATATGTTTGTTATTTATATGAATTTATCATATAATGATGAATAACAATATTTACCATTCCATGCATCATTCCCATATTTTCCCATTGTTATTAATCTGCAATATGATAAATGAAGTATCGCAAATAATAGTGCGAAAAATATGTTATATGCTTCGCAGATATAACCTCTCTTGTGGTCTTATTTCGCCTTCCTAGTTAAAGGTCTTATTATGCCACTTTTATGCGACAAGATCGCAGGACATTCTTAATTTTACATGTAATAATCCATTGATCTTGTCTTATCATTTATTTTGATCTCTGCGACAATATGATAAGTCTAAGCCATCTTGTGAGATTAAGCTCTCTTTGCTTTTTAAGACTTATGACATTGGCGTCTTTGCGATGAAATTGCAGGACTTTTTTGCGATTTATATCCTCTTATCATTGATTTCATTTATCTCATCTTTTGTTTTTATCGCAAAAACCCATTGATGTCATCTTAACATTTCTCTTTAGGATTTTTGGCATGTCATGCGGCAATATGACGGGCCTAAATATTCTTGCGAATATAAATTCCCATGACATTGCTGTATGTGTCACGCGAAAATATGACGGGCCTAAATAATCTTGCGAATATAAAGTCCCATGACATTGCCGTCTTTTTTGATACGTAGCTCCCTAATGGAGGGTATCGCCCTTATCTCTCCCCCTGGTTGCCCCTTCAAGGAGACGTACTTCTGCCATACAAGACTAGCTCCTCCCATCCGGTTCTAGAAACAACCAGTTGTTTTCGTAGTCTCTTATTCTTTATGCCTATATGGCTTATAGTTACGAGACTACACCCTAGTGGGGTTTTCTTCGGGCCGAACACATCGTAAGCCAAGACTTGCCATGGATGGCCAGGGTAGGTTCATCCATCCCGGGCACCCACAGCTCAACCGTGTACCTCGGCGCCCTAATCATACTTTGCATTCCTTAGGAGAAACTCTCGGGCTCCCAACCAGGGTATAACCTTATATAGTTGGGAATCCAAGTTATCTCTCCCGGATGGATTTTCTATAATCCCAAATCTCCATGACTAGGTTCCAGCAGCAGTATAGCCTTTCCCGTAGTCATGCAAAGAGATACCCCCCTTATGACGCACTTTAAGAACATTGCCTCTTACGGAATAGAATCCGCGAACTAAGGTGTACTCCATAAAAGTTCGTCCCATTCTTATATATTTTTAGGCGGTTTGCGCCCGTCTTATGCATTTGCATTAAAAATTCTTATATGATTCGAAATCATCATCTTTTTCTTTTAATAGAAAAATTCTTATTTTTGAATAAAGTTTTTCTTTTAATATTCTGTCTGCACACTTCTTGTTGTTCTTGTTTTTTCGATTGTTCGCAACATGATATTGTTGCACTTCTTTTCTTTTGCAACGAATGATTATTCGTAATATCTTGTTATTTTTCATTTTCTTGCGAGAAATAAAGATTTCAACTTTTTCCCAGCATTTTTTCAACTTGTTTATTTTCCTGCGAAGAATGAAGAATGAAGATTTCTTGTAAAGAACTGAGATTTCAGCTTTTTCCCATATTTGCACAATTAATCACCATTGATTCTTTTGGCACAAACTATTCTCGTAATATATCCTTTCCCCGCAACTCTATACTGTCCACCATTAATTTCTCTGCCCTCTGAGCTTGCTTCCTGTTATGTTGCCAATTACGATTTTTGGCGTTTCTTTCTTCGCAAGTATTAATGTCAACTTCGTAACACTTTTTCCCTTCAAACCAATCACCTTTAATTATCCCAATACCATGAGGATGTGGAAACTTTATGCATTGATGATATGTGGATGCTATGCCCAAGATCCCATGGATCCATGGTCTTCCAATTAAGGCATTATAAGGAGATTCTATATCCACTACACAAAACTTAATTTTTGAAGATATCTTGTTCAATGGGATTTCCATAGTAATTTCTCCTTTTGGCTTATTCGCAGTGCCATTAAAACCATAGATCTTGTAAGTTGAGGGGATTAATTCATCATCTCTTCCACCCATTGTACGATAGGTATGATAAAATAAGATGTCTACCGAGCTGCCAGTATCAATTAAAACCTTATCTATTGCCCAAGAATCACTTGCTGCGTCACCATCATCTTCTTCTCCCTCTCTGTACTTTGGATTTATCTCTAACTTTACCACCAACGGGTTGTCATGCATCTTCCTTGGCTCTGGTATCTCTTGTGCAGTAAAAGAAATAACTTGTTTCTGCCATTCTTCTAACGGAGAAATTTTCGCAATATTCATCACCTCTCTTCCCTCTATATCCCTCGCAAATACTCTACTTAGCACATTATCATGGATATCTTCTATTGTTTTCTGCGAATGTACAATTGAATTGCAAAATATATTTTTTGTTGTAGCTCCTACTTCAATGACAAATGTTTCTGCGTCTTCCGCAACATTGACTCTATGAATTTCTGGTGCTTGCGGCAATTGCTGGGGTTGTGGATATCTCGCTAGAAAATGATTTAACTTCCCCTGTTCAATTATTCGCAGAATAATTCTTTTTACATTTCTACAATTATTCACAGAATGGCCATGAAAATGATGATAAGGACAGAACTCTTGATTTTGGTTGTTAGGATGTGGTTCTTTCCCCATGTTCCAGGGTGAGGGTATATTCTCCATCAAAATAATCGCTTCCCAAATCTTGTCTATACTGGAATTTAGAGGTGGAAATTTGACATCTTCCCATATAATCTTTTGACCTCTTTGCTCTCTTGAATAATTATTCCTTTGTCCACCATAAGTCTCCTGCTGTTGATCAAACCATGGGACCTTATTATTGTTATTGCGATTATAGAAATTTCTCTCCTTTTCCAATTCCTCCTGATCTCTACTCCCCATTGCTACTATCTTACGCTGATTATCAATCTCCATTTTCTCTCGCTGATTTTGGGAGGTACTTGCTACTGTATTAATTATCCTTGGTAATAAACTTCCATTTGATGCGGCTGAACTTGTTCCTGCGAGAATTGGATATGACTCCATCTCATTTTTCTTTTCCTCCAAAGCGATATACTCTTCTTGCAATTCTCGCAGTTCTGTCATAGTGATTGTGTTTTTAACTCTGAATACCTGGATGTATAATAGATTTGTCGCAAACATAGCATTTATGAAGGATAAAATGAGATATCTTTCATCTACTCTTCTAGCCATTTCACTACACATTGTCCTCCATCTTATCGTTAAGTGCTTTAAACTCTCGCCAACTACTCGCTTCAATCCAAACACATCTTCAATTCCAGGTCGTGTAGAGTTATTACTTATGTATGCTCCTAAGAAGGTAGTTTGCAAGTGCATGAATGAAGTTATTGTATTCTTGGGGAGACTTTCAAACCACTTCAATGCTTCACCAGTTAAACTTGACGCAAAGTATTTGCACAAAACGACATCATGGTTCTCCCATTGTAGCATGCATCGAATATAGGCTTTGATATGTTGGACGGCACATGTAGTCCCATCAAAAATACTGGTCAACACCGGTAAATTGCATTTTGGAGGTATCCCTCCTAATTGTACCTCTTGAGTAAATGGAGTTTTCGCAACTTCTTCGATTGCCTCATCAAGTTGTCTTCTTCCTCCTTCTCTTCTGTTACTTATCATTCCTCTCATTTCTGCTAATCCTCGCAAGATTTGTTCATTCCTATCAGAATTTTGCTCCATTGGCCTTTTCAACGCAGCCTCTCTTCGTCTGCGTTCATGCATTTCTTGTCTTGCGATATTTAGCGCTTCTTCTCCAACATCTTGATTTTGCCTTCTTCTACGATTTTCTTCTTCTTGAACTTGCAAGTTAATTTGTCTTTCATCCTCTTCTCTGCGAATTTCCTCATCCCTTACTGTTTCTCTTCGTTGACTTTCTAAGTCTATGCGAATTCTCTCATATTCCTCATTGAGATTACCATTATTACGATTTTGTGCACGTCGTCTTTCTCGATTATCATGATTATTCTGACGCAATGCTTCTTGAATTTCTTGTTCTTCTATTTCCGCTCGCAATCTCTCTCTCTCTCTCCCGCTAAATGTACTTGCTCAATATAATGCCTTTCAATATCATCTTCAATTATTCTGCGATTTCTTCGAATTTCATCATCACGTAACATTCTCCTTCTCTCTTCTTGATTTTCTCCCTCATCTTGATTATGTCTAATGTCCAAAGTTTCACAGCGTGGAATATAACGATCATTTATCAAATTCTCGCCAATATTTTGTATAGGGTGATTTTGTCTTGTTTCTTCTCTATATGATATTGAACTTGATCTCATGCTGCTTTTTGATCTTCTGTTTTGCAACCTCAAATTTTCCATTCTTAGTTCATGATTTTGCCTTGTAAGATTTGCACGTTCTTCTGCCTCTAATCTTCTTTCCTCCTGTATCCTTTGTCTTAAATCATCTACTACTTCATGCCCTTCTTGAATTACTCCTCCATCCACTTCTTGATTTCTTTCCTCTTCTTGATTTTCTTCCTCTTATATCGAATCCGACCTCCAAGTATGCACACTTACTCTATCATAATCCACATCTCTATCTTGCGCTTGTATTTGTTGATTCGGTGGTTGAATTGAATTTTCTTCTCTGTTTCTTATTCTACTTCTTCCTGATCTGATCCTTAAAGATCCTTCCAATTCACCTATTCCTTCTCCTGCAATTCTTTTACTTCTTCTCATTGTTGTTGGTGGTTCCGATGTATTTCTTCTTCTCCTAGCCATTTCTTCAAATTCTAACAATTTCTTCAAATCTTCAAGTTGCAATTTGAAATTTCTCAAATTGATTCTCCCTATTTCTGGACGCCAAAATGTAGTTGCAGGAATTCCCACACTACACCCTATTCAAGAATTTATCAATATTTATGACACAATTTGAAGATTAAGGACCTTTTTTTATTAATATGATCTTAAAAGAATTACAAAAATCAAGAACACAAAATACTTAATAAGATTTTCTCTCTCCTAAAAACTTCCTTAGCACTCCAAAATTCATCTCTCACTCTGGAACTATTCATTCCCTTTATATAGGCATTTACATAGTGGATTACAACTCATGATGACTCATTTGACTAAGATTCCCTTTAGTTTCGGATCTAGGTTATTGCGATAAATCGCAATTAGCATCGCCTTAATCATTCACAGATTTTATTGATTCGTCGCAGAAATATCACACTTTTCTCATGTTCCTGTCGTTTTCATCTGATATGTCATTTCTTATGTCATTTTGAGATGTATCGCAAAATATCATCGATGTATCGCAGAACTGTTGTTTATTTCGCAGGAATATTGTTGTGACAATATTCTGGTCCTACAACTATGAAGGAAAAAAAAACTTGGTCCCTTGGAATGGTCGGAATGGTTGTATCTGTTAAAAACTTGGTCAAGAATTGGAGGAATTGTATTATCTTTGATCTCAAGTAACCACCCTAACCGTTCTGATTTTAAATCGATACAACTCTTAACTTTACGAAGAAAAAAAATCTGCCACACCAATTGTGTATGATTCACTAATTAGGTCATAGGCCAGTACAAGTTAACGACATATGATTCATTACAAAGTGCGACAAACCGAGGCATTGCGGGTTTTAAATCGGAGTGGCAGGTGCATCGCACGTGCTATTTTTCTAGTATGAGATAAATATTTTGCTTGATATTGGGTTATTGGTCTGGAGCATCCCCCTTAGTTAGAAAAAAGTATATTACAATTATTGGAAAAAATTATATTACAATAAAAACATGAAATTGGAAAAGACAAAAACATCAAGTATCAACTATTTGAATAAAGATCACATCTCATAATTGAACAAAATTTATTGGACCTAGTCCCCTATTCAAATAATAAGTACCTTTTGAGTTAGTTTATGATAAACTATGATGTGCATTAACAAGAAGAAATCTAGGTAGAATAAATTGAAAAATGTAGTTTTGTGTTTACATGATTTGATTTTCATGGTTGATGGACGCATGTGTCTATTTTGATCTCGATTTTCTATATGGTTAGTACCCATTTGTGTACTTATTTTAGTATATTGTCTTTGTAGGTATTTTTGGAGAAATAAACTATTATGGAAAAATTGGCTCGAAAAGTGATGTTTTCCACCCCCGGAGAAAATTACTAAATGTACCCCAAAATATGTTAAAAGCACCCAACAAAATAGATAAAGGCGCCCCACGGATATAGGCACACAAGTTTTGGTTATTTAAACCCCAAGTGTTAAGGGAAACCCAGAACCGGATAGGGGCACCCTTCTTCTTCCTCTTGAAAAAGAAATTGGAAAAAGAAATTGGCGGGAAAACAAGATTTGAAAATGCAGTACAACGTGATATGCTGTTTTTATTTTGGACGAGATTCAGTTAGAGTTTTGGTTAGGATTGAATTGAAAACGACCTGTCTTATCAAAGTAAGGAAGGTACTTGCCTTGGATTTGAAGGAAATGGTTGATCACGTGGAAAAGAATATTTGTCCGAGAGATATTCTCGGGATTGGTTGTATTTTTGGGAAGATTGCATGAGGTAGCACGAGTTAAATTCAATATGTTATGTGAACCCATCGTGATTGGAGTGTGCTGGGCTGCAGTGGACCCATGAAAATCAAATAAAAGTAAATTATTCCCATATAATGGAAGAGGAGAATAATAGAGAATATTTTGCATAATACAGATATATTTGGTCATGTGAGGTATATAAAGGGTTCTGGGGGTTCATATAAGGGATATAGAGAGTTTGGGGAGAGGTATATAAGGCGTTATAGAGCGAGAAATCAAGAGGTACGGAGAAATATTTTTGCTCTGCAGAAAACTGAAGAACACAAAAAACAGACACTAAGAAACTGTAGTTTATCAACAGTGAATTAGGTTGTCTTTTGTAACACTTATTTTCAAATTTGCAACACTTAGTTTGAATTTGCGGCATTATCTTTGTAAAAGGGTATCAACAACGTTTATTTCCGTTGTAAATTCTCTGCTTTATTGTTTTCTACCTCTTGTAAACACTTTTTGAGCTATGAATATCAATTTTGAGCGTGTTTTCAACATGAGGAGCTATACCCCGTTACTGGGATGATGGAGGAAACCAATTTTTTTGTCAATGTGGTAATTTTATTTAATTATTTTTATGAATTTTGCATTAATATAATTTGAATTATGATTTTAAATTAATTAGTTATGATTTAGTTTGATGGGTCATGCTTAGCTTAAGTTTTTTGATGGTCCATGCTTACCATTTACAATTATTTATTTATTTTTATAAAATCTACCTTGGCAACGATTCAAAGTTAATAATCGCTATTTTTGGAGCTATAATTGTCTAAGAATTACTATTTGAACTAGTGAATATGAGTTTGGTGGAATCGTGATTCCCAATAATCTTTCAATATTGTCATTATCTTTCCCTTATTTGTTACTTCAGTTTAGAATTCAAGTCTTAAAACCAATTCTTTACAAGTCCGATTAACGAACCTTTTCTTACCACTGTAAAAACTACATCAATGGTTAGATAAAAACACAATATTATTACCGATTTTAATTAAATATGAGATCTATACTTATCAAGATGTGGATGAATTTGTTGTTTTAATTGATATTTAGAAGTTGTTTTTGATGAGCAATACAACCATAGGTTATTTCTATTATTACGATATTATATATATTATATTTGGGGAGATTGGTCGCATGCATATAGTTCTTGATTACTTGGTCTTAATAGTAATTTCGAAACCACGATTGTGTAAGAATTTATGGGAATGTCATTCTAATAAGACTAGGTAAATGTTTTAACGTTATTTCAAAAGTGATTGTAGTTTCATAATGTATGTGAGCTCATTATGAGATCGTTATGGGGAGGCGTTTTAAAATAGCATTTTCATCTTAAATGTTATATTTTCAATTTCTTGCTGAGTGTTGGGTGTAAAAGGTGATAAACCTTTTGCTTTTGTTATTGTATTCTAACTATATTTTAGTAGAATTGCTAATCGCATTAGTGATTAATTGAATGTTGTATTTGTTTCCACTAAGCATCCCTTTAGGATGATGTGATCACTCAATTATCACTTTTAGTTTTAAGGACATATCAGGTAGTGCTCGTGACGATGATCATTCAGGATTTGAAAGTTTAGAGGATTAAATTCAGTTTGTGGATTAGTTTATGTTATGTTTGTTTTGTGAATATATATATATATTGAAAGTCAATGCGCTAGTGTATGTGTCTATCATTTTATAGGTGTTCTTGTATAAAATATCAGAGAATGTTTTAGATTTGGGTTTTTTTATTATAAACCACTAATCAAGTGTCTAATGCCTCGTAATGTAGAATGGACTATTATATTTCTAAGTAGGTAGATTTTGGGACGTTATAGTTTTAGCTACAACGATAAATTAGATGGTAAAAAAATAACAAATCAAGATCCAGATTTCAGTAATTATTTCATACTCCATAATTGTTCACTCTATGATATACCTCAAACAATTTAAATGTGAAAACACGGGGCTACCAAAATACACCACCAACTTTTTCATAGGCAATATGTATGGACAAACTCAAACACAATTCAGAGAGTTCAACTTAATAAATCTCAATAATATTCAGAGTTATATCTCTTTTTCTCACAATCAGAAAGTTTACAAAGACTAGTCTGTGAACCTGATTTGCGTGTGAGAGTACTTGGGTGATTCCAAAAATCAATTTCCCAAGTAATCAATCAAGTCGTATCCAACAAACAAGCTCGGACGTATCTACTATAGATTGATTAATGCACAACCCGTGATATTTCAATTATAAAGATAAAAAAATATAATACAAAAAAGAAATAACACAGACACCGGAAATTTTGTTAACAGGGAAACTGCAAATGCTAAAAAACCCCGAGACCTAGTCCAGATTAAATACCAAATTGTATTAATCCGCTATAGACACTAGCCTAATACCAATTAGCTTCGGACTGGAATGTAGTTGAGATCGAATTAAACCCTCCCAACAATTCAGTCACAGTCACGTTCCTTACGCCTCTTGAATCCCAGCAGGACTCTGCGCAATTGATTCCCTTAGATGACGTCACACCAACTAAGAGTTGTTTTAAATCAATTGAAGACTTTAAACCAAGGTGCCTTCTAAAGATAAGCATATATATGTGATTTCCTTTTTGATCAAATATCAAGGTGATGGAAATTGATAGCAATAGACAAAGTCTAGCTAACCTCAAAATCCGGACTTATGCAAAACGGAGTGCTGCTTAGATTATTATTCACCTCGCAAGTATAAAACTTGTGAAATCAACAAAGTTTGAGACAAAGATAAATTTGATGATTACTATATATCTTGATCAAGTAAGTATCTCAATAATCGATCAGGATACTCGAGCTATCAGATAAACAATAGCTGGACTTGGCTTCACGAATCCTTATGAAATCTTTGTAGTCGCTAAACCCTAAAAGGGTTTCTAGAGAGGATGACTCTAGTAACAACTAGGATACACAAAAAAGTAGTGTCGAGATTCAAAGATCCCAGTTTTTTAAGGTTCTCCTTATTGTTGACTAGTATAACACGCACGTGCGATGCGCCTTCCATTCTGTTTGTAGATGAAGTCGAATGTGAAAAACCCCGAGACTAGTCCAGATTGAACACCAAATTGTATTAAGACGCTACAGACATTAGCCTAATACCAATTAGCTTCGGACGGGAATGTAGTTGAGACCGAATTAAACCCTCCCAGCAATTCAGTCATAGTCGCGTTCCTTACGCCTCTTGAATCCCAGCAGGACTCTACGCAATTGATTCCCTTAGATGACGTCACACCAACTAAGAGTTGTTTTAAATCAATTGAAGACTTTAAACCAAGCTTCCTCCTAAAGATAAGCATATATATGTGATTTCCTTTTTGATCAAATATCAAGGTGATGGAAATCGATAGCAATAGACAAAGTCTAGCTAACCTCAAAATCCGGACTTATGCAAAACGGAGTGCAGCTTAGATTATTATTCACCTCGCAAGTATAAAACTTGTGAAATCAACAAAGTTTGAGACAAAGATAAATTTGATGATTGCTATATATCTTGATCAAGTAAGTAGCTCAATAATCGATCAGGATACTCGAGCTATCAAATAAATAATAGCTGGACTTGGCTTCACGAATCCTTATGAAATCTTTGTAGTCGCTAAACCCTAAAAAGGTTTCTAGAGAGGAAGACTCTAGTAACAACTAGGACATACCAAAAATTAGTGTCGAGATTCAAAGATCCCAATTTTTTGAGGCTCTCCTTATTGTTGTCTAGTATAACACGCACGCGCAATGCGCCTGCCATTCTGTTTGTATATGAAGTCGAACGTGAAAAACCCCGAGACCTAGTCCATATTAAACACCAAATTGTATTAAGCCGCTACAGACACTAGCCTAATACCAATTAGCTTCGTAATGGAATGTATTTGAGACCGAATTAAACCCTCCCAGCAATTCAGTCACAGTCGCGTTCCTTACGCCTCTTGAATCCTAGCAGGACTCTGCGCAATTGATTCCCTTAGATGACGTCACACCAACTAAGAGTTTTTTTAAATCAATTGAAAACTTTAAACCAAGCTGCCTCCTAAAGATAAGCATATATATATGTGATTTCCTTTTTGATCAAATATCAAGGTGATGGAAATCGATAGCAATAGACAAAGTCTAGCTAACCTCAAAATCCGGACTTATGCAAAACTAAGTGAAGCTTAGATTATTATTCACCTCGCAAGTATAAAACTTGTGAAATCAACAAAGTTTGAGACAAAGATAAATTTGATGATTACTATATATCTTGATCAAGTAAGTAGCTCAATAATCGATCAGGATACTCAAGCTATCAGATAAATAATAGCTGGACTTGGCTTCACGAATCCTTATGAAATCTTTGTAGTCGCTAAACCATAAAAGGGTTTCTAGAGAGGACGACTCTAGTAACAACTAGGACACACCAAAAAGTAGTGGTGAGATTCAAAGATCCCAGTTTTTTGAGGTTCTCCTTATTGTTGACTAGTATAACACGCACGCGCGATGCGCCTGCCATTCTGTTTGTAGATGAAGTCGAACTTTTCAATCAAATAATTTCATTTATACCAAAAGAAGTCCAGCTAGCAGAACTCCATATTCATAATAGCATCCAAAATATTTATATGTGATATATTCATGTTCAATCTGCAGGTTGAAAATAACAAGAGTATCATACATTCAGATAAGATGTTTTGGAACCATAACCCATAAAGTCAGCTAATAGATATGTTATCTTGTTATACGATATTTTGTTTGCTATACTGAAAATTCCCTTCAATAGCTGGTGATCTGAAACTCCCTAGCTTCACAGGCAGATGGACTGTTTCCAAAAGTTCGCTTTGGGAACATAGATAATGATATATTTTGAGCTAAAAAACTAAATTTCAAGTTTATTTTACCTCTTTTTTTTCAAGTGAAAATTTTTTATCTGAAAATAACCTACCAGGCACCGACTTCATCTCCCATCTTGCGCTATGACATCTGAATCTCTGGCCCCTAACGATGCTTTGTCAACAGCCTATTTACCTGTCTCAGATGTGTACTCTTAAAATTGGTAGCAAGCTAATCGACAGTCCCATGCTAAAACAGATCCGCTTAGTAATCAAGCCCTGAAGTAATCAAACATACCGCGAAATCATCCATAGGTCAGATTACAAACCTTGATATGAAAGCAATATTATATGAAAAATGTAACTTAATTAATGCTAACTGAAACTCATATCCTAAAGTTCAATTTATCCCTCTTTGGTGCGAGTCTCCACTCTACTTTCCAAAATATGAAAAGCATAAAGTAAGCTAGATATCAAGTCAATAATAACATGCCATAAAGTGGTTGTATGCAGAGTAAACACATCAAATTCAACTAATTCGGAAAGACGAAATTCTCCAATAACAAACATTTTTATGCATTTATGCAGAGAGGCGTGGCTAGAGTGCACAATATGGAAAAAGAGTCAAAAGTCATTTCGACAACCGACTATTAAGTACTCAAATAAGAATGTTATGTAATCCTCACCTGAACTCATCAACCCAGTGTAAACTCCATCATCGTCGACGGTTGCTTCAATACCTACAAAGCACAACTGAATATCAGACGTCAGTTTTTGTACAAACACGTGACTTAAGACTGAAAGCAAAAATTAGCATTATTTTCTATGGGGCATTTCGACAAACAATTATGGGGATTTTTTTTTTGAAACATTTAACCCCTAAGTGGATTTGTGTTTCTAAGTTTTAACTGAAATTCAGTTCTTAAACTGATAACCAAAATCCAGATTTAAAGAATGAATAAAATACCTCAACCTTAAATTTGAACATCAAAAATACCTCAACTCGATTTGATGTGATTTTCCCTTTTGATGCTCAGTTGCTGTCTCTTTCGATTCCCCTTGTGAAAGTAGATTGAGAAATTAAAATTTGGGGATGGGTTGTTAAGAGATGATAAGGATCGGTTAAAGATGACGAACACAATACATACCTCAAATTAGCTTCCTTAGTTCCTGGGTTCTGCAAATACATGGAATTAAACTTATTAAATCCAACTAATCATTAATCTGTCTACTACCAGCAAAACCCACTGCCATTATTGATTTTCAGAACTCAAAATTTATCAGAATTTTGATTTTTTTTTTTTTTTTTAATATAAGAATTTGAAAACATAGATAAGATCATTAATGGAGAGATTATTCCTGATGTTTAAATTATAACAGAATTTGAGAAACATTAAAGATCAACACATATAAAAGTAACCCTAGAATTTGAAATTATAATGTCGAAAGGAATTTTGAAGTTTTGTAGTTTTTTCTTGTTCATCTGATCAACCTTTTTTATGGATGATTGGCGAGAGGGAAAATACCAATTCTTCGGCTTGCTGGTTCAGTGAAGTGTTAAGTTAATTGAGAAAACGAAGAAGAGGAACGATGTTTCTCATGGATGGTTTGTTGTTCTTTCTTCTGAAGATACGAAAGAAATAAAAAAAAAAGCTAAAATGGAGACGCCGGGATTCGAACTCAGAGTCATCGTCTCGACGTTTTACGTATCTATCCTCTCCACATTTTCATTTTTACGTAACTTTTGGAACGAAAATTGAAAATCCGGAGGGGCATTTTTGTGACGTGAAAAAGCTTCACCAAACAATTACCTCTTTTCTTTATATTAGTATAAGAAGATGATAAGAAAGGCTAAAATCATGATCTTGCATGTTTCTGACACGACTTTAGGAATGTATGTAAAACTCATATTTTAGGATCCGTGAAAGCTCATTTCACAATTTCTGACTACGCGTACACACTTTTATAGATTTGTATGAATATGTGATTCGTAAAGCCTCCCCGGCTGATCTTTTCGACACTTCGCATATTTCATCAACACCTCTATATAGAATCAAAATGATTGGACGGCTCCTAGACATATTGCAAGCTAGTATCGAGCGCTAAAGTCTTCGGGATGCCACACTGTTCCCTGACTATGTAGACTGAATATGTATAAAATCACTTAACGATTGGACAACTTCTAGACATATTGCATGCTAGTATAGAGCGTTAACGTCTTCGGGATTCCACAATGTTCCCCGACTATGCACAATCAATATTCATAATGAGTATGATGCTTCCATCATCTCATACCTCATTCTTGAATAAACAATACTCCTAGAGATATTGTATGCTAGTATAGAGTAATTCATGGATTAAATTCTAGTGCAACATTCATCAATCGAATTCCTAGAAAAATAATCTATTTTATCTCATTACTTCGTTTCATGGCTTATTCCCGACTGAATTCCATGAATTAGTAATAGATAATCAAGCTATCTCATTACTCTGTTTCATGGCTTATTCCCGTCTAAATTCCATGAATTAGTAATATATAATCGATCTATTTTATTACTCTGTTTCGTGGCTTATTCTCAGCTGAATTCCACGAATAAGTAATAAATATTCATTGTTCGAGCATCCGGGAAACCACCGAGTAAGGCCCGATAAAATGGTGCAAGTATACTTGTAATACCCCGATATTCAGCAGTGGTTGGCCGAATGGAATATAAGTAATGATTTGTCCTTTCCTAACACCGAGGACTTTTCAGCACAATTGGCTCCGCAGTTGGTAAAAAAATACGTAGTTAAGCGTGCTCGGGCAGGAGCAATCCAGGGATGGGTGACCTCCCGGAAAGTTGTTGTTGGATGACCGCAACGATGACCGTTGAAAACCCTACACTGTCGGATAACCGCATTGGCTAAGTGGGGACAGTATCAGTGGAAGGACGAGTGGGGACAGTATCAGTGGAGGGACGGGTTAGTACATTACTTAAAAATAATGCACAAACAACCACCCAAATACATAAACGAGCATTCAAAAATACAGATGAACGAGGAAACCTACGCAAAATCATAGAGGAAAATAATTAAAAAATAATAAAAAGGCACACAGGGACCAGGCTCACCGGCCGGCCATGCTTTTGTGGCTGTTCCCACACCTCTTCCTTTTATTTTTTTAACTTATTTTATTATTTTTCCTTGTCTCTTGAAAACCCCTTGTTTGAGCAAACTTCCTCGTTCGAGCAAAACTCCAAGTTTCTCCATATCATAGAGGAAAATAATTAAAAAATAATAAAGAGGCGCACATGGACCAGGCCCACTGGCCGGCCATGCCTTCGTGGCTGGTCCCACACCTCTTCCTTTTATTTATATTATTTTATTATTTTTCCTTGTCTTTTGAAAACCCCTTGTTTGAGCAAACTTCCTCGTTCGAGCAAAACTCCCAATTTCTCCATATTTCCTTAAATGACGAAAAATAATAATATGAAATAGGGAAGAGCACGAGATCGGGCCTACTAGCCGCCCAGACATGCCCTAGACGTGGCCGGTCCTACATATCCAAATTCCTTATTTTATTATTATTTCTTCCTTCATCTCATGAAACTCCTTCGTTTGAGAAAAAAACTAGGTTTTTCCATATTTTCTCAAATATTGCTCAACCTATCAAAAAACCAAAAAGTCAAATGGTCACACGACCATCCAGGCTTTCCAAGATAAATATTAAAATATTATTTATTTTAATATACTTAAAATATTGGTCGCGCGAGCAAAATTCTACTTTCTCACTCAAGCAAAATTGAGAGTTTCAGTCAAGATAAAACTCTTCTAAAAATCCAAAATATTGCTCAAACGCGCACCAGAAGCTACCAAGATTCTTAGGATTGAGTCACGAAAAATTTGGTGACAAGGGAATGCCACCCAGGTCGGCCCTTAGGCTTGCAAAAACCGGTCCCATGTCCTATTAACGATTTTGACCTAATTAATCTTCTACAGTTCATATTGGGTTCAAACTCTTTCCAAACAACTTGGAACTTGATCAATCAACCACCATACTATCCCACAACCACTAAGGTACGGTTTCATACTCCTTGTCCGGTCCTCATCTCTCCATAATTAGGTTTTATCACCTAATGCTTAGACGAGCACTATTTTAATAATGATTAAACGAGCATTTAATATTCTTTCACCAACTGGTTTACAAAGGACTTTGGTGCATGCTCATTCAAGCACTTGGGTACTACATGGTCCGTCATCATCCCATGTAGTCGGTTCCCTATCTCGCTCATTGTTGAGTTTTAGTAAATCATCAATTGATCAACAATCAACCAAAATTAAGGTTTCAAATCAAATGCTATGCAAAGCACAATTCTGGACACGTTCAAACCCCAATAATTTTATGTTGATCTAGCAATCAACATTTTAATTAATAATATTCGGACCAGCTACCATATTTTAATCAATATTTTATTTGGTCCTGCTACCAATAATTCATGAATCGAGCAATATTTGATTAAACTAAATATTGCTCATTGAACTGGATTCAAAACTCATTGATTCAACTATCAATTTCTCGACCGAGAAATAGTTCTCATGTTGATTCAACTATCAACATTAGAGAATTCCATTGATCTAGCAATCAGTACTCTAATTTAATGTTTGGTCCTGCTACCAACATTTTTCCTCGACTGAGCAACATGGTTCGAACAGAAGACCATCAAATATATTTATGATTTCTACTATGTCATTTGATCATTCATGATAGATTAGATCAGAAATGAGTATTTTGCATAATTTAACAATATCTCTGATTACATATCAAAGATCAGAATAAGTCCTTGATCGAGCAACCTCATCAGACGATTATCCAAATTTCCTAAAACATCATTATTACCTCGATTGATAAAATGATATATCATAATTTATCGAGACTCGTCATCTGAGCGTGTATCAGAAAACATGTCATGCTCAATGTAGTAGCAGGATTTCCCACACTACACCCCTATTAAGATCCTATAAAAATCTAAGTGAAACTAGTTGAAGATTAAAGAATTAAACGACACTTTTATTATTTAGATCTCAGAAATGTTTACAGAAAATATTCAAACTCATAATTACAACTTTCTTTTCTGGAGTTTCTCTCTCCTCAAGATTTTCTCAACTCTAAAAAATACATCATCATTATCTGGACTTACTTGAACCCTTTATATAGGAAATTACATAGTGGGTGACAGCTAAGTTTTCCCCTTCTTTCGGATATATTCTGCGATCTCATCGTGGTATTTGCAATATTAATCTTCGCTAACTTTTGTAATCCTCGTGAAACAACACTCTCATAACATGTCTCTTCAATCGTCAGCTATTATGATGCTTCCCCGTGACACTCGCCAAATGTTTCTGAAGAATCCTCACGACACTCTCGTGAATAATGTCATTTATACTTATAGGAATATTTGACCTTCTCGTGAAAGCGTTGTTCTTATCATGAGAATATCGTTGTGGCGATATATTCTGGTACTACATCTTGCCTCTTCTCACATCTTTTTGCGAAGAAGAAAAGATCGTGAGAATAAATTGCCGTAATCTCCTATCTTTTAACCTCCATCTTTATTCGACACATCTCTAAACCTTTCACCAGTTTGTCTTCATATAATTTTATCATCCATATATTTTTTGACACGTCATCTTAAACCGTTGTAATTTGACCATTCACGTCCTTTCATTGTATTAACTATATTTATTTTCTCGAGAAACTTCTTCTGCTATAAATACCTTCTCTCATTCTTCTCTTTTTCTTTCTTCTCATTCTCTTTCCTTCTTCTTCTCTGCAAATTTCATTGCTTTCCCGCAAATCGCGCATCTACTATCTTTCGCCATTTTTTCAATCTCCTTTCATTTCCATTCTCTCAAAATGGTTGTTGTTGGTGCTAAAAATCTTATTGCTTTCAATTTGATGCAAGAAAAACTTAAAAATCAAGGATTTGACTTATCTTTAATCCCAGATCAAAGTCCCAAATCTGTTCTTTCTCTTGAATTATTTTCTAACTTCCAGTGTTCTCGTGAAAAAATTATAGTTTCGTTAGGCCAACTTGAAGTTGGTCTTCCATTTCCTCTCTACAACCCTGAACTTCCACTCTTTTACCAAATAATTTCTGATAAGAGATTTTCACGAGCGGTGTATCAACTTGGCGGGGATTGTATTAGATTATTACCGGAATATGCCTCTCGTGGTGCTGGCAAAGGATCCCAATATTAGAAGAACATAAAAGTCTTAAATATAAACATATTCCGATTATCCCTGCAAAGTATACTGTAGATAACTTCTTTCGAAATTACCAATTACTCCCCATGGTAAGGGATAGTACCTGTTGGGGTGTCCGTTTGCATAAAAAGAAGGTCACTGCTGAAAATGCTCTTATGCAAGATATTGATTTTCATACCAATACAAATGATGGCCCTCGTCATTCTAATGACGATAAGTGGTTTATTTTTCCCTTATGCCTTAAAGGTCCTTATATATCCGGTTCTCTCCAACTTTCTGCGAATCTCTCTCACTATGAACCATGGACTTTCAACTGGCCTGATAGGTTTTCCGATGTATATTCTGTCATCTTCTTATGCTATTATTATTTTTTCCTTCACACTCTCGCTAACTTTTCCGTTATCTTGTAGGTTGCCAAAATGAAGCTTAATTACCAGAAATATAGGAAACCCAACACTCTTCTAGCTCTTAGATCTTTCATAGATGAAGTAAGAAATATTCCTTTATTAATTAACAACATATTGTTGCCCCTATTTATTATCTTTATCTGTGTTTGTAGGTAATTGAAGAATTACCACCTTTAGAGCCAAAACCTAAGGAGAAACCTTCAACTAATCGTAAAGGGAAATCTACTGTTTCAAGTGAAGGAAGACGCTCTGCCCCTCGTGATAAAGAACCCAGCGAGCCTCCTTTGAAGAAGAATAAAACTCATCATTCTTCTTCTCAACATACCCAATTGGATTCAATCATTATTAATAAATCTAATGATGAATTTATCGAAGAATTTGACGATATTAGAGAAGTTCCCTCTGTGAAAAATTCTTCTCCCTCTGATTCTTCCATGGCCTAACTGTCCATGCTTTTTGGCGATTCTTCTCGTGGAACTGCGAATGAGTATGGTGATGAGACTCTTAATGGGCTAGCTCAAGCGCTCGTCAAAGTGTGTGATGCTCCAATCTTATCTGATAATAATTCTCTTCGTGGAATTTCTAAAACTCTAACTCCAAACTTCTTAAATGCACTTGGTATTCTGGAATGTTTTCTTAATTGTTTCTTAATTCGCCTGATTTCTCTCGTCAAATTTTTTGTACTTATAAAACTCTGTTGCAGGTTGGGAGAGCTTCTTTTGCTGCTGCTGTTGATTTAGATAATAAATGTGCTTCATTTAAGAAAAAGGTTGTTAACCTTCGCCAAGATAAAGAGAAACTAGAGGCTGAAATTCTTTGAGCTTCATGAGAAAAATAAACTGTTGGAAACTGAAGCTTCAGTTGATAAACAGAAGATTTTGGATCTTAACAATGCCAACAAACAACTTTATGGTATGATTTACTTTTTCTTTCTTTTAGATTTTTTATTTTTCTTTTATATAGCTTATCCAAGCAATCATTTTTGCAGATGTTTATGGTCTAAATGACGAGGCTACGTTCCTTCAAACCTTTCCCGAACCTGTAGATGATAATACTCTTCTTGCTCGCCTTAATAACTCCTTAAGTAATTTTGCTGACGAACAAATTAAATCCCTCTCTATAGAGGAACTTAAATTTAAGTTTAATCTCCTGACCATTGAACACAGACACACTTTAGGATTATCTAATAAATTTAAGCGTCTTTATCATGAATCAAAAGAAGTGATCAATGGATTAAGAAGTAGAAATAGTGATCTTGTTGACGAGAAAGATCAAGCAATTAGAAATGGAAGCGAAACTCTAGCATATTTCCATAAAATTCTTCTCGAAGTTCAAATGGAAAGAGATAAACTCTTCTGCGAAAATAAAGATCTTCTTGCAAGAGAAACTCAAGTTCGTTCTCGCCTTCTTATTACTAGCGATGATGAGTTTTCTTGGGAAGCACAGGTTCTTGATAATGCTAGGAATAATTTAGGTATAGATGCTAGTCTTCATGCTGATCAATCGGCCTTAATTAGGGACTTGATTTCTGAGAAAGAAGGTTGTTAACCACTCTATTCTATTAACTTTTTTTTTTTTTTTTTTTAACTTCCATCTTAACGGTGCCTTATTCTCGCAGATTCTGAAGATAGATGCCGTGTAAGGATGAGAGAACTAGAAGATATTAATCACCAACTCGCGAACGATCTTACTGCTCGCAACGATAAATACTCGCGATTGAAAGCTCAATTTGAGATTACTTCTGCAAATTTTAATAGAACCCTCCTCATCACTCGTAATGATACCACTAAGAAGGTTTGTGACGACCATGGAATTCCTCATTCTTTGTATCCTGATCTTTCAAAGGCAATACCATCAATAATTCCAGATCTTGGTGTCTCTGATTCTGATGAAGATTTTGACGAAAGTGAAAAAGAGAATAATGACGAAGAAACAAATTCTAGCGATGATGAAGAACCCATCAAAGATAATGAAGAAGAGAAATCCGGTGAAAAAGAAGAATCTGATAAAGATAACAATGTTGATAAATGAAACAATGTATCTGCCTGACTTCTTTCTTTTATGTAATCAATCGCGAGTTTCTTCAATTTGATGCAACTTTCTTCAATTTAATGTGTAAATTTCTTTGCCCCTTTATCTGTATGAATGAAAGAACATCCTCTTTTTTGCAAATATAACTTGGTCAATATAGTTTGCATCTACTAATTATCTGCGCTTTAATATCCATATAAATTTCTCATATGGTGATGAATAATAATCTTTATCATTCTATTCATTCCCATACTTGCCTCTATTATTCATCTGCAATATGAGAAAGTTAATAAACGAATATTTTGGCGAATTTCATAATTTCTGCGATATTGTCGCAAACCTTGATATTTTTGCGATCTTATGGTCTTATCACGCCTTCCTACTTAAAGGTCTTACTTTGCCATAGTATTCTCTCCGCGACAAGATCGCAGGACGTCTTTACATTTTCATGTATTGACCCATTGATCTTGTCTTATCTGCATTTCTTTATTGTATTGCGAAAATATGACGAGCCTAAGTTTTCTCGCGAAAACAAAGCTTCGTGACATTGTCGTATTGCGATGAAATCGCAGGACGTCTTCACATTTGCATGTAAAAACCCCTTGACCTCATCTTAACTTTTTTCTCTTATGGCTTTTTGCCTCTGTATAATTTACGCGACAATATGACAAGCCTAAATGATCTTGCGATCTTAGATCCCCATGACATTGCCGTCTTAAGACACTTATCAGCTCCCTAATGGAGGGTGCCGCCCTTATCTTCCCCTGGTTGCCCCTTCAAGTAGGGCACATCGGCCATACAAGACTAGCTCCTACCATCCAGATTTACCAACAACCAGTTGTTTTCGCAGCCTCTTGTCCTTTATGCCTATATGGCTTATAGTTACAAGACTGCACCCTAGGTGGGGTTTTCTTCAGGCCAAGTGCATTGTAGCCAAGACTTACCAAAGATGGTCAGGGTAGGTCCGTCCATCCCGGGCATCCTTGGATAAACCGTGTACCTCGGCGCCTTGATCATACTCTGCACTTCTTGGAAGAGACTCTCAGTCGTCCAACCAGGGTATAACCTTATAAAGAAATTTGGAAATCCAAGATCTCTCTCCCAGATAGGTTTTCTTTAACCCCTACGTCTGTATGACTCAGGTTCCAGTAGCGGTATAACCTTATCCCTGAATCATATAAAGAGATACCCCCTTTATAACGTGCTTGTAGGTCTTACATTTGCCTCTTAGGAAATTGTATTCGCGAACTAAGGTGCACGCCACAAAGGTTTGTCCCGTTCTCTTAATCTTTGCGAAATTATATTCGCGTTTCTTAAAATTTCTTGCGAGTTTCAAATCTCAATAATTTTTTTTTTTTTTTTTTTTTTAACTTTTCAATTTCATTTTCTTCACTCAAACAGAAAAAACAACTTTACCTTTCCACTTCTAGCGATCTGCTCGTCATATTTCATCTTTCTATCACTTCATTCTTCTCATCTTCCTTATCATCTGTTCTTTTACTTAGTGTTTTCCCGCAAGTTGCTTGTCATTTCTTCCTTTTATGCTTTTTATACCTGTACCTTTGCAACGTTTTATTATTTACTTGATATCTGCGAGGGACTCGTTAGTTACTTCTTCATGCTTTTCTATTGAATCAACCATTAATTTGTCACTTCTCTGTTGTTGCTTAATTCTGTATTTCCAATTGTTGTTCTTCCCTGCTCTTTCTTCACAAGACTTGATATATATCTCATAACATTTCTTACTTTATCCCCAATCTCCTTTAATTACTCCAACACCATTTGGATGAGGGAATTTAATGCACTAATGAAAGGTAGATGCAACACCCAATATCCTGTGTAACCAAGGTCGACCAATCAAGGCGTTATATGGTGATTAAATATCGACAACACAGAATAAAATCTTGGAAGTCATTCCTCTTAACGGAATTCTCATTGTGATCTCCCCTTTAGGCTTGTTGGCAGTTCCATTAAAACCATAGATTCTATATGTCGATGGTATCAAATCTTCATCTTTCCCACCCATAGTTCTGTAGGTGTGGTAGAACAGGATATCTACGGAACTGCCAGTATCAATTAGGATTCTATCAATGGCCCAAGACTCTTCCATTTCGTTATTGTTTTCTTTACCTTCTTTTTCTTCTTCTGATTGTTCTGGTTTTATTTCCAACCTTACCACCAATGGGTTATCATGCAGCTCACCAGGCTCTGGTATTTCTTGTGCTGTAAAAGAAAGGATTTGTTTCTGCCACTCTTCTAATGGCGAGATTCTCGCTATATTCATTATTTCTTTTCCATCCATATCTCTGGCAAAGACTCTACTTAAGATATTATCGTGGAAATCTTCGATGGTTCTGAAAGAATGCACAATAGAATTACAAAATAAATTCTTTGCTTTAGTTCCAACCTCTATAACAAAAGTTTATGCTCCTTTTACATTAGTCATTCTGCGATCGTCTGGTGGTGGTGGCAATTGTTGCGATTGTTGATGCCCTTTTAGAAAATGATTTAGCTTCCCCTGATCGATCATTCTTAAGATTATTCTTTTTACATTTCTGCAATTATTTATCGAATGCCCATGAAAATGATGATAAGGACAGAATTCTTGATTACGAGTGTTAGGATGTGGTTCCTTCCCCATGTTCCATGGCGAGGGTATATTTTCCATTAAAATGATAGCTTCCCAGATTTTTTCTACACTAGCATTCAAGGGTGGAATCTTAATCTACTCCCATATAATTCTCATGCTCCCCTGATTTCTGAAATTATTTTGCTTTTGTCCACCATAAGTTTCTTGGGGTTGGTCAAGCCTTTGGATTTGACTATTTCCTCCACGATTGTAATAATTCTTCTCTCTTTCAAATTCTTCTTGATCACGACTTCCCATAGCCACTAGCTTTTGTTTGTCATTATTCGCCACTTTCTCTGCTTGAACTTGCGAGGTGCTCGCCACGTTATTAATCATTTTGGGAAGCAAACTTCCATTATCCACTACAGAACTGGTGTTTGCAATTGGGTATGACTCCATTTCGTTTTGTTTTTCTTCCAAAGCAATGTACTCTTCTTGTAGTTATCTTAGTTCAGTCATTGTGATGGTGTTTTTGATTCTGAAAATTTTTATGTAGAGCAAATTGGTCGCAAACATTGCATTAATGAAGGATAAAATAAGATATCTCTCATCTACTCTTCCCGCCATCTCACTACACATTGTCTTCCATCTTATGGTTAGATGTTTTAGACTCTCGCCAATTCTCTGTTTTAATCCAAACACATCTTCGATACCTGGTCGTGAAGAGTTGTTGCTTATGTATGCACCCAAAAATGTAGCTTGTAAGTGATCAAAAGAAGTAATAGTATTTTTCGGCAATCCCTCAAACCATTTTAGTGCCTCGCCAGTCAAACTGGATGCAAAGTACTTGCATAAAACATCATCATGATTCTCCCACTGCAGCATACACCTAACATAAGCTTTAACATGTTGAATAGCACAAGTAGTCCCATCGAAAATACTGTTTAGTGCTGGCAAATTGCATTTTGGAGGAATTCCTCTTAGTTGTACTTCCCGTGTGAAGGGAGTTCTAGCTGCTTCTTCGATTGCTTCATCAAGTTGCCTTCTTCCACCTTCTCTTCTATTATTTATCATCCCTCTCATTTCTGCTAATTCCCTCAAAATTTGCTCATTTGCAGTTGGGCTTTGTTCTATTGGCCTTTTTAACGCACTTTCTCTTCTCTTGCGATTTTCCTCTTCATTTCTATCTAAAATTCGCAGTTGATTTTGTCTCCTAATTTGTTCTCTACCAACTTCTTCATTTCTCACCAATTCTCTTTGTTGTCTTTCTATCCTTCTCTGTATTCTGTCATATTCTTCCCGAATATTGCCATTTTCACGATTTTATGTACGTCTTCTTTCTCGATTATCATGATTGTTTTGCCTTATTGCCTCTTGAAACTCCTGTTCTTCCATTTCTGCCCTCAGTCTTTCTCTCTCGCAAGCTAGACGTGCCTGTTCAGCATAATGTCTCTCTATTTCATTCTCAATAATTCTTTGATTTCTGACATGCTCGCGTCCATGTAATATTCTTCTACCTTCTTCGTGATTTTCTTCACCATCTTGATTATCTTCATTTCTTTGATTTTCAATATTTCGTCTTCCATTTAAAGTTTCCCCCTGTGGATTGTTATAATCATTATTTACTCTCTCTTCTCCCTGGCATTGCCCTCTATTTGGATTTTGCGTTTCTTCTTGTACATTTTCTCCATCATTTCTTATGAGGGAATTTCGCCTTGGTATTTCTCTAAGTAACCTTGAACTTGATCTAGTTGTACTTCTTGATCTTCTTCTTTGTAACCTTAAGTTCTCCATTCTCAACTCATGATTTTGTCTTGTTAAATTTGCACGTTCCACCGCCTCTAACCTTCTTTCTTCTTTTATTCTTTGCCCTAATTCCTCTGCTGTTTCATCTTCATCTTGATGAATCGACCCTTCTTCTACCTCCTGATTTCTTCCTACTCCATTTTCTTCTCTTAATTGTCGATTTGTTTCTTATCCCATTGAATCTGATCTCCATGTATACACGCTTACTCTATCATAATCCACTCTTCCATTTTGTACCGATGTTGATTGGTTTGGTTGTTGAATTGAATTTTCCCTTTCATTCCTTGTTCTATTCCTCCTAGTTCTCATCCTTGAAGATTCTCCTAATACACTTGTTTCTTCACCTGCAAGTCTTTTACTTCTTCTCACTATTGTTGGTGGTTCTGATGTATTTCTTCTCCTTCTTCCAGCCATTTCTTCAATTTCTCCAAATCTTCAAATTGTAATTAGAGATTTTGGATCTTGATTCCCCTTAGTCGGCACCAAAATGTAGTAGCAGGATTTCCCACACTACACCCCTATTAAGATCCTATAAAAATCTAAGTGAAACTAGTTGAAGATTAAAGAATTAAATGACACTTTTATTATTTAGATCTCAGAAATGTTTACAGAAAATATTCAAACTCAGAATTACAACTTTATTTTCTGGAGTTTCTCTCTCCTCAAGATTTTCTCAACTCTAAAAAATACATCATCATTATCTGGACTTACTTGAACCCTTTATATAGGAAATTACATAGTGGGTGACAGCTAAGTTTTCCCCTTCTTTCGGATATATTCTGCGATCTCATCGTGGTATTTGCAATATTAATCTTTGCCAACTTTTGTAATCCTCGTGAAACAACACTCTCATAACATGTCTCTTCAATCGTTAGCTATTATGATGCTTCCCCGTGACGCTCTCCAAATGTTGCTGAAGAATCCTCACGACACTCTCGTGAATAATGTCATTTATACTTATAGGAATATTTGACCTTCTCGTGAAAGCGTTGTTCTTATCATGAGAATATCGTTGTGGCGATATTCTGGTACTACACTCAATACATGAGTCCCAGAGCATACCACATTCTTTCATTATGCTTGACATCATGGCTAAGACTCATTGTCTTGTCAAGTCATCAACTTACCAACTAAATACACGTCTGCCTTATAGACTATACATTCATGAGACATCAATCATGTCACATGGGGAATAATCACTAGGGTTTTGGTCTGGAGGCCTACGACATGTGTGTTCACCCATGATGAAAAATGTGAGTAAGTCGTGCAAGCGGTTGAGGAAGTTAGCAAAGTAGTAGATGAACAATCAACCAAGTCTCCAAACGACATGGAACTGGTTTGACCACGATTTCCCACTTTTTCACTCGAGCAACCATTACACTTACTGGGATCAAGGTGTCTACTATTCTTACAATATAAATAAGTTTCTTAATCCACAATTCAACAACCAAGAATCATTTGGAAAAAAACAATTTCGACACACAAGAAATTATTGCTCAATCAATCAGAACTTATTTTCACTTGAACACAACAGTTCATCTTGCAGAAACGTTTAACATATCTACAATCCTTGATCATCATTGATCTCACACACTTCTCAGCTTCCCTCCCACACATCGACCCTCTTTCCTCTTTGTGACCTAATTGACTTTGGAATGTACATTATCTTGGTTTAGGCCAGCGTTTTACAGATTGATCTCTCGAACTCTAGCATTCCCATGCAGTGCATCTATTAGAAGAAAGTTTAAGCAATTTTCTCGGTCGAGGAGTCTCCATCCGCACAGTCGTCTCTTCACTTTCCTAAAAAAACAGCAAATCGTTTTTCCCGATGTTTGTGCGGTAAAAACTGTTTCTGCTAGTTTTGGTAAATTTGGGTGTGTGGACGAGAAACAAATCTAAACCTCAAACAAACACACTACATGGGAGTACTTTATATTTGAGAGATCAATTTGTACAATCCTGTCCTAAACTAAGAAATGGTAATTCCAGTCTTGCTTCGGTCACAAAGTGAAGGAGAAGGGCTGGTCTTAGGGAGGGAAGCGAAGAAGGTGTTAAGACCTGAACGGTTAATTATGAAGGTGTGGTTATTTTATGACTTGTATCAGAATTTGGAACTGGCTTACGGAATGAAAGCTATCAGTTCTTTAGTATCAATCTGGATAATGTGTTGTTGTTCTAACCAAAACTTGTCTTCTGGTCGAAAAAGGTAAAACCTATTTATACAAATCATATTGAATGCACCCTATGTAGGATCAGAATATCGCAGAAGCAACAATCTTGCGAAGTTAACAACAACACTCCTGCGAGATTCTCAACAACTCATTAGTAGTGTCTGAAACTAGTCAGGGGAGTGACGTAATAGATGACGATAGTATAAACATGAAAAAAGTGTGATGGTCTTGAGAGTGAAAGAAGTTTGCGAAGATGTATCACTAACAAACTCGCGAGAATATCGCAGGCCAGATCCAAAATTAAAGTACAGCTTAGTTGTCATCCACTATGTAACTACTCTATATAAAGAGAACTTGTAGGCTCAATGTAGTACCAGAATATCGTCACAGCAATATTCTGGCGAGATTAACAACATTTCTGCGAGAGTAACAGCGAGTTCTCCAACAACACTTTGCGAGTGTCACAAAATAATGACATAACAGTTGACGATTGAAGAAACACAAAAAGAACATGATTGACTGGCGATGGTTACGATGCTTAGGAATAGTTACTGCGATAATATCGCGAATGATATCCTAAATTAGAGGACAACTTAGTTGTCACCCATTATGTAGTTTCCTATAAATAGAGATCCAATAGATTCAGGAAAGGATGATGTATTTTTTGAGAGTTGAGAGAGTCTTGAGGAGAGAAAGAAATATTTTGCAGAGAGATTTTTAGAGAGAGAAAATGTATTTTTCTTTATCATCTTCTTCCCCAAAACTAGATTTAGAACTCCATTAATGGAGATTATCAATGTTAATCAAATGTAAAATTAAACAATCATAGTGAAGAATCATGGATGTAGATCAAATTGATCGAACCATGTAAAAATCCGTGTGTCTATTTACAATTTTTAGAATTTTAATCATACTTTTAATATAAAATTAGTTTAGATCAAGAGATTATTATCAAGATATTACAAGGGGTATGTTTTGGGAAATCCTGCAACTACATTTTGGCGCTAGAAACAATACCTACTACTTGCTGATTCCAAGAAGATTCAAAGAAATTAATTGTTGAGGATTTCGATCTATGGAGTTCGGGGACGAATGCAGAACATTTATCAACAGAAAACAAGTTTTGGACAATAAACGTCAACAAAACCTAGAGATGAAGAAATAGTAAAGAGCAACAGATGATTTCAAACTCAAAACAAATAAAAATATGAATGAAGTGCAGTGACAGTGAAATTAATCGAGTCTATTCGACCTAAAAGATAATCTTCTTCCCATTTCACTTGATTATATTATTAATTATTTAATTCCAAAATTTTAAAACGAAAGGTTTTGAGAGAAGCATCAGAAAAACAGATAATGTTTTCCATAAATTTCTTATTTCTTTATCAAAAGTATGATTAACAAATTTTAGTTACTAATTTTAATGGAGAAATGTTGTTCTACAGACCTATATGAGACTTTTGAGAAAATTTATATGACAAAATTTTCGATGCTATTTTGGGGATTCTTTCCCGTGAACAAAATGTGATGATTTCATTCTTTGTACGATAAACAATTATCTAAGATTCTCTAGATCATTTACTAATTTAATTGATGGCTTACATCGAAGAGTTCGCATTCATCTATCTATGCAAAACGATGGAAATTTATCTAAGTTTCCATTACACCCATCTCTAATGAATGTTGCCGGCGATGAAGACTACATTTTACTCAGCGATGAAGATCAAAATATTCTGCAAACAATGAACTCTATCGCCAATGGAATACATAGGGCAATCAACTATACCGTGTGATACAGGAGGGAAATGAACATATGAAGAGAGTGCATTTTTCAACACCAACATATGAAGCAACTAACAAAGAGCTCTCAGCTCAATTTAGTCTTACTATCAACGAACGAAATTAATAAGAAAGGTTAACATATCAAGAGTTAACTAGTGTATCTCCCTTAAAATATCTTGAATATTTAAGGCAAAGATATTAATTAATCAAAATAAGACTTCCACATCATGCTACTCAGCAAACAGACCCAACAGATTTCAAGTCAACAATTAATACTAAGGACGATCAGATTTCGTCATTTGCTGATGCTACTTAGCAAACTTAATACCAAGGACGATCCAACTTCTCTTTCGCAAGAATATAGATGACGCGATTGTCATCGCCAATCCAAATCCAGCGATCACTTCAATAAACAAATCCAACAAGTAAGAAGACAAATCCATGGAAAAGCTACAGGCGGGGAGAAAATGGCAAAGGAACTACAAGAAACAAAGGACCAAAATAATTGCACAAAACAAATATCTTTGCACACAAGAGGATCACAATCACGTGAACAAAGTAATTTTAGTGATGGTATGATGACAACGATTGTTAAGAATTATAAACAATGATCAGCGATTGTTAAGAATCAATTTCTTCTAGTCACAATCACGTGTTGTAGCGGTTGTTAACAATGGTATGATGACAGAGAGTGCTATCTCTGATTTGGTGGTCGCTTTCTCACGAGAGGGTCCTAACAATGGTATGATGACAGAGAGTTCTAGCGATTGTCAAATCTCTTACAAGCAACCAAGAGAAGCATCATTTTCCTAATATTCTTGCGGTAAAGTATTGTGTGCACCAAGTGGAGATGATATACAATAGAATAATGATTGTATAAAAATGGACAAGAAATACATTTTGCGAGCACCAAGTGAAGATGATATACAATGGAATAATAATTGTATAAAAATGGACAAGAAATACATTTCGCGAGCACCAAGTAGAGATGATTAATAGTTCCAAACTAAAGACAAGAAATGAACTTCATAATATTGAGAGCTCCATTATCATTCCAGAGAATCCAGCAGGGTCAACCATCAATAATTAATTCACACAAGAGGATTCCAATTCAATACAGCATGGTAGCAAGACTAGCTAACTTTAAGGAATCAATAGCAGCAGATAAAATGATATAATTTTTATAAAATTACTACGTCAACAAAATTTTGCGAGGATATACTAGATGACAATTGTCAGTAGCGAACAGATATAATTTTTATAAGGCTTAGTATCACAAACAGAAGCTAGCACAAATGGTCAATAGCGAAGCTAAGAAGTTCAGTATCGCAGGCCTTTCTTTCGCAAGCAACAAGTAGCCCGAACGGTTAGAGAAGGAGTATTGAAACTAGAAGACTTGGGTTCGAATCTCCCTCCTCACAGAGAATTTTTTGTGAGGCAAATAAAAGAGTTGATGATTATCTCGCCAAGAATGAAGAAAGTTGATGATTATCTCGCCAAGACTGAAGAAAGTTGACGAGAATATTGCAAGTTAATTTTGCAAGAGAGGGTTAGAACAGTTGGTATGTTGCAAAGAGTAAGCAAGAGGCAGATCATTTCTCATTTTTTCTCATTTTACAAGCAAATCAAATGCTTCGCGAGATCGACAGCAACAGAAAATCACAAGAAATCTAAGTACCACTTCCTTGAATATTTTACTTACAGAAAATGAAATTTTTTGATTTATTTTACAAAAAGGGATACTATCGCAATATTTTAAAGAACATTTCTAAGATTTTAATATTTCAAAAGATTTCAAAAGATTTGATTTAATTTACCAAAAGCGATAGAATCGCAAGATTTCTAAACTTTCTAAGATTTCAAAACATTTCAAAGATTTTTGATTTGATTGACAAAGAGAGATACATTCGTAAGATTCCAAAAATTTCAAAAGATTATGCAAATGAAATCATCGCAAAAAATTTACAGATCTCCAAAATTTTCAAAAAATTCCAAGATTACAGAAAATGAAATTATCGTTAAAAAAAAATTAAATTAAATTAAATTTCGAAATTTTAAGATTTACAAAGAGCGATACAATCGCAGAATTGCAAAGATTTTACAACTACAAAGATTTTTCTTGAATATTTACTTTGCGTAAAAAATATGATATTGTGGCTGAAATGAAAGAGGAAATGACATAATAAAGAAACGTGAAGCTATCACGAGAAACGCGAATATAATTTCGCAGAGACATAAGAATGGGACGAACCTTTATGGCGTGCACCCTAGTTCGCGAATACAATTTCGCAAGAGGAAAATGTAAGACCTAATAGTGCGTCATATAAGGGGGTATCTGCTAACATGATTCAGGGGTAAGGTTATACCGCTGCTGGATCCTAAGTCATGGAGAGGTTGGGGTTAAAGAAAACCTATCTGGGAGAGAGACCTTGGATTTCAAGCTTTATAATGTTATACCCTGGTTGGACGACCGAGGATCTCTTCTAAGAAGTGAAGAGTATGACTAAGGCGCCGAGGTACACGGTTGAGCCAATGGTGCCTGGGACGGACGAACCTACCCTGGCCATCCTTGGTAAGTCTTGGCTATGATGCACTTGGCCTGAAGAAAACCCCACTTAGGGTGCAGTCTTGTAACTATAAGCCATATAGGCATAAAGGACAAGAGGCTGCGAAAACAACTGGTTGTTGGTAAATCTGGATGGGAGGAGCTAGTCTTGTATGGACGATGTGACCTCCTTGAAGGGGCAACCAGGGGGAAGATAAGGGCGGCACCCTCCATTAGGGAGCTGATAAGTGTCTTAAGATGGCAATGTCATGGGTCTTTATGATCGCAAGAATATTTAGGCCTGTCATATTGTCGCGTGACGTAAATTATACAGAGGCAACAAGCCATAAGAGATATGTTTAGATGAGATCAATGGGTTTTTACATGAAAATGTAAAGACGTCCTGCGATTTCATCGCAAGACGACAATGTCATGGGACTTTATTCTCGCGAGGGGATTTAGATCTGTCATATTGTCGCAGAAAATTCAAAGAAAAATGGATAAGGCAAGATCAATGGGTTTTTACATGCAAATGTAGAGACGTCCTGCGATTTTGTCGCAAAAAGAAAAATTGGCAAAATAAGACCTTTAATTAGGAAGGCAAAATAAGACCAATAGAATAATTTCAAACTTAATTATTTTCTTTTAAGAATGCAGGAAATATTTGCTCATCGCAAAAGAGATAGCAAGTACTATCAGAATCTCTCAGAAGTATTGTTCAGAATTTCTCAGAAGTATTACTCCGAGTCTCTCAAGAGGATTGTCTACAATCTCACAGCAATATTCATCGCGGAAACATTCATCACTATTCATCGCGGCACTATTCATAATTTCGCAGAAACATTCAGCAACATTCAGAAATTTGCAAACTCATTCAGCATCTCGCAGACTATTTCAGAATTTCACAGGAGAAGTCATTATTTCGCAGAATAAGGCAGAGGCAATTTGTTCATTAAACATTTTCTCAAGGATTCTTCCTTCATAGATAAAGAACAGAGGCAACTATAAATTACCAAGAAGACATTTTATGTTCTTTATCTTCTCGGTAAGAATCATTTCCAAAATGGACAAGAATTTTCACCAGAAATGAAGTAATAATTTCGCGTGAACAGAGGAAATCTTATGATTTTCATTAAAGGACGGATACTTCTTTATATTTTGAGGATTGAGTACTTCTTATATTTCTTCAAGGATACTTCATACTTCGCAGAGTTGATACTTTTTATTTACTTAGCAAAGATATGGAACTTCATAAAAGAATAGAGGCAAGTACGTACTTCTCAAGTCTAGTATTCTTTCGCTTGTTCCTTCATCAACAACAATCAAAGACTACTACAACAACAGATTACTTTTCAAGTAATATTCAAGAAAAAAGAGGCAAGATGTAGTACCAGAATATCGCCACAGCAATATTCTGGCGAGATTAACAACATTTCAGCGAGCGTCATAGCAAGCTCTCCAACAACACTTTGCGAGTGTCACAAAATAATGACATAACAGTTGACGATTGAAGAAACACAAAAGGAACATGATTGATTGGCGATGGTTACGATGTGTAGGAGCAAAATCTCGCAACAACAACGCTCTTGCGAAAACTTCTACCACAGATAGCAAGTGTAGCAGATTGATTACAAAAACGACGCAACAAAGAACGGCAAACAAAACATGAAGAAAGACGAGAAGATTTTATAGAGAAAGCTCGCAAGAAATGTGGCATGAGGGAAAAATCCTGCGAGACATGGAGAAACTTGAGAGAAATGAAGCGGAGCTCGAGAGAAATGAAGAAGGCTTGCGAAAGATATTACCGCAGAACTCAGATCCGAAATTAAGGGAAAGCTTAGCTGTAAATGAGCTGTCATCCACTATGTAACTACTTATATAAAGAAGAGAGCGGGAGAGAGAAAAAGGGGGGATAATTTTAGGAAGAGAGAGAAAGTTCTTTTGCAGAGAGAGATTTTTAGAGAGAGAAAGTGTAATTTCTTTATCATCTTCTTCCCCAAAAACTAGATTTAGAATTCTTCCAAGAACTCCATTAATGGAGATTGTAAATGTAAATTAATGTAGTTACAAATTATTATAGTGAAGATCCGTGGATATAGATCACATTGATCGAACCACGTAAAAAATCTTGGTGTTTATTTATAAATTTAGTATTTTTATCACCATTTTTATATTTAGATCTAGGAATTGTTATCAAGATTTGATAAGGGGTGTGTTGTAGGAATTCCTGCAACTACATTTTGGCGCTAGAAACACTACCTGCTATTTGATAGATTGAAGAAGATTCAAAGAAATTAGCTATTGGAAGAGTTACACATCACTGGATCTAAAAAATTTGAGAGGAAAAGTGGAAGTTTCAATGGAGAAATTGTTAAAGAAAATGAAAAAGAAAGAGATACAGAAGCTAAACAGGAGCAGATTCGAAGAAATCTTTAAATAAAATGGAACGACATCAATTCACCGCAGAAACATGACAAATTTTTTCTTATCTCTATTATCGAAATCTCAGATCTGGTGGTTTACCAACATATTCATGAGAAAATTATAAATCTAGTGCTTTACTTCGCAGAATCAATTTGTTGCAAGCAAGCAAAAAGATAAATGGTCAACAAATGACAGAAAAAGGAAGTTTACATTTTCGCAGAAAAATAAAAGGCAGGGGAGCACTCACAAGAAGCAAAGATGAGCGTGAAGAAATGTAAATGGGTCATTTGGACATACTTTTGTTAAGCTATTCCGTGATCATCCTGCGAAGAAGTAAAATGAGTTTCTGCAAAGAAACAAACCAATGATCAACAATGAATTACTAAGAGGGAAACAATTTAAGTGGAAGATGCAATTTAGGTTTGAAATGGAATTATCGCAATTCAGCGAAACAATTTAGCAATAAAACAATCTCGCAGAAACAAATTATGGGCGTGAACTAAACCTAGCAAGTTCTGCGTGAAAAGACGCAACAGTGGAGGATAAGGTCCCGCAGGAATGGAGGAATAAAAATGACTAAGTCTCTTGTGGAGCAGAATCCCAACTTGACACAAATATGGTCCAATGGGGAGCTGCAAATTGTGCTATTCGTATTGGCAAATTCAAGTGATAGAGATGGACAAAAGGAGGTGATAGAGTATCTTTACACTTTTAGTTACGCAGAGAGCAACAATCCAAATTCAAAGTCCTGTGAGATCCTTCATTTCATTTCGCAGAAATTAAGCATATTATATCACACCGCAACATAAAGGAGCGAGATAACTTTCTTTTCTTGACTCTAATGATATCACGCGGGAGTTTACTCGCAGAATATTGAAATTAAGGAGGCAAAGGAATGACACAATTAGTAGCGCCACTACGAAAAGCAAAAAAGAGATTAAAGAAGGAGAAAAAGTTAACGAAGATTAGTGAAGATGGTACTTCATCACAGCAGTTCACCACTTCATAAATAGCTAGCAAGAAAATTGTGTCAAGAAATTTTTAAAAGAAGACCAAAGCTCGTCAAGCAAAGAAGTTTTATGGGGCCACTATAGACGCAGATATGATGATGTTGCAGAATTCAAAGACAAAGAAATAAATAATATGACGTGTGCAGTTATTATATCATAACTAATGATGATCCAGCGATATAAGTTAGTGGAACTAATAATAATAAGTTATTGTTATAATAATAAGTTTTATGGTTCGCAAGATACTTCGAAGTAATTTAGTGGAACTAATGATGATCCAGCGATCAATAGTAGTTAAAAACAGTTCACTTCGCAAGAACAGCTCAGTTCGACTCAATATCCAGTTTGCATTCAACTCAATAATCTAATTTTGCTTGAGAAGTTAATGGATCCTGTGAAGAACAAAGAAGGTAAGGGCAGAGATGGAGGAATCGCAGCCGTGGAATTTAGATGTTTTCAAAATGAAGAGAACAATTAATAGGTCGCAGATGCTTCCATTGCGAATATTTGCAGCAAAAATGAATATTTCGCAAAAATGTTTGCTCCGTAAATGATCAGTTTTCTCACTATAAACGTCCAAGCCCAATTCCCTTAAGCCCACTAAAATACACCAAGCTATTTCACGCAAGAAATTGAGTAGTGAGCAAGTGAAGACCAATTTCCGCAGGATGCATTTATTTCACGTAAGAAAATTCGCCAAGAATGGTTAGAGGCAGGAATTTGGCATTTCATTACTTCGCAAGAGTTTTAGTTATTTCGCAAAAAGAAAATTGGAGATTATTTCGCAGACATTATACAAGAGGCAGATCAAGAGTTAATTTTGCAAGACTTCATTTCTCATTTCTTCTCAATTTTCAAGCAAATCATATACTTCCCAAGAGACAACGACAAGCCGCAAAAGATAAGTACCATTTCCTTGAATATTTTATCTATGATTTTTGCGAGAAAGATTTTTTATTTTATTTATCAAAAGCGATATATAATCGCAAGATTTCTAAAATTTCTAAGATTTCAAAACATTTCAAAGATTTTTTAGATTGCGATACAATCACAAGATTCAAAAAAAAAAAAAAAAAGAATTCATCGCAAAAATTTTCAAAGATTTCAAAGTTACAAAAAACAGAGAAGATTAAATTTATATATTTCTATAGAACATTTTTGATTTAAAGACGCGTTATAATCGCAAGGTTTCAAAGAGGATTTCTAAGATTGCAAAATATTTTACAGAGAATTTACTTCAAAAATGATATTATGAGAATGAAAGAAGAAATGACAGAAATGAAAGAAAGAATGAAAGAATGAATGAAGAAATGCGAAATTATCGCAAAAGACGCGAATAAAATTTCGCAAGAGAGAAATGCAAATGCATAAGATGGGCGCAAATCACCTAAAAACATATAAGAATGGGACGAACCTTTATGGCGTACACCTTAGTTCGCGGATTCTATTCCATAAGAGGCAATGTCCTTAAAGTGCGTCATAAGGGGGGTATCTCTTTGCATGACTATGGGAAAGGCTATACTGCTGCTGGAACCTAGTCATGGAGATTTGGGATTATAGAAAATCCATCCAGGAGAGATAACTTGGATTCCCAGCTATATAAGGTTATACCCTGGTTGGGCGACCGAGAGTTTCTCCTAAGGAATGCAAAGTATGATCAAGGCGCCGAGGTACACGGTTGAGTTGTGGGTACCCGGGACGGATGAACCTACCCTGGCCATCCATGGCAAGTCTTGGCTTACGATGTGTTCGGCCCGAAGAAAACCCCTCTAGGGTGTAGTCTCGTAACTATAAGACATATAGGCATAAAGGATAAGAGGCTACGAAAACAACTGGTTGTTTCTAGAACCGGATGGGAGGAGCTAGTCTTGTATGGCAGAAGTACGTCTCCTTGAAGGGGCAACACGGGGGAGAGATAAGGGCGATACCCTCCATTAGGGAGCTGTGTATCAAAAAAGACGGCAATGTCATGGGACTTTATATTCGCAAGAATATTTAGGCCCGTCATATTGTCGCGTGACAGGCCAAAAAGCCTCAAGAGAAATGTTAAGATGAGATCAATAGGTTTTTGCGATAAGATCAAAAGATGAGATAAATGAAATCAATGATAAGAGGATATAAATCGCAAAGACGTCCTGCGATTTCATCGCAAAGACGACAATGTCATAAGTCTTAAAAAGCAAAGAGAGATTAATCTCACAAGATCGCTTAGACTTATCATATTGTCACAGAGATCAAAATAAATGATAAGACAAGATCAATGGATTATTACATATAAAAGTAAGAATGTCCTGCGATCTTGTCGCAAACAAGTGGCATAATAAGACCTTTAACTAGGAAGGCAAAATAAGACCACAAGAGAGGTTATACATACAAGCGTATAACAGATTGCTAACGACTTTATATTAGTCTTATTTCATTTATCATATTGCAGATCAATAACAAGAGGCAAGTATGGGAATGCATAGAATGGAAATTACTATTCATAATTCGCAGCACTATTTTCGACACTATTCGCATGACTATTCATAATTCGCAGTACTATTTGAGCATTATTCATAATTCGCAGAAATGTTCAGAAATTCACAGAAATATTTAGAAATTAGCAGGGTTATTCATAATCACGCAGACTCATTCAGAAACTCGAAGATATATCCAGAATTTCGCAGGAATTGTGATTATTTCGCAGAATGTGATTATTTTCTTAAAGTAGTTACCACTTGAGGCAGAGGCAAGATAAGAATAAAGAAACAATTTAATCATTCAACATTTTCTCAAGGATTCTCCTTCATAGATAAAGAATAGAGGCAGCTAGGGGTTACTAATAAAATATTTTATGTTCTTTATCTTCTCAGCAAGAATCATTTCCAAAATGGGTAATTTCGCATGAATAGAGGCAACATTTCTTATTCAAGGACATATACTTCTTATATTTCGAGGATTGAGTACTTCATACTTTATACTTCATACTTCGCATACTTCAAAAGATGATACTTCTAATTATTTCTCAAAGATTCAGAACTTCGCAAAAGAATAGAGGCAAGTATATACTTTTTAAGTTTGGTATTCTTTCGCTTGTTCCTTCATCAACAAAGATCAGAGACAACTACAACAACAGATTTTTTCTTAAAAATTGCTCTTCAAGCAATAATAAAAAAAAAAAGGCAAAATGTAGGAGCAAAATCTCGCAACAACAACGCTCTTGCGAAAACTTCTACCACAGATAGCAAGTGTCGCAGATTGATTACAAAAACGACGCAACAAAGAACGGCAAACAAAACATGAAGAAAGATGAGAAGATTTTATAGAGAAAGCTCGCAAGAAATGTGGCAAGAGGGAAAAATCCTGCGAGACATGGAGAAACTTGAGAGAAATGAAGCGGAGCTCGAGAGAAATGAAGAAAGCTTGCGAAAGATATTACCGCAGAACTCAGATCCGAAATTAAGGGAAAGCTTAGCTGTAAATGAGCTGTCATCCACTATGTAACTACTTATATAAAGAAGAGAGCAGGAGAGAGAAAAAGGGGGGATAATTTTAGGAAGAGAGAAAGTTCTTTTGCAGAGAGAGATTTTTAGAGAGAGAAAGTGTAATTTCTTTATCATCTTCTTCCCCAAAAACTAGATTTAGAATTCTTCCAAGAACTCCATTAATGGAGATTGTAAATGTAAATTAATGTAGTTACAAATTATTATAGTGAAGATCCGTGGATGTAGATCACATTGATCGAACCACGTAAAAAATCTTGGTGTTTATTTATAATTTTAGTATTTTTATCACCATTTTTATATTTAGATCTAGGAATTGTTATCAAGATTTGATAAGGGGTGTGTTGTAGGAATTCCTGCAACTACACGATGCTTAGGAATAGTTACTGCGATAATATCGCGAATGATATCCGAAATTAGAGGATAGCTTAGTTGTCACCCATTATGTAGTTTCCTATAAATAGAGATCCAATAGATTCAGGAAAGGATGATGTATTTTTTGAGAGTTGAGAGAGTCTTGAGGAGAGAGACAATTTTAGGAGAGAGAGAAATATTTTGCAGAGAGATTTTTAGAGAGAGAAAATGTATTTTTCTTTATCATCTTCTTCCCCAAACTAGATTTAGAACTCTATTAATGGAGATTATCAATGTTAATCAAATGTAAAATTAAACAATCATAGTGAAGAATCATGGATGTAGATCAAATTGATCGAACCATGTAAAAATCCGTGTGTCTATTTATAAGTTTTAGAATTTTAATCATACTTTTAATATCAAATTAGTTTAGATCAAGAGATTATTATCAAGATATTACAAGGGGTGTGTTGTGGGAAATCCTGCAACTACACTCAGAAGGGGGGAATCAATTTTATGGCGTGTTTGGTTGGGGGAATGGAATCAGTTTCCTGGGAATACTATTCCATTCCCATGTTTGGCAAATAGGATTAGAGATTGGTTAGGAATAGGATTCCCAAAAAGTAAGGTAATTATAAACCCATGGGGGGTGGTGGGTTTAGGATTCCCCCTACTTTGGGAATAGGGTTACTGGGAATAGAATTCCCTTCCTGCTAACCAAACACGCTATTAGAGTGTTGAGAAAGTCTTGAAGAGAGAGAAAGTTAAAAAGAGTGATTGTATTCTTGATTTCTTCTATTTCTTGCAACATTTCTGTGAATCAATTAATAAAAGTGTTGTTCTTATTCTTTAAAAAGTGTGTTGATTATTATGAATTCTTGTGAGGGGTGTGGTGTAGGATTTTCTAGAGGTACCTTTTGGCACCCGAAACAGGGATGAATTAATGATTATTTGAAGAAAAAGGTGAAAATTGACGTTGTGATTGGAAGGAATTCAGATTAGTCAGCGAAGTATTTTGCACAATTTTCAACAACTCACTAAGATTAATGGCTAAAAGAAGAAATACCTCAAGACAACCAACCACTATTAGAAGAAGTAAGAGACTTGCTGGACAAGAGAGGAATGAAGTCGGAGAATCATCTAGAATGAACGCAAGAAATGATGAATAAAATCCGGTTCAACAACCAACTAAACATCTACCATCACAAAATAGAACTGTAGATTATGATAGAGTAAGCATACACACCTGGCGATCATATTCAACAGAAGAGGTAGAAGAGCAACAAACAATAAATAGTATACAATAAGAGAGAAATCAGGAAGGATACATAAACGGGATTTTGAAGGAAGGAAGATTATGACATTGGAGAAGATATCATCATTGAAAGATTGGGAAAAACAAGAAATCACGTTTACAGCAGCAGAAATACCAGGAGAAGATTCAAGTCATACATCTCCATTGGTGGTCATAGTAACCACTATACCAATGAGAAAGGAGAAATCGATAAAATCTAAAGAAGAATGGGCTATGAATAGAACTTTAGTAGACATAGGAAGTTCTGTAGACATGATATTTTATCATACCTTCAAGAAGATGGGATATAAGGATGAAGAAATGTCTCATTCAACGTATTATGTCCATGGCTTTGGAAAGTCTATAACAAAACCTAAAGGCGAGATAAAGGTACGAATTCCACTAGGAGAAATTGAAACACAAATATCATTATGTGTGGTAGATGTGGAATCGCCGTACAATATGATACTGGGAAGACCGTGGATACACGCAATCAAGGATGTGGAGTCAACATTACATTAATGTGTTAAATTTCCTATGCCTAGTGGAATTGAAGAAATTAGAGGAGATGTGAATTTCGCGAGATTGTGCCACCAAATTGAAGTAAGAAATTGTGAAGAACGTCCAAAGCTGAGAAAAGCTCGCAGAAAATTGAACAGAGAAGCAAAGAAAGAAGAGAAATTTAAAATTTACATGATAAGGGAAAAAGAAGGAAAAGGGATACCAAGTGAAGTTTCGTGAGAAGGAGATGAATTCACGAGAGTTATGAAAACGCCAACACCAATGGGAGAACATGAAGCCAACTACACTGCTGCTGAACCAACAAAAGAAATAAATATTGGAAGTAAAGAAGAACCTAAAATGCTGAAAATTGGGACTAGAATGGAGGCAGATGAGTAAGAAATAACTATAAATCTTTTGCGAGAATATGCAGATATCTTCGCGTGGAACATGGATGAGATGCCAGGGATAGACCCGTTAATAGCATGTCATAAATTAGAAATCAACAAAAACATAAGACCATTTAAGCAAAGAATAAGGAAGATCGCAACAAAATATCATTCTCAAATAGAAGAAGAATTACAGAAGATTCTCGATGCAGGAATTATAAGACAAGCAAAATATCCAGAATGGATTGCAAACATGGTGGTGGTCCCAAAGAAGAACAAAGGGATAAGAATTTGCATAGATTTTACGGATCTAAACAAGGCATGTCCAAAAGATAGTTTTCCGTTGCCAGATATTCCACAAATGGTTGAATCAGCAGCAGGAAACGCAAGAATATCATCATTGGATGGGTATAAAGGATATAATCAAATCCCTCTCGCTGAAGAAGATCAAGAACATACTGCATTTTTTTCTCCAAGAGGATTATATTGTTATACAAAGATGCCATTTGGATTACGAAATGCTGGTGCAACGTATCAAAGAATGGTGGAAAAGGTGTTTGCAAAGTGGATCCACAAAACATTAGAAGTGTATGTAGATGATATGCTGATCAAAAGCAAAGAAGCTGAGAATCATGTGCAAGATTTGAGAGAGATTTTCGATCAAATGCGGCAATTCAATATTAAAGTGAATCCTGATAAGTGTACCTTTGGAGTAACTTCAGGGAAGTTTTTGGGGTATATTGTGTCAAAAGAGGGAATACAAGTTGATCCATAAAAGGTACAAGCAATTCGCGATATGCCAACTTCTGCGACGGTAAAAGATGTGCAAAAACTAAATAGACTCTTAGCCTCGCTAGGAAGGTTCATTTCGCGATCTTCAGACAAGTGTAAACATTTTTTCGATATACTCAAGAAGGGAACAAAATTCAAGTGGACAGATGAATGAGAAAAAGCTTTTCAAGGAATAAAAGAACATTTGGCGAGTATATCTATATTACAGAAAGCTGAACCGGGAGAAGAATTATTGATTTATCTCGCAACAACTCCATATGCGTTAAGTGATGTGTTATTGCGAGTAGATGCAGGGTAGAAAAACCAATTTATTATATCAAGAAAAACATTTAATTCAAAAGAGAGAAATTATTCAAAGATTGAGAAACTAATTCTAGCGTTGGTACACGCAACTTTTAAGCTTCGAATTTACTTCCAAGCGCATAAGGTCAAAGTGTTAACAAGAGTGCCAATCGAATCGGTGATGAAGAATTCAAAAAGATCAGGAAGAGTTGAGAGATGGAATGCGCAAGTAGGGCAATTTAATATGAAATATGAAATTCTATCCTCGCCAAAATCACAAGTTATCGCAGATTTCTTAGCTGAATTTCCTTTAGAAGATGACGAAGCTGTAGAAGAAATGATGGATATAGAAGAAGAACATGAAGACCCAAAAGAGATATTAACAGAACCTGACAGATGGGAAATACTAGTGGATGGATCGTCAAATGGAGAAGGAAATGGGATTGGAGTTGTTTTCATTTCACCAGAAGGAGAAAAACATCTTTCTCATTTAGATTGGAATTTGCATCCACTAATAATGAGACAGAATATGAAGCTGTAATCCATGCATTGAAGTTTCGATAGAAATGAAGTTGGAAAATGCTAGAATCACCAGCGATTCACAATTGGTTATTCTCCAGATAAAGGGAGAGTATACCACAAATGAACCATCTTTGAAGAAGTACAAAAAACTTGTTGAAGAATTGTCTGCGAGAATTCCAAAAATAAAATGGAGACACATATCAAGGAAAGATAATAGGCTTGCAGATGATTTTGCTTTCATATCAAGTATGATGATGAAACCACTTGCGAGATGCATAAAAATTCAAACACTTTTGCAACCGGCGATAAACAAAGAAGAAGAAGAGATAAATGTAATGATGGTAGAATCGGGCGAGGAAGAAATAGGGAGTAATGCTACAGATTGGCAAGCATGTCTTCATGCTTATTTGGCGAGAGGAGAAATCCCCATAAATCGATTAGAAGCACATAAATTAAAAAGTAGAGCAACCAATTATGAACTAAGATATGGGGTATTATATCGTAGATCATTTAGTGGACCATCGCTAAGATGTTTGACGAGAGAACAAGGACAAAAGGTGTTAAAAATGTTGCAAAGTGGTGATGCCGGTAATCACAGCGGGGGTAGATCTTTGGCATATAAAACAAAGATGCAGGGTTATTATTGGCCATATATGCATGAGGATGCAAAACAACTTTCAAGGCGTTGTGAAGATTGTCAGCGATTTGGGAAGAAGATACATGCACCAGGAGCACCATTATCATCTTCGTCCAGCGTATGGCCTTTTGGAAAATTGGGATTGGATATTGTGGGACCATTTGTGCCTGGTTCTGGACAAAGAAGATATTTAATCGTTGCTACAGATTATTTCACAAAATGGGGAGAAGTTAAGGAAGTACAACACATCCGCGATAAGGACATTTTTACGTTCATATTTGAAAATATAATTTGCAGATTTGGGATACCAGCACAGTTGATGTCTGATAATGGAAAACAATTTGAAGGGCATAATATCCAATTGCTTCTTAATGCATTTAAGATAAAATGTGGAAAGTCAACTCCTTTATATCCACAAGCAAATGGTCAAGCTGAGGCAACTAATAAGACAATCGCAGACATCTTGAAAAATAAGTTAGAAGGTTATCACAAATCATGGTGTGAGAAAGTGCATAATACAATATGGGCATATAATACAACTAGACGAGAGGCAACTGGGATGTCACCTTTTGTTTAACATATGGAGTTGAAGCTGTCCTACCAACAGAGGTTGCTATCCCAACAACAAAAAGAGAGGCATGGGAGAAAAATCTAAGTGCTGGCATGATTTTACATGAGTTAGATGAACTAGAAGAAAAGAGAGAAAAAACTCTACAACATATGGAAAACTACCAGCGAAGATTAGCTCGCGAGTACAACAAACGAGTCAAGAAACGTCAATTCCGGCTTTGGCGATCTAGTTTTGCGAGAAACACCAAAATATCAACAAGAAAGTGGTGGAAAATTAGCGAGAAAATGGGATGGACCATACATCATTAAAGAGATAATTGGAAATGGAGCATACAAATTAATGGATCCAGAGGGAAGATATGTTGGGCAAAGACTTGATAGACCATGGAATAGATTGTTTTTGAAAAGATATTATCAATAGCAGTTTTTGCGAGGTAAGAAATACAAATGTAAGATGAAACAATTAAAAAATTCTTCTTTCAATATCAAAATTTATGCGAGCATCATCGCAAGAATAGCAAATAAAATTTCGCAGAGATTAAAAGAATGGGACGAACCTTTATGGCGTGCACCCTAGTTCGCGAATAAAATTTCGTAAGAGGCAAATGTAAGACCTAATAGCGCGTCATATGAGGGGGTATATCTTGACATGACTCAGCGATAAGGTTACACCGCTGCTGGAACCTGAGTCATCCAGACGATGGGGTTAAAGAAAACCTATCCGGGAGAGAGATCTTGGATTTCCAAATATATAAGGTTATACCCTGGTTGGACGACCGAGAATCTCTTCCAATAAGTGCAGAGTATGACCAAGGCGCCGAGGTACACAGTTAAGCCAAGGGTGCCCGGAGCGTACGAAACTCTCTTGCCGTCCTTGGTAAGTCTTGGCTACAATGCACTTGGCCTGAAGAAAACCCCACTTAGGGTGCAGTCTTGTAACTATAAGCCATATAGGTATAAAGGACAAGAGGCTGCGAACACAACTGGTTGTTGGAAAATCCGGATGGGGGGAGCTAGTCTTGTATGGCCGATGTGCCCTCCTTGAAGGGGAAACCAAGGGGAAGATAAGGGCGACACCCTCCATTAGGGAGCTGATAAGTGTCTTAATACGGCAATGTCATGGGGATCTATGATCGCAAGAACATTTAGGCATGTCATATTGTCGCGTGACGTAAATAATGTAAAGGCAATAAGCCACGAGAGAAATGTTAAGATGAGATCAATGGGTTTTTACATGAAAGTGTCAAAACGTCATGCGATTTCATCGCAAGACGACAATGTCATAAGGGTAAATTCTTGCGAGAGAATGTATGCTTATCATATTGTCGCAAATATTTTGAAAGAAACATGGATAAGACAAGATCAAAGGGTCTTTACATGCAAATGTTAAGAAATCCTGCGATTTTGTCGCAGACAGAAAAAGTTTGGCAAAATAAGACCTTTAACTAGGAAGGAAAAATAAGACCAAAAGAATAATCTTACCAATTAACTATTTTGCTTTAAGATGGCAGGAAACATTCATTCATCGCAGAATTATATACAAGGAGGCAAATTTTTAACATCGCGGATTCCCTCAGAATTTTTCGGAAAAGTGCAACAGTATTCCTTATATCGCAGATGTATTCATATTTTCGCGAAAATGCAGCAACACAATTTCTTAAAGAAGATAATGAATATTCACCATTTCAAGCAAGATAATGAAGGGCAAGAAGGGGAATAGAGAAATAAGATTACATTATCTTACTTGAAAATATTCAAAGTAAGCTAAATCGAAAATTAAAATTCTAAAAGTCTCGAAGATTACATCACTAGCAAGAAAGAAGAAGTAAAAGAAAGCAAAGATAAAATTCAAGTTCGTTGATGGTTTCGCTGATTTATTCTTCTTGCTCGTCGGATTTATTATTTCTGCCAGAGTTATTATCCTCATCATCATCCTTTTCATCATGAGTATCTTCTTCTTTTGACTCTTTATCAACATTTACTTCACCACCTGCAATTGTTTCTTTGGGAGGACTTCTTTTATCTTCTTCTTCTTCACCATCTTCTTGAGTAATATTCTCTTCCTCGTTAGTAAACTATAATTCTTCATCCATGGGAAGAGGAATTTCATCATCGTCAACCTCTAGAGGAGGGACAGAAACAGGAGAAAGAGAACGGGAAAGCAGAATATTGTTCACGAGAACTTCATCCCTAAGATGGACTTGGCGAAGAAGATCTCTTTCACGATTCCTAATTTCTATATTCTTAAAGTATTCAAGATAATCAAGTCTTCTTTCTGCTTTGTCGTGAGCACTAAGGCAATTAGAATCAAGAGATTTATTTTCTTTGCGAACTTTATCCAATGTAGCGGTCAGATCAGTGATGGTAGAATGAAGATTTCTTTCGGATTTTGTGAGCAACAAAATAAAAAATCAATTATACAAGAATCTCATAAGGAACATAATATAAGATTTTATGAGAAGATCAACAAGAGAGGCAGTCAACTAACTACCTTATTTTTGCGAGGTTAAGTTTTGGATTAAAGCAAATAAACAGTTCTCCCACTGATTCATAGCATCATCGAATTTATCGCCAACCATACCCTTCAGACGAGATTTCATGTTTTCTTCTTTGTTGCGAAGATATGAGTTTTCCTTTGCTAATGAAGAATGAGATTCCTTTAATTGATAGTATTGGTCTTGAAGTTCACTGGCTCTTAAACTAAGAGTTAATCTACCCTTGATAAGCTTATCCTTTTCAGCGGCAGATGATTAAGTTAACTCCTTGAGCTCCTTCTTAAGAGAATGAAGAGATTGCTCTTGACTATTACATGTACTTTGAAGATTACTTATTTGCTGCGAGGAAATCATCATCAAGCTTGAAAATCTATGTTTTTCTTGGGACAGGGTTTTATTCTCATCTGATAAAGATTCCATCGCCAAATTATCCTTAAAAAACAAATATGAGAGGCGATCAAGATCGCCACTCAAAAAATTCTGCCTTTGTAATAATTGATTGTTCTCATTAGTAAGATTATTTATGTGATCAATTTAATAAGTGTACAGATTGTCTAGTCTAGTATGGTGATCTATCCAAGAATCTCTTTTAACGCGAACTTCTTCAGCAATAGATTCAGATTTGAGTCTTTCTATGAAACGAGCCTGATTTGAAACTAATATATGAATCAATAATTTAAGAAGGAAGTCTAAGTACAGAAAGTATGTATATGAAACAGAAAATAAAAAAGAGCAGAGGGAAGAAAAAATTACCTTTCAACTCGTCATTTTTTCTGCGAAGATTCTCGCAATCTAGAGAAGAGTTGCGGAGCATGTGATTCAAGGTATCACATTTAGCAGTTTTAGCTTGAAGACTTTTTCTCAGAACTTCAATCTCATTATCCAAAGATGCTCGTGAATCATTACAATCAGAGCCAAAATACTTAAATAGAGTCTCGCAAGCTTCCTGTTGGAGAGAGTCAGTGGAAGACTTTCTAGCATTGTCTAAAATATTAGACAAGACTTTAAAAGCAATATCAACACCTGCAAAAGTTTCGCTTGATGAAGGAAAGGATTTAGAAGGTGAAATAGTAGTGAGAGTAAGTTGGCGATCATTTGTGGTGGTTGAGTTATCATGAGGAGTATGTGGAAAAACCACAGTCGAAGGCCGTAAAGGACTATAAGGAATCTCAGTCGCAGCAGCTTTAGAAGCTTGGTTTGTCAAAATGTCAGAAGGGATAGAGTTATGAACAGCGATATTCTCGCGAATAGGAGAAGAAAGATTTGGTTGCGATGGTGTGGGGGTAATCTTCACAGATGTTAACGAGGGCATAATGAGATTTTCCCCGAGTGTCTTAAAATGGCGAGACCTTTTGGGAGGTTTATCAGGATTCACGTCATTCTGCGAATAATAACCCAGATAAGAAACAGAGGCAACAATATTGTTATTAAAAAATAAAGGGTGTTTCTTACTACCTTATCATTCGCAGAACTTTTCTTCTTCTTCTCAGTCGGTCTTTTGCGAGGATTAGGGTTGTGAGTAGTAGATTGTGTGTTAGAAATCTTTCCGCTAAAAAGAAGACATAACAAGGAAATAAGAAAGATTGGAGAATGAAAGTAAAAACAGGCTTAAAATAAACAACATAAATCAAGAAACAAACCTTGAGGACTCCATTAGAACAGTAGCAGAAGAATATGAAGAAGAGGCAAAGTTGCAGACGGAAGATGAAGAAACAGAAAAGTAAAATTAATTTTGAAGATTAGTTCAACCTTTTATAGGCAAAGGGGAGTGGACCTATGGAGTAGGAACGTGTCAGTAAATGAAGGGATTCACAACACGTGTAAGAAAGGCTGGATTAATGGGATCTTGTCGAGGAGAAAGTATAAAAGGGGAAGAAGTTGCGAAGAATAATAAAAAATATTAGTTCTCATGATCTTCTCTTCTTCGCAGAAAAGACATGAGAAGAGGCAAGATGTAGTACCAGAATATCGCTACAACACTATTCCTACGATATTAACAACATTTCTACGAGCGTCACTGACAATTCTTCAATGACATTTCACGAGCGTTACAGAATAACTAAAAGAAACTGACGATGAAAGAAGTAAAAGAAGAATAAGACTGATCCTGCGATGGTCATCATGCTTGCGATAGAGAAATATTGTAACGATCGCGATAAGATCTCAGAATAGATCCGAAATAGGAGGAAAACTTAGCTGTCATCCATTATGTAAATCCCTATATAAAGGGAACGATAGATCCAGAAAATGATGATGCATTTTTGAGAGCTGAGAGAATTTTGAGGAGAGAGAAACTCCAGAAAGAAAGTTGTATTTCTGAGTTTTGATATTTCTTCCTGAAAGTGAATTAATAAAAGTGTTGTTGTTCATCCACAATTATGACTTAGTTTTCATAGATTCTTGACAAGGGTGTAGAGTGGGAAATCCTGCAACTACATCAGGGGAATAGACTACGTCAAGGGAAAAATAGTTAAAATAATGATGAAGCTCAAGAAGAAGTAAGGAGAATATTACATGGGAGAGAGATTCTAAGAAACCAGCTAGGAGTTGAAGAGGAAATTCAGAGACATTATGCCGAACAAACACGTCTAGCTGGCGAAAGAGCAAGGCTGAGAGAAGAATTGGAGGAGCAAGAAATTCTAGAGGCAATACGTCAAAATAATCATGACAATCGAGAAAGAAGGTATGAACAAAATCGTGCTAATGATGACATCCATGAAGAGCATGATAGGATACAAAGAAGAGCTGAAAGACAACAAGGAGAATTGAGAAGAAATGAACAAAATCGCAGAGGAGAAAATGAAAGACACAACCATGTGTGAATTTATGAGAGAGAAAATCGTAGAGAAGAAGATGAAAGAAATGATCACATGCGAGAGAATCGCAGTAGAAGACATGATGAGAATAATGGAAAGGAAGCAGAAAATCTCGCAAGGCAAGAAAGACATGAACACAGAAGAAGAGAAGCTGCACTAAAAAGGCCAATAAGACAAAATCTAGGTGTAAATGAACAAATCTTAAGAAAGTTAGCAGAAATGAAAGGGATGTTAGACAATAGAAGATAGGGAGGCAGAAGGCAACTCGATAAAGCCTTTGAAGAAGCTGTGAAAACTCCATTTACCCAAGAAGTACAATTAGGAGGGATACCCCCAAAGTGCAATTTGCCAGCGTTAACCAGCATTTTTGATGGAACTACTTGTGCTATTAAACACATCAAGGCTTATGTGATATGTATGCTATAGTGGGAAAATCATGATGCCGTTTTGTGCAAGTATTTATCATCCATCTTAACATGAGAAGCGCTAAAATGGTTTGAGGGTTTACCTAACAACACTATAACTTCTTTCAATCATCTGAAAACTACATTCTTGGGAGCATATATAAGTAATAACTCTTCGCAACATGGTATTGAAGATGTGTTTGGATTAAAGCAAAGGATTGGCGAAAGTTTGAAGCATTTAACCATAAGATGGAAAACAATATGCAGTGAAATGGCACCTCATGTGGATGAGAGATATCTCATTTTATCTTACATTAACGCTATTTTCGAAACCAATCTGCTATATATCCAAGTCTTTAGAGTCAAAAATACAATCACAATGACTGAATTGCGAGAATTACAAGAGGAATACATTGCTTTGGAGGAGAAACCAAATGATATAGAATCATATCCTATTGTGAACACCAGTTCTACTGCAGCAAACGCAAGCCTACTTCCCAAATTGATAAATACTATAGCGAGCACTTCGTAGGTGAAGCAAGAAAGGAGTATGGATGATGGTCAACAGAAACTAGTAGCTATGGAAAGTCGAGAACAAGAAGAGTTTGAAAGAGAAAGAAATTTTTATAATCTTGGTGGAAATAATAAAATTCCAAAACTTGATCAGCCACATGAGACTTATGGTGGTTAGAGACAAAGTTATTTTAGAGGGAAAGGAAATCAGAAGATTATATGGGAAGAAATTAAAATGCCACCTCTAAATGCTAGTATAGAGAAAATTTGGGAGGCTATAATATTGATGGAGAACATACCAGCACCCTGGAACATGGGAAAAGAGCCACATCCAAATAATCGAAGTCTAGAATTTTGCTCTTATCATCATTTTCATGGTCACTCAACAAATGAATGTAGGAATATAAAGAGAATCATTCTAAGGATGATAGATCAGGGAAAATTAAACCACTTTCTAATAGGGAATCCACAGTCTCAGCAACTACCACCAGCACCAGATATTCGCAGAGTGAATACAACAAAAGGAAGAGAAACGTTTATGATAGAAGTTGGAGCAAAAGAGAAGAATCTATTCTGTAACTCCATCGTACATTCATATAAGACTATTGAGGATTTCCATGACAATGTTCTAAGCGGAGTTTTCGCAAGATATGCGGATGGGAGAGAAATAATGAATATTGCGAAAGCTTCGCCATTAGAAGAATGGCAAAAAAGACTATTTCTTTCACTGCGCAAGAAGTACCTGAACCTGGAGAAATGCATGAAAATCCACTAGTGGTGAGACTGGAGATAAATCCAAAACAAAGGGAAGAGGAAAATGAGGATGATGATGCTGAAGATTCGTGGGCCATTAATAGAGTTTTAATTGATATTGGAAGCTCAGTCAATATCTTATTTTATCATACTTACAAGATCATGGGAGGAAGAGATGAGGATCTAATACCGTCAACTTATAAAATCTATGATTTCAATGGTACAACCAATAAGCCTAGAGGAGAAGTCGCAATGTGAATTCCATTAAAGGGAATATCTTCTAAGATTCAATTTTGTGTTGTCGATGTAGAATCTCCATATAATGCCTTAATTGGCTGACCTTGGCTGCATGGGATTTTAGGGGTAGCGTCAACTTACCACCAGTGCATTAAGTTCCCTCATCCAGTGGTGTTGGAGTCATAAAAGAGGATTGGGCTGAAGGGAAGAAATGTTATGAAATTGATGTGGAATCTTGTGAAGATAGAGCTACGAAGAACAAGAATTGGAAATATAACATCAAACAGAAACAAAGAAGTGAAAGATTAATGGTTGATACAATAGAACAACGAGTAGAAAGAATGCTGCGAGGTCAACATATACTGAAAACAATGGATGGCGAACATCTCGCAGGCAGGGATAACGTAACAAAGCGCAACAAGAAAGCAGAGGCAGAGAATAGTAAGTAGTAAGTAGTAAAGGTAAAAAAAAATATTGCGAAATTTAAGAGACATGTGAATGATTTGTTGAAGAAAATTTTTCAAAGAAAATATTTTTATTCAATGGAAAGATGAGATTGAAAAATCATACAAGAGCTGAAATGCAAAAAGAGAAAATCAAAAAATAAATGACATATTAGAATGGGACGAACCTTTATGACTTACACCCTAGTTCGCGAAAAAAATTTCGCAAGAGGCAAATGTAAGACCTAATGTACGTCATATAAGGGGGCATATCTTGCATGGCTCAGGGATAAGGTTATACCGCTGCTGGAACCTGATCCATGGAGATTTGGGGTCCATAAAAGCCCATCCAGGAGAGGTACCTTGGATTTTCAACCTAAACTTAAGATTTAGGTTGGACGACCGAGGGTCTCTTATAAGGAGTGCAGAGTATGATCAGGGCACCGAGGTACACGGTTGAGCCAAGAGTGCTCGGGGCGTATGAAACTACCCTGGCCATTCTTGGAAAGTCTTGACTATGATGCACTCGGACCGAAGAAAACCCCACCTAGGGTGAAGTCTCGTAACCATAAGCCATATATGCAAAAGGGATAAGAGGCTGCAAAAACAACTGGTTGTTGTTAAGACCTGATAGGAGAAGCTAGTCTTGTATGGCAGAAGTACGCCTCCTTGAAGGGGCAACCAGGGGGAAGATAAGGGCGGCACCCTCCATTAGGGAGATGATAGTGTCAAAAAGATGCAAATGTCATGAGGCTTTATGTTTGCAAGGATATTTAGGCTTGTCATATTTGTGCAACAGTCCTGAAGAGGCAAAAATACTAGAGAAAAGATAAGGCGAGATCAATGGATTTTTTCATAAAAGTGTAAAGACGTCCTGCGATTTCGTCGCAAGACGACAATGTCATGGGACTTTGTTTTCGCAAGAAAACTTAGGCCTGTCATATTGTCGCAACAAAAATGACAAAGCAAGGATAAGTCAAGATCAATGGGTTCTTGCATGCATATGTAAGGTGTAGGACCAGAATATCGCTACAATTATATTCACGAGAGATTAACGACACTTCTACGAGCGTCACCAAAAAACTCTTCAACAACATTTCACGAGCGTCACAAAATAATTCAGAGAATGACGTAATAAACAACGACAGCATAAAACATGATAAAAATGTGAATATTTTGTAGTTAAAAAGAATGTTCGCGAGCACAAGGCTGGAACTCGCAAGAGCAAGGAAGGAAATGAAGATTTTATGGTTATAGAAGAGTCTCGCGAGCACGATAGCAGATCTCGCGAGCACGATATCAGATCTCGCGAGCACGATAGCAGAGCCAGCAAGGAGCATAGAAAAAATTCTAAAAAATGGGAAAGATAAGTTGAATGTGAGCTGTCACCCACTATATAAAGAGAAGAGCAGGAGAGAGAAAAGGGAGAGGACACAATTTTAGTGGAGAGAGAGATTTTTCAGAGAGATTTGAGGAGAGAGAATATATTTTTCTTTATCATCTTCTTCCCCAAAACTAGATTTAGAACTCCATTAATGGAGATTATCAATGTAAATCAAATGTAAATTTAAACAATCATAGTGAAGAATCATGGATGTAGATCAAATTGATCGAACCATGTAAAAAATCTTAGTGTCCTTTTATAATTTTAGCAAATTTACTACCAATTTTATATGTAGATCTAGAAATTAATATCAAGATATGATAAGGGGTGTGTTGTAGGAAAACCTGCAACTACATTTTGGCGCTAGAAACAGGTACCTACTTGTCAAATTAAAGAAGATTCAAAGAAATTGGATATCATTAGAATTGGATTTCACTAGATCTAAAAATCTCAAGATCAAATATGGAAGCTACAACGAAAGATCATGATTATACAGCAAATAAAGAGAAGGAGATATATTAAGGAGCGAATGAAGAAAATATCAGCAAAATTGTGTCAACAAATCATCAAAAAGGACAAATTTCTTCTCACTGTTCTTATTTTTTTTGTTTCATTTTATAGATCTGGGAATTTCAAAACACAAATTGAAAAGTAGATTTTTTTATAAAACCTAAACTTTGCTTTTTGTAGAAATTTGATTTATTGCGGAAATCTTGAATCTAAAAATGTTTTTGTTACGAATTTGTAGTAACCAAACCTCGTTTTACAAATATGTTTAATGAATCTCTAAAAATGTCAAATTTCGAGATTTTCTGTTGATTAGAGATTTACAATTTCGCAAGAAAGTTCTCATTCTTCGCAAGGAAAATCTAATGAATTTGGATCAATTAATTGTTCGAACAAAAATTCTTTCTTATCTTATTAAATTATAGGTTCATAGTATAGATCTGGAAGATTTTGAATTATAGGTTCACAGTATAGTATCAAGAGATGGATTTCGCTAGAGGAGGGGTAGATATGGAAGTTTCGGAATAAAATACAAAATTTAATTGCTAATCTTAATTATTATGGTTCACAGCACATCAGTGGGGAGCCACCACACTACGAAGCCTCTTAGTCTTACATCAGTGGGGAGCCATTATCAACGAAGACAGAAGAAGAGAATTATTGAATTTCATAAAGGCGTTACGTATGGAGCTACTATACATTAAGCATCTTCTCCTTTACTATTATGAACGATGCTGCTCGCTGGAATTATCAATGAATTAAGTATAGAGCTACTATAAAGGCGTTAAGTATAGAGCCATTATCAATGATGCTACTCGCTGGAATTATTACACCACAGACGTTTACATTGCAATTAAGTATAGAGCTAATATACTTTGCGATGATAGAGCTACGATTCTGCTCGCTGGAATTATTACATCACAGACGTTTACATTGCAAGTATCTGAAGGGATGTTTACATTGTTGGTTCATAGTATTAATGTGCACATGATTTTTGTGATTGAAGTTACAGATGAAAGAATCAAAAGCTCCAGCGAAATTTCTCTTGTGCGATAAGATACATCCACCAACTTATCCATACACAACGTCAAAGAATAAATGGATTAAACCAACACCAACATTTTAACAAGAAAATTAAGATTCCAATGGAGGAAAAAGCACAAAGGACAAAAACAACACAGTAGATAAAGGAAGAAGACTAATGATTTATTCGCCAAGAACTTCATCAACAATCGCGAAGAAATCAAATGAAGTTACACCAACAAATAATTCTACAGGACAAAATCTCTTCTCTTTTCTAATTTAATATTAAAAATAATTTTTTTTTTGTGAAATACAGATTTACGGATGTTGTTTTAAATATCCATTTCATGAACTTTCAAACTTAATAGACTACTCACTAAATTAAATGGTTGAATCTCGCAGAAATTCACTTGCGAAAGTCAAAAATCTACTCCAGGAAATAAGAAGGATATAAACAGCTATTGGACATTTTAAATGCCGCTATTGGAGAATCATTACCATCTGCGAAGGGCACTAGCGGTTATCGCCAGTGTTGTGAAGAAATAAAGTGGAAAAGATTTTGAACCTTGCGATAACATGAGAATAATTTTTGCGAGAATTACCGCAACAACAGAAGCCATCAGTGAAGGAAGAAGAAATTATTCAAGTACCAATCATCGCAGATTCTCATTTGCCTTTAAGTACAATAACCGCAGACATTTTATGGAGCACATTGTTGGCGATGAATGAAGACTATTCTAGCCACAACCATACAAAGAAGAAGTATCCACCCTCTCGTGAGAAATATTTAATGAAAGAAGAAATGAATAATACTCGCGAACCCATCAACTGCGAAGAGAATGAGTTTCAAGTTTCGAGTTTCAAGTTTCAAGTTTGCGTAGGAATGAATAGGATTTAAACAATTAAGAATTAATGGGAAAGTACGTAATATAATGAATGGGAAAAACAACACTGTCGGGAAACTACAACAAGTTTATTTTATTGCACCAACAACAAAACTACATCGCGGAGAAGTACAGATGGCTTTAATTAATCCTCATTTTAGCAGGATGGTAGAAATAGCACGCGAAGAATGACTTGCGATAGAGCAATGTGAATCTCCACCACGAGCAAGCGATAGAGGGGTTAGAACAGTTGGTATGATGTGACAGTATACAAGAAGCAGGTCAAGAGTTCATTTCTCATTTCTTCTCATTTCACAAGCAAATCAAATACTTCGCGAGAAACAGAAAATCGCGAAAGCTAAGTACCACTTCCTTGAATATTTTATTTACAGAAAATGAAATTTTTTGATTTATTTTACAAAAAGCGATACTATCGCAATATTTCAAAGAACATTTCTAAGATTTCTGAAAATGTAGTTGAAAATTACTAAAGATTTCTAACGTTTCAAAAGATTTCAAAATTGTTTGATTTAATTTGCCAAAAGTGATATAATCGCAAGATTTCAAAAATTTCAAAGATTTCAAAAAATTTCAAAGATTTTTGATTTGATTGACAAACAACGATATATTCGCAATATTTCAAAGATTTCAAAAGATTATAAAAATGAGATCATCGAAAAATTTAAAGATCGCAAACTTTTTCAAAGATTTCAAAGATTACAGAAAATGAAATTATCGCAAAAAATTCTAAAATTTTCAAAATTTAATATTTACAAAGAGCGATACAATCGCAAGATTTCACAGATTTCTCTAGAATATTTCTTTTACAGAAAAAGATTTTTAATTTTTGATTTAACAACGCGAAACAATCGCAAGATTTCAAAGAATATTTCCAAGATTTCAAAAGATTTTAAAGAATATTTACTTCAAATATGATTATGAGAAATGAAGGAAGAAATTGACAGAAATGAAAGAATGAAGAAATGCGAACATCATCGCAAGAAAGGCGAATAAAATTTCGCAGAGACATAAGAATGGGACGAACCTTTATGGCGTGCACCCTAGTTCGCGAGTACAATTTCGTAAGAGGCAAATGTAAGACCTAATAGCGCGTCATATGAGGGGGGTGTCTCTTGACATGACACAGCGATAAGGTTATACCGCTGCTGGAACCTGAGTTATGCAGATGTTGGAGTTAAAGAAAACCTATCCGGGAGAGAAATCTTTGATTTCCATCTATATAAGGCTATACCCTGGTTGGACGACCGAGAATCTCTTCCAAGAAGTGCAGAGTATGACCAAGGCGCCGAGGTACACGGTTGAGCCAAGGGTGCCCAGAGCGTAAGAAACTCTCTTGCCATCCTTGGTAAGTCTTGGATACAATGCACTTGGCCTGAAGAAAACCCCACTTAGGGTGCAGTCTTGTAACTATAAGCCATATAGGCATAAAGGACAAGAGGCGAATCATAAATCAATTTAAAATAATGCAAAACAACTGGTTGTTGGCAAATCCGGATGGGGGGAGCTAGTCTTGTATGGCCGATGTGCCCTCCTTGAAGGGGCAACCAGGGGGGATATAAGGGAGGCACCCTCCATTAGGGAGATGATAAGTGTCTTAAGACGGCAATGTCATGGGGCTTTACGATCGCAAGATCATTTAGGCCTGTCATATTGTCGCGTGACAAAAATTATACAAAGGCAAAAAGCCTAAATAGAAAATGTTAAGATGAGATAAATGGGTTTATGCATGAAAGTGTAAAGACGTCCTGCGATTTCATCGCAAGACGACAATGTCACGAGGCTTTGATCTTGCGAGAGAACTTAGACTTGTCATATTGTCGCAATACAATCAAAGAATAAAGATAAGGAAAGATCAATGGGTAAATACATGTAAATGTAAAGACGTCCTGCGATTTTGTCGCAAAAAGAAAAGTTGGCAAAATAAGACCTTTAACTAGGAAGGCAAAATAAGACCAACAGATTAATATTAAACACTACCTATTTTTGCAGGAAAGATTTGTTCATCGCAAGAAAGATAGCAAGTATTGTTCAGAATCTCTCAGAAATATTATTCAGAGTCTCTCAAGAAGATTATCTACAATCTCGCAGCACTATTCATCAGCTCGAATCACTATTCATCGCGGCAATATTCATCACAGAACTATTCATCGCAACACTATTCAGTCACTATTCATTTCACTATTTTAGAATCTCACAGAAAAAATTAGAAATTCGTAGAAACAGTCAGGATCTCGCAGAAAAATTCAGAAACTTGCAAACTCATTCAACATTTCGCAGATTATTCTAGACTTTCGCAGGAAATTTGATTATTTCGCAGAATATGATTATTTTATTGATAGAGGCAGAGGCAATTCGTTCATTTAACATTTTCTCAGAGATTCTTCCTTCATAGATAAAGAACAGAGGCAACTATGGACTACCAAGAAAACATTTTATGTTCTTTATCTACTCGTCAAGAATCATTTCCAAAATGGGCAAGAATTTTCAACAGAAATGAAGTAATAATTTCGCGTGAACAGAGGCAATACTTATGATTTCCATTAAAGGACGGATACTTCTTTATATTTTGAGGATTGAGTACTTCTTATATTTCTTCAAGGATACTTCATACTTCGAATACTTCAAGAGTTAATACTTCTTATTTACTTAGCAAAGATATGGAATTTCGCAAAAGAATAGAGGCAAGTACGTACTTTTCAAGTTTAGTATTCTTTCGCTCGTTCCTTCAACAATAAAGATCAAAGACTACTACAACAACAGATTTTTTCTTAAAGATTACTTTTCAAGCAATATTCAAGAAAAAAGAGGCAAGATATAGGACCAGAATATCGCTACAATTATATTCACGAGAGATTAACAACACTTCTACGAGCGTCACCAAAAAACTCTTCAACAACATTTCACGAGTGTCACAAAATAATTCAGAGAATGACGTAATAAACAACGACATCATAAAACATGAGAAAAATGTGAAGATTTTGTAGTTAAAAAGAATGTTCGCGAGCACAAGGCTGGAACTCGCGAGAGCAAGGCAGGAAATGAAGATTTTATGGTTATAGAAGAGTCTCGCGAGCCCGATAGCATATCTCGCGAGCACGATAGCAGAGCCAGCAAGGAGCATAGAAAAAATTCTAAAAAATGGGAAAGATAAGTTGAATGTGAGCTTTCACCCACTATATAAAGAGAAGAGCGGGAGAGAGAAAAGGGAGAGGACACAATTTTAGTGGAGAGAGATATTTTGCAGAGAGATTTGAGGAGAGAGAATGTATTTTTCTTTATCATCTTCTTCCCCAAAACTAGATTTAGAACTCCATTAATGGAGATTATCAATGTAAATCAAATGTAAATTTAAACAATCATAGTGAAGAATCATGGATGTAGATCAAATTGATCGAACCATGTAAAAAATCTTAGTGTCCTTTTATAATTTTAGCAAATTTACTACCAATTTTATATGTAGATCTAGAAATTAATATCAAGATATGATAAGGGGTGTGTTGTAGGAAAACCTGCAACTACATAAGGATGTCCTACGATTTTGTCGCAATGACATAACGTGGCAAAATAAGACCTTTAACTAGGAAGGAAAAATAAGACCACACAAGAGAACAAGATTGAATGAAACCTTGAAAACAAAACACAAAATACTTCGTGAGATACATTATTGTGAAAATTAAGAGAAATATTTGTGACATTGAGGCATCCATTTGCTCAATCTTTCATATCACAGATCGAATTACAGAGGCAAGTATGGGAATGAACAGAAGGACAAAATTGTTATTCATCTTTATATGACATTTACGCAAATAGTTAAGAATTAATAATTATATTGATTAACCATATTGCAAAAAAGAATTTTTTGTTAATGAATGCAGATAGAGACAAAGGAAATCCGTACACTAGGGAGAATCAAAAACTGGGAAAATTCGCTATCATATATTACAAGGAGAAAGGAGCAAATTTACAAAGTTACAAGAGATCGAAGAAAGAAATAAAAATTATTTCTCATTGGTTTCTTCATCATCTCCACCAGATTTTTCTTTCTCTTCTCCTTCGAATTTTTGTTCTTCAGATTCTTCTTCTTCTTCATATTCTCCAGCTTCACTCTCAGAAATGACTAGATTGGGAACCTTCTCTGGAGTTTCATCCTCAAGATAGGGATATGCAGAATGAGGAATCTTGTGGTCATCGCCAACCATTCTAATGGTATCGTTGCGAAAACCAATAGCATCAATACTATATTTGCAGCCGTAATCTTCAGTTGATTCTTTAGTTTAGAAAATTTCTCATTACGAGAAAAAAGATTCTTTGCGAGCTTCCCCTTTTCAGCTTCCAATTCTTCAATCCTTTGATGAAGTCTTCCTTCCAATTCTGCGAACAAGTAACAACGAATCAGAGAAACAGTAGAGATTCAGTTAAAGAAGTGCATTAGTAGAAAAACAAGAGTAATAACCTTCTCTTTCATAGATCATATCCTTAATCAGGGCAAAATGTTCAGCTTGGAGACTAACGTCTACACCTAAATTGTTTCTGGAATTATCAAGAATTTTCGCTGCCCAAGCAAATTCATCATCATTACTAATGAGAAGGCGGGAGCGAACTTGGTTTTCTCTCTCAACAAGAGCATTGTTCTCGCAAATAAGTATATCTCTTTCAATTTGAACTTCAAGAAGAGTTTTATGGAATTCCGCTAAGGTTTGAGCACCTTGTCTAGATATACTCCCTCCGTCCTAGTTTACTTGCCAAAATTGAGCATTTTTTTGTCCTAAATTACTTGCCAAGTTTCATATTTTTCCACTTTTTATCCTAATTTATCCCTCTATTGGAATCAGGTCATATTATTGAGAATTGTGTAATTCTATTTCCTATAAACAATTTTAAATTCTCCTCTCTCTATACATCCTTTATTTTATTTTATTTTTGAATTCTTCAAGTAAGACCAGAAAACTAGATATGTGAAAAACTATGTATCTTAAATGCTAGCTTGGGGTAATTTTGGAAAAAAATATACTCTCTCTACATTTCTTAATTTGTGTGCAAAAACCAATATTGGCAAGTAAACTAGGACGGAGGGAGTACAATCTTTTTCGTCTATGATATGACTATTCTTGGCTCTTAAACTACTGATTTCTTCTTTATAATTGAGATAGCGACATTTATACTTGTTATATGCACTCAAACTAGACCTAAGGTCAATTTATAAAAGACGAAATTTGGATATGAGGTCATTTATAGAAAGATGTTCAATCTTTTCATTTGAATAACTATTTAAGGAATCATTAAGGAGATCAAGAAGGGTATCCTCATCTATAGGTCCAAGAAAACAATGTAGGAGTGTATCCTCATCAGTAAGACCATAAATATCTGCAAAAATGGTTGCTTGAATAAGCTAAAACAATAGGATAAAAGAATTAAGAGAAAGAGGGAAAATTTTCATACCATAGAGATGTTGATTGACTTTTTCAAGATCGGATATCTTGTTTTTATTGCTTGAAGCATCAGTTTCTAGTTGTTATTTTTCTTTCGAAGCTCAGCGACTTAAGCCTCCAGTTCTCCATTTTTCTTGCGAAGATTAGCATTCTTCTTTTCAAAAGTAGCACGTCTTCTTTCTAAATCTGAGGCAACAGCGAAAGAAGCTCTTCCAGCTTGCAAATGAAAGCAATAATTTTCAAGATGGATATAATTTAAAATCCTAAATATGAAAAAGAAATAAAAAAATAAGAACATACTAGAGTACTAAGTGAATTTAAGAGGCTAGGAGTCAATGATCTCGAAACTCCGTGAAGAGAATCATTATCGACCAGTATGGGAGCATCGCAAACACTTGAGAGGGCTTGGCATATACCAGTAAGAGCATCATTTCCAATACCATGCACAGTATCAGCAAATATACTGGACAATTGAGCCATAAAAGACTCGGGTTGTGAAGATTCCTTCGCAGAAGAGATATCGTCATTATATCATCATCATTATTGTCGTCGCTGGAACTTTCGCTATCTTGAGGAATTGAGGAAGAAGGAGATTGAACTTTTCGTTTCTTTAAAGGAGGAACATCAGACTTCTCCTTGCGAGGTGCACCTTTTCCTTTGCCTTTGCCTTTACCTTTACCTTTGTTCTTCGCAACATTGGAAGGTTCCTCTATCTCAACAATAACCTTCAAACACAGATAAAGATAAGAAATAGAGGCAACAATATATTGTCAAGAATCATAAAAGAATATTTCTGTGATTGATCGAAGAGATGATAAAGTGATAGCTTTCCCAAACTTCTTGTAGCTTGATTTCAACCTCTCAATATAGTAATTTCGCAATTACACAAAATTACCAGAGTGATTAGCGAGAACACATGTAATAAGAGTATAAGAAAAATAATAATAATGATTCAAGCAAAATTTAGAAATATACCTCTACTTTATTTTCGGGCCAGCTGAATACCCAGGGTCGGTACTCTGTGAGATTCGTAGGTAAGACATGAGAGCCAGAAATATACGGACCCTCTAGAATTAAGGGGAAAACACACCACTTATTGTCATTAGAATGACGCGGGGAAGAATTATCGCCAGGATGCCAGTCAATGTCTAGCATGAGTAATTTGTCATCATCAACATTATCTTTCTTCTGTAAGCGAACACCCCAGCAAGTTCTATCTCTCTTCATAGAAATTACTTCATAATACGCAAAGAAGTTTTCTACAATATATTTCACATGGATAATCATAACACCAGTGAATTTAGGATTCTTAGCTTCAGTGGGGTAAAGAGATCCCTTACCGGCACCGCGAGTATCAAACTCGAGCATCAAACGAATACAATCCTCACTCAATTGATACACAGCTCGTGAAAATTTCGCATGAGAATGTATTTCGTAAAATAAGGGACCAACTTCAAGTTGACCTAGCGAAAGTATGATTTTTTCATGATCGCAGGGATGATCAGGAAATAATTTGGCAGTAATCTCATATTTAGGGTTTTGACCGGGAGTAGAAGATAAAGTAAAACCTCTGTTTTGGAGTCTCTTTTGAGCCTTTTCAAAGGCAATCTCGTTTTTACAACCAGCATGAGGCATCTTTAGTATGGGAATGAAAAAGAAAGTGAAAAATCGAAAGAATAAGAGTTGAGAAAAGTTACAGTAGCAGGTGCGGAATTCACGGAAGAATAATGAAGAAAAGTTGCAGAGAAAAGAGAAAGTAAAAAAAAATAGTAGGGATGAATGAAGAGAGTATATATAGGAAGAAGAATACTCGAGAAGATAAGCATATTTAATGCGAAGATTAGACGTGAACGGTTGAAAAGGACGTGTCAGAAGATGAATGGAAGAAGAGATACGTGTAAAAAAATTAGCGAAGAATGCAGAAACATGTCTGAACAAAATAATATGGAAAGATGGGAATCTACGGCATTTTGAAGAGAGAAGATTCTCATGATCTTCTCCCCTTCGCAGAGAATACATGAGAAGAGGCGAGATGTAGGATCAGAATATCGAAGAAGCAACAATCTTACGAAGTTAACAACAACACTCCGGTGAGATTCTCAACAACTCATTAGTAGTGTCGAAAACTGTTCAGGGGAGTGACGTAATAGATGACGATAGTATAAACATGAAGAAAGTGTGATGGCCTTGCGAGTGAAAGAAGTTTGCGAAGATGTATCACTAACAAACTTGAGAGAATATCGCAGGACAGATCCGAAATTAAAGGACAGCTTAACTGTCATCCACTATGTAACTACCCTATATAAATAGAACTTGCAGGCTCAAAGGGGGGGAATCAATTTTAGAGTGTTGAAAAAGTCTTGAGGAGAGAGAAAGTTAAAAAGAGTGATTGTATTCCTGATTTCTTCTATTTCTTGCAACATTTCTGTGAATCAATTAATGAAAGTGTTGTTCTTAATCTTTGAAATATGTGTTGATTATTATGAATTATTGTGAGGGGTGTGGTGTAGAAATTCCTACAACTACGCCCTAATCTCATAGAAAGAGGGAATGATGGAGTGATGGAAAAGTGGGGTCATGTGTAAATGCCAAAAACCACGTTCCCACTATGAATAAAACAGGTTAGTTTACACCCACTACTTCTTGCCGCCACTAATTGCCCTGATTTCTGACACTTTTTTATAATAGGCATGTTGCACGCCGTAAGCTGTAAACCGCCAGACTAATATCCTGATGAGCATCCCCCAGTTTGTGACATGTTTGATGTCTCGAGTGTTTTCGTAGAAAACGTGTAGCAGATTGCTATGTGTGGCAAGTCAAAGTCATGAGACTTGCTACAGGAGAATAGTATGTGATGTTATTAGGCTGGTCGCCTAAGAGTTGCCATGGGCCTGTCAATTCTGTGGAGAATTTGGACGGCTGAGATTGTAACTCATGAGAAAGTGTGGCCATTGATTATGGCCACACTCTGTTGGCGCCTGATAATAACACAATGGCGTAGTGGCATATTTAGCGTATGCCAGTGGTACAATGGCATGATTGGCATAGTTATCATATGCCAATGACACACTAGTAGCTCCTGGGGTAGCCATTGCCACTGGATTTTGGCACATTGGTGTTAGAGCCAAATAAGGCTTGGCAACATTAGTTCCAGTTGCCACATCAATCCAAATGCTATGGGTAGCATTACTTAGCTTGGTTAGCGTAACAACTTTACCTAAATTAGGGTTATGCATGCCAAAACCCTAATTAGTGCGTGTGGCATGTGGCCATGGCACGGTGATGTTTTTGTGCAAACGGTGTCATAGCCATGCTAAAGGAACTATAGCAAGGCCATAATGTGGAAACAACCACATGAGCAAGGGTTTCTATGATTAACTATGGTATGAGGTCATTCTTAGGGTTTCGTCAGTCTCACATGGGTCGTGGCATGTTGTGGGGTCCGAAGTGGCACGTTTGGCATAGTTTGGCCTTTTAATACGTGTGGCGGGTTTAAACCGACCTGATTGGTCGATTGAAAAGGTGGTCGGCAAGCATCATGGGGCCGGACTCATTATAAATGCATGTGATGCATTTAAAGCGACATAATTGGTCAATGGAAAGGGGGACGAGAAGTACCGATCAAAAAAAGAAAGGGGGACGAGAAGCAGCATGGGGCCAGCCTCATTCTAAATGTGTGCGGCGCATTTAGAGCGACATGATTGGTCGATGGAAAGGGGGTCGACAAGCAGCATGGGGCCGGCCTAATTTTAAATGTGTGTGGTACATTTAGAGCGACCTGATTGGTTGATGGAAAGGGGTACGGAGAGCAGCATGGGTCCATCCTTATTCTAAATGCATGTGCCGCATTTAGAGCGACCTGATTGGTCGATGGAAAGGGTGCCGGCAAGCAGCATGGGTCCAACCTCATTCTAACTGTGTGTGGCGCATTTAAAATGACCTTATTGGTCGATGGAAAGAGGGGCCGACCAAGCATGGGCATGGCCTCACTTCCAGTGTGCGGATTTAGAGCGACCTGATTGGTCGATGGGAAATAGGGGTCAGTCGGCAACATGGGGTGTGACCACTTGCAGGTGGCGCCTGCTGGCCTATGTCATGTCCACACCTCCCTTTGTTGTTGCTCCTATTTTGTGGCTCCTTTTATTCCTTGTTTTCTGATTTTGGGTAGGATTTTGCACTTACTAATCCATGATGGATTAATTTCCTAGTTCGCCTAAGCTTAATTTCGACCAGCGGGGTCTAATATACTGTACAGGGCGTAAACCCTAATTTTTGCAAATTAGTCAGGGTAATATTTGAATCTTGTGAAGTATCACAAAATTGATTAAATTCCATGTGCTCACATAGAGTTCTTTAAGTTTATTGCCAACGAGCAGTATGCTTTCCGATTGAGTACTTTTCTGCAAGGGCCTTAACCTTGATACTTATAAATTCGTGATATTCGTGCTACTCTGCTGAGAGTGAACACAAATTGTCATGCTATATCAATACTAAGGGTTCATCTAGGGAACATAGCATAAGAAAAATACTCGGCAGGCTCCGGCATTAGTGAGTAATGCAGCTAGGATCTTATATACTCATTAGTCTCTATACTAATGAACAATTCATCTAGGAGCTTGAGTTTCAATATAATATGAAGAGATACACATGCACTCATCAAATTTTGATATATTCTCCAAATTCCCTACGGAACATAGACATATCAATGTTTACTACATCTGATGTCTGGTCAGGTAGATAGACATTTACAGTTTTCGCCCTATACTAAAAACCACCATCAATATTAAGTCCCATGCTTAGCACATAACAGTGGCATTGTTGCGGGGTAAGCATGAGATGGTGACAGACGAGGATAAAAAATTGAATGGGTCAGACATGAAGAGATTGCCAGGAAAAATTCGATTGACCTTTAGCAAGAAGCATGAGTAGTCTATGATCTTTGTACTGGTGCGCTGCTAGCTTGGCTACGGAGAGTTGCGCGGCTGGCTTGGCCACAGAGCGTTGAAGGTTGAGAAGCTTGTAGTTGCAGGAATTCCCACACTACACCCTTGTTAAGATTCTATAGAAATCTATTGGAAATCAATTAAACTTCAAAGATTTAAATGACACTTTATTATTCAAATCTCAGAAATGTTTACAGAATTGGAAGAAATCAAGATTACAAATATTCTTTTGAAGTTTCTCTCTCCTCAAGACTCTTTTAACTCTCAAAAATACATCATCATTTTTTTGGATCTATCGAGCCCTTTATATAGGGATTTATATAATGGATGACAACTAAGTTTTCCTCCTATTTCAGATCTATTCTGCAATCTCATCGCAATTACTACAATATTCTATGTCGCAAGAATGATGACCATTGCAGGATAAACGTATTCTTCTTTTACTTCTTTCATCGTCAGTTCTTTTGGGTATTCTGTGACGCTCTTGAAACGTTGTTAAAGAATTGGCAGTGACACTCGCAGAAACGTTGTTAATATCGCAGGAATAGCGTTGTAGCGATATTCTGGTCCTACATCTTGCCTCTTCTTATGTCTTTTCTGCGAGGAAGAGAAGATCATGAGAACCACTATTTTTTATTACCCTCGTAACTTCTATCTCTTTTATACTTTCTTCTCGACAAGATTCCGTTAATCTAGCCTTTCTTACACGTGTTGTGAATTCCTTTATTTATTGACACGTCTCTGCTCAATAGGCCCACCCCCTTTTGCCTATAAAAGGTAGAATTAAGTGTCAAAACTAATTTTCTTCTTCCGTTTGTTCATCTTCTTTATTTGTCTACTTCGTCTTCCGTCTGCAACTTTTCTTCTTCTTCATATTCTTCTGCTACTGTTCTAATGGAATCATCAAGGTATGTTTCTTGACTTATGACATTTATTTAAGCTAATTTTTACTTTCATTCTCCAATATTTCTTATTTGATTCTTCATAACTTCCATGTTATGTCTTCTCTTCAACGGAACTACACAATCCACGATTCAAAACCCTAATACACGCAAAAGACTAGTAGAGAAGAAGAAGAGGAGTTCTGCGAATGATAAGGTAGTAAGAAACATATTATATTTCCTAATAACAATATTGTTGCCTCTGTTTCTTATCTTAGTTATCGTTCGCAGAATGACGAGAACCCTGTTAAGCCTCCCAAAAGATCTCGCCACTTTAAGACACTTGGGGAAGATCTCATTATGCCCACATTAATTTCCGTGAAGATTACTCCCACACCATCGCAACCAAATCTTTCTACTTTTGTTTGCGAGAATATCGCTACCCATACTTCTACTTCTTTGACAAATCAGGCTTCTAAAATTGCTGTGACTGAGACTCCTCATAGTCCTTCACGGCCTTCAACTGTTGTTTTTCCACATACTCATCCTGACAACTCAACCATCACAAATGATCATCAACTTGCTCTCATTACTAATTCATCTTATACAACCCTTCCTTCATCAAACGAAACTTTTTCAGGTGTTGATGTTGCTTTTAAAATCTTGTCTAACATTTTAGACAATGCTAGAAAATCTTCCACTGACCCTCTCCAGCATGAAGCTTGCGAGACTCTACTCAAGTATTTTGGCTCTGATGGTAATGCTACGCGAGCGTCTTTGGAAAATGAGATTGAAGCTCTGACGAAAAGCCTTCAAGTTAAAATTGCTGAATGTGATACTTTGAATCATATGCTTCGCAACTCTTCTCTAGACTGCGAGAATCTTCGCAGAAAAAATGACGAGATGAAAGGTACATTTTTCTTGCCTCTGATCTTTTGTTTTTCTGTTTTACTTTCATATTTTCTGTACTCAGGCTTCCTTCTTAAATTCTTTATTCATATATTAGTTTCAAATCGGACTCGTTTCATAGAAAGACTCAAATTTGAATCTATCGCTGAAGAAGCTCGCGTTGAAAGAGATTCTTGGATGGATCAACATACTAGACTAGACAATCTTTACACTTATTCAATTGATCACATAAATAATCTTACTAATGAGAATAATCAATTATTGCAAAGGAAGAATTTATTAAGTGGCGAGGTTGATCGCCTCTCATATTTGTTTTTTAAGGCTAATTTGGGGATGGAATCTTTATCAGATGAGAATAAAACTTTGTCCCAAGAAAAACATAGATTTTGAAGCTTGATGGCGATTTCCTCGCAGCGATTAAGTAATCTTCAAATCTCGTCTGAAGGGTATGGTTGGCGATAAATTCGATTATGCCATGAATCAATGGGAGAATTGTTTATTTTCATTAATCCAAAACTTAACTTCGCGAAAAGAAGGTAGTCAATTGACTTCCTGTCTTGTTGATCTTCTCATAAAATTTTGTGTTATATTCCTTGTGAGATTTTTGTCTAACTGATCTTTTATTATTTTATTGCTCGCAGAATCAGAAAGAAATCTTCATTCTACCATTGCTGATCTGACCGCTAAATTGGATAAAGTTCGCAAAGAAAACAAGTCTCTTCTTTCCAATTATCTTGATGCTCTCGACAAAGCAGAAAGAAGACTTGATTATATAGAGTACTTTCAAAACATAGAGATTAGGAATCGTGATAGAGGTTTCCTTCGCAAGGTCCACCTCAGTGCTGAAGTTCTTGTGAACGAGATTCCGCTCTCTAATTCTCTCCCTCCTATATCTGTTCCTCCTCTAAAGGTTGATGATGATGAAATTCCTCTTCCCATGGATGAAGAATTAGAGTTTTCTAATGAAGAAAATACCACCCAAGAAGATGGTGAAGAAGAAGCAAGAAGTCCTCCCAAAGAATTAACTGCAAGTGGCGAAGTAATCGCTGATGAATAATCAAAAGAAGAAGAGACTCGCGATGAAAAGGATGCCGATGAAGCTGATAACTCTGGTGAAAATAATAAATCTGACGAGCAAGAAGAATGAATCTGGCGAAGCCATCGCTGAAACTTGAATTTTATCTTTGCTTTCTTTTTCCTCTTCTTTCTTGCAAGCGATGTAACTTTTGAGACATTTAGAATTTAATTTTCAACTTAGTTTACTTGGAATATTTTCAAGGAAGATAATGAAATGTTACTTCTCCATTCCCCTATCTTCCCTTTATTATCTTTATTGAAATGGTGAATTTGCATTTTATTTGTATATGCGATGCGATGAATACTGTTCTGAAAAATTCTGAAGGAATCTACAATGTTAAGAATTTGCCTTCTTATACATTATTCTGCGATGAATATTTCCTGCAATCTTAAAATAGAATAGTTAATTGGTAAGATTATTCTTTTGGTCTTATTTTTCCTTCCTAGTTAAAGGTCTTATTTTGCCAAAATTTTTTATTTTTGCGACAAAATCGCAGAACGTCTTTACATTTGCATATATTGACCCATTGATCTTGCCTTATCTTTCTTCTTTGATTGTATTGCGACAATATGACAAGTCTAAGCTCTCTCGCGAGATCAAAGCCTCGTGACATTGTCGTCTTGCGATGAAATCGCAGGACGTCTTTACACTTTCATGTAAAAACCCATTGATCTCATCTTAACTTTTGGCTTGTTGCCTCTGTATAATTTACGTCATGCGACAATATGACATGCCTAAATGTTCTTGCGATCATAAAGCCCCATGACATTGTCGTCTTAAGATACTTATCAGCTCCCTAATGGAGGGTGGCGCCCTTATCTTCCCCCTAGTTTCCCCTTCAAGGAGGGCACATCGGCCATACAAGACTAGCTCCTCCCATCCAGATTTACCAACAACCAGCTATTTTCGCAGCCTCTTGTCCTTTATGCCTATATGGCTTATAGTTACAAGACTGCACCCTAAGTGGGGTTTTCTTCAGGCCAAGTGCATCATATCCAAGACTTACCAAGAATGGCAAGGGAGTTTCGTACGCCCTTGGCACCCTTGGATCAACCGTGTACCTCGGCGCCTTGGTCATACTTTGCACTTCTTGGAAGATATTCTCGGTCGTCCAACCAGGGTATAACCATATATAGTTGGAAATCCAAGATCTCTCTCCCGGATAGGTTTTCTTTAACCCCAACATCTGCATGACTCGGGATCCCAGCCGGTATAACCTTACCCATGAATCATGTCAAGAGATACCCCCTCCTATGACGTGCTATTAGGTCTTACATTTGCCTCTTGCGAAATTTTATTCGCGAACTAGGGTGCACGCCATAAAGGTTCGTCCCATTCTATTAATCTATGCGAAATTTGTATTCTCTTTTCTTGCGATAATGCTCGTTGTTTTTGTTGTGCTTAGTTATCAGAAGAAATTTTTAGTTGTAAATAGAGATTGAAGAATTTATTACCTGTTTCATCATATAACATACCAGTATCTCTTATCTTGTAGAAGATGTCATTGATAATACCTTTTCAGAAATAATCTATTCCATGGTCTATCGAGTCTTTGACCAACATCTCTTCCTTCAGGATCCATTAGTTTGTATGCCCTAGTTCCAATTATCTCTTTTATGATATATGGTCCATCCCATTTTCTCGCCAACTTTCCACCACTCTCTCGCTGATAACTTGGTGTTTCTCGCAGCACTAAATCGCCAGGTTGAAATTCACATTTCTTAACACGTTTGTTGTACTCACGAGCTAATCTTCGATGGTAATTTTCCATATGTTCCAAAGTTTTTTCTCTTTTTTCTTCTAATCCATCCAATTTATTTAAAATCATTCCAGCACTTAGATTTCTTTCCCAAGCCTCTCTTTTTGTTGTAGGGATATCGACTTCTGTTGGTAACACAACTTCAACTCCATATGTCAAACAAAAAGGTGACACTCCAGTAGCTTCTCGTCTAGTTGTATTGTAGGCCCATATTGCATTATGCACCTGTTCACACCATGCTCTATGGTATCCTTCTAACTTCTTTTTCAAGATATCTGCGATTGTTTTATTAGTTGCCTCAGCCTGACCATTTGCTTGTGGGTATAAATGAGTAGACTTTCCATATTTTATATTAAATGCATTGAGTAACAATTCTATATTCTGTCCCTCAAATTTCTTTCCATTATCAGATACTAATTGTGCTGGAATCCCAAATCTGCAGATTATATTTTCAAAGATGAATATAAAAATATCTTTATGGAGAATGTGTTTTACTGCATTTACTTCTCCCCATTTTGTGAAATAATCTGTTGCGGCAATCAGATATCTTCTTTGTCCATAACCAGGTACAAATGGTCCCACAATATCTAACCCCCATTTCCCAAAAGGCCATACACTTGTTGAAGATGATAATGGTGCTCCTGGTGCATGTATCTTTTTTCCGTATCGCTGGCAATCTTCGCAACGCCTTGAGAGTTGCTTTGCATCCTCATGCATATACGACCAGTAATAACCCTGCATTTTTGTTCTATATGCTAAAGATCTTCCTCCACTGTGATTACCAGCATCACCACTATGTAACATCTTTAATATTTTTTGTCCTTGTTCTCTCGTCAAACATCTTAGCGATGGTCCATTAAAAGATCTACGATATAACACTCAATCTCTTAGCTCATAATTGGTTGCCCTACTTTTCAACTTGTGTGCTTCTAATCTATTTCTTGGAATTTCTCCTCTTGCCAAGTTTGCATGAAGATCTGCTCGCCAATCCGTGATATTGCTCGTGGTTTATCCCTCGCCAGCTTCTACCATCATTACATCTGTATCTTCTTCTTATTTGTTTATCGATGGAAATGAAAGTGTTTGAATTTTTATGCACCTCGCCAATGGATTTGTCATCATACTAGATATGAAAGCGAAAGCATCTGCGAGCCTATTATCTTTCCTTGATATGTGTCTCCATTTTATTTTTGGAATTTTCGCAGATAATTCTTCAACGAGTCTTTTGTATTTTCTCAGGGATGGTTCATTTGTTGTGTACTCACCTTTTATCTAACGAATAACTAATTGTGAATCGCTGGTGATTCTGGCATTTTCCAAATTCATTTCTATCGCAAATTTTAAAGCATGGATCACAGCCTCATACTCTGTCTCATTATTAGTGGATGCAAATTCTAATCTAAATGAAAAAGCTGTTTTTTCTCCTTCTGGTGATATGAAAACAACTCCAATTCCATTTCCTTCTCCATTGGATGATCCATCCACTAATATTTCCCATCTATTGGGTTCTGTTAATAGCTCTTTTGGATCTCCGCATTCCTCTTCTACATCCATCATCTCCTCCACAACTTCATCATTTTCTAAAGGAAATTCAGCTAAGAACTCTACGATGACGTGTGATTTTGGCGAGGATAAAATTTCATACTGTATATCAAAGTGTCCTACTTGTGCATTCCATCTCTCAACTCTGCCTGATCTCTTTGAATTTTTCATTACTGACTCAATTGGCACTTTCGTTAACACTTTGACCTTATGTGCTTGAAAATAGATGCGAAGTTTGAAAGTTGCATGTGCCAATGCTAGAATTATTTTCTCAATATTTGAATAATTTCTCTCTGCAGAATTGAATGTTTTACTAATGTAATAAATTGGTTTTTCTACCCCTGCATCTACTCGGAGCGACACATCACTTAACGCATATGTGGTTGTTGCAAGATAAATCAATAATTCTTCTCCCGGTTCTGCTTTCTGTAAAATAGTTATGTTCGTTAAATGTTCATTTATTCCTTGAAAAGATTTTTCGCATTCATCTATCCACTTGAATTTTGCTCCCTTCTTGAGTATATCGAAAAAATGTTTGCATTTGTCTGAAGATCGCGAAATGAACCTTCCCAGCGAGTCTAAGAGTCCATTTAATTTTTTCACATCCTTTACCGTTGCAGGTGTTGGCATATCGCGAATTGCTTGTACCTTTTCTGGATCAACTTGTATTTCTTATTTTGTTACAATATACCCCAAAAGTTTCCCTGAAGTTACTCCAAAAGTACACTTATCAGGATTCACTTTAATTTTGAATTGCCGCATTTGATCGAAAATCTCTTTCAAATCTTGCACATGATCCTCAACTTCTTTGCTTTTGATCAGCATATCATCTACATACACTTCTAATGTTTTGTGGATCCACTTTGCAAACACCTTCTCCACCATTCTTTGATACGTTGCACCAGCATATCGTAATCCAAATGGCATATTTGTATAACAATATAATCCTCTTGGAGCAAAAAATGCGGTATGTTCTTGATCTTCTTCAGCGAGAGGTATTTGATTATATCCTTTATACCCATCCAACGATGATATTCTAGAATTTCCTGCTGCTGATTCAACCATCTGTGGAATATCTGATAATGGAAAACTATCTTTTGGACAAGCCTTGTTTAAATCAGTGAAATCTATACAAATTCTTATCCCCTTATTCTTCTTTGGGACCACTACCATATTTGCAATCCACTCTGGATATTTTTCTTGCCTTATAATTCCTGCGTCGAGCATCTTCTGTAATTCTTTTTCTATTTGAGAATGATATGTTGTTGCGATCTTCCTTATTCTTTGCTTAAATGGTCTTATGTTTTTGTTGATTTCTAATTTATGACATGCTATTGACGGGTCTATCCCTGGCATCTCGTCTGTAGTACCAGAATATCGCCACAATTATGTTCACGAGAGATTAACGACACTTCTGCGAGTGTTACTGAAAAAATCTTCAACAACATTTTACGAGCGTCACAAAATAATTCAAAGAATGACGAAGTTGACGATTGAAGAGGCATATTAGAAGAGTGTTGTTTCACGAGGGTTACAAAAGTTGGCGAATATTAACATTGTAATTACCGCGATGAGATCGCAAAATAGATCCGAAAGAAGGGGAAAACTTAGATGTCACCCACTATGTAATTTCCTATATAAAGGGTTCAAATAAGTCCAGAAAAAGGGGAGGATGTATTTTTTTAGAGTTGAGAGATTCTGGAGGAGGGAGAAAGTTTTAGGAGAGAGAGATATTTTTCAGAGAGATTTTTAGAGAGAGAAAATGTATTTTACTTTATCATCTTCTTCCCCAAAACTAGATTTAGAACTCCATTAATGGAGATTATCAATGTAAATCAAATGTAAATTGAAACAATCATAGTGAAGAATCATGGATGTAGATCAAATTGATCGAACCATGTAAAAATCCGTGTGTCTATTTACAATTTTTAGAATTTTAATTATCAAATTAGTTTAGATTAAGAGATTATTATCAAGATATTACAAGGGGTGTGTTGTGGGAAATCCTGCAACTACATTTTAGATGTAGTACCAGAATATCGCCACAATTATGTTCACGAGAGATTAACGACACTTCTGCGAGCGTTACTGAAAAAATCTTCAACAACATTTCACGAGCGTCACAAAATAATTCAAAGAATGACGAAGTTGACGATTGAAGAGGCATATTAGAAGAGTGTTGTTTCACGAGGGTTACAAAAGTTGGCGAATATTAACATTGTAATTACCGCGATGAGATCGCAAAATAGATCCGAAAGAAGGGGAAAACTTAGATGTCACCCACTATGTAATTTCCTATATAAAGGGTTCAAATAAGTCCAGAAAAAGGGGAGGATGTATTTTTTAGAGTTGAGAGATTCTGGAGGAGGGAGAAAGTTTTAGGAGAGAGAGATATTTTTCAGAGAGATTTTTAGAGAGAGAAAATGTATTTTTCTTTATCATCTTCTTCCCCAAAACTAGATTTAGAACTCCATTAATGGAGATTATCAATGTAAATCAAATGTAAATTGAAACAATCATAGTGAAGAATCATGGATGTAGATCAAATTGATCGAACCATGTAAAAATCCGTGTGTCTATTTACAATTTTTAGAATTTTAATTATCGAATTAGTTTAGATTAAGAGATTATTATCAAGATATTACAAGGGGTGTGTTGTGGGAAATCCTGCAACTACATTTTGGCGCCGACTAAGGGGAGCTGTGGATCAAGTTGAAGAAAATAAAGAGAAGTTAGCAATTGTTGATGATGAATTCAATTGGATCTAAGAGATACAGGGGAAAATATAAAAATTTTAGGCGAGAAATGTATACGGAGAAAGAGAAGTGGAAAAATTGAAGATCAGAAGCAGAGGCGAAGAAATTGTCAACAAAATGAAACTCACATAAAGCTACGCCAAAAAATTCATCCAAAATGATTAATCCTGCTACATCTCTTCTCAATCCTTTTCATTTTTTGATTACTTTTTCAAATAAAAAAAATAAAAAATAAAAAAATTGTTCTTTGAAAAACGTGAAATATCTCTTACAAATTGGACGTAAACTGGGTTTTCTTTACAATCTTGTGACAAGCGATCTCAGAAGGATAGATCCATTTCCATTTCCTCAACCGTTCTATTTCATAAAATGATTTTTGATTAAAGACCAAATTGGATGATAATTTCACTATTTATGAATTTTGATTTTCAAACCCATATACAAGGGATAAGAACCATTGAGAATTTTTATTTAGAATTGATACCAATTTTTGATCACTGATGCTCGCAGGGGAAAAACAGAAATTCCAATGATAGAATGACGAATAACATCAGGAGCTCACAAAATTAGGGACTTAATTCCAATAAGAGAACATGAATGAATTGTTGGTGATGCTATGGCTGAGTAGTTATGCATTTGAAGCTACAAAATGGCAATTTGAGTTATGAATGATGTGAAGTTATAGACAAACGGTAGTATATTTGAGAAGAGGGTGATATTTGGAAAAATGCAATGGAGCAATACATCGGAGTTTGCAGCGAAGTGATCGTAATCTAACTCGCTGTGTCGTTCGCACTACTTCGCCATTAAAGACACGAAGAAGGTACAAATAATTAGAGACTGTATAGTCATTAGTCACCAGCAAGAGGGTACAACTAATGAGCACAATAGTCATTAGTTGTCAGCAAATATTTTCTTGCTCAAACGGGATTAATCATTAGTCATGTTCATGATTAAGAGAACACGTTTTAGTCATTACTCAAGCGGAAGGTGAATATATAGTCTGGCAAATGTTTTCTTCATAAAAATTCTCTTCGCAAACGTTCCCCTCACAAGTATTCTACACCAGCAAAAATCACTTCATGTAGTACATTTTGTCAACTATTTTGTGGAAAGGAAGAACAAATTTTTTGACGAAGATATGAAGATAGATGATTGCGTCAACAGACGCCGATGAAGGATATTATTTATCAATAATTTTTGACGAAGGTGTATAGCTAATCAGCACACTAAAGAAGTAGAACAATAGCAGCAAAGACCCAGTAAACTCATAATTACTGCATGTAGCGAATGGATAGAAAGAAAAAGGACGGAATACTTCACCAGATACAAGATGAATATCAATAGTTACTAAGATTGACGAAGAGGTCAAATTCAATTATCATCAGCCAAAGACCAACTCACAGAAATGTACAGCATAACCAAATCCAGCGAGAAAAAACCTAGCGATGGAAAGAAACAGAAGAAGCTAATCCAGCGAGAGGCAACCGCGAGCAAAATAAAGAAAGATGAAATTTATAACCCACCAGCTCACTCTATTCCACCAAAATAAACTGCGAGCAACACAACCAGCATAAAAAGAAGCCAAAACACTCTTCAGCGAAGAAAGGGATAAGAACAGAGCAAAACAAGTTCAAGAAAGAAGAAGGAGAAATTAAGCAACCTGCGAAAAAATGTCACGAAGCAGTTGACAGAAGTTACTTTACAAAGAGGAAACTTAACCCTATTATAGAGGACGAGCCAGAAAAAAAAAAATGGGAAGAAAGGATAAATAAGTACACTAAACAAAACGAAGCAAAAGAAGCCTAGTGAATGCAAGTAGGACGAAGGATACTACAGAGAGCTCTTATTAAAAATTTATAAGATAATAGGCCCCTGAAACGTAATAGTGTCCCACATTCATCTTCTACATGGGACGAAGGATAATAGTGTCGTTATTCATCTTCTGCTTGCAGGCATTTTGTAGGGAGTAGAAAGGCGTATCTCCTCAAAACACCAGGACGTTATAACCAGCGCCAAGACAACCCACTAATTGCATAACAAGTTTGGGGCAGACGAAGACACACATTTTTACAAAGATAATATATTTTGGTGAAGAAGAAAAAAGTTTCAGGCTGGCCAACTCATAGGAAAAAGGAGGTTCATGCAGCAGGGGAGTAAGGTGTATAAGACAATAATATCAAATAACGAAAGGCGATGAGCTCTTGCAAAACGTATAGATACAATAAAATGGTAAGCAAAGAAAACGGACGTAGAGCGGAGATGATATTTCTCAGTGAAGTAGCTAAACTCTCAAGGAAGAAATACTACAGCCAAAGGAGACTCATTAAGAGAACCAGCAATAAAGTACACGGTAGTAACATTTCTACGAAGATGATATTGTTTTGACAGATAACTTTGGAGGAACATTTTGCGAAGAAATAGAATATGCAATGACAAAACTTCGCAGCATGTGTGAAAATAGAGCAAAAGGTGAAAGAAGAAGAAAGACGCAGAGAAGATACAAAACAATGGTCAGGTCACGAGAATTTAACGTATTAAAGAGGAAGCACAGAAGACAGACAAAGACTTACAAGTAAATAAATTAGCATGGAAGAAAGACTTGTAGATGCGAAGGGATGGAGAGGAAGAGTCACGCAGGGCAAATAAAATGCATAGAAGAGCTAAGAAGTGAACGTTTGCTGACAAATGGAAAAATGAAGCAATAAAGGATATTAATCAACAAAAAATAACCAGTATCTGTGAAGTTCATAATTCATACGAAGATTCATAGAAGTATATCATGAAAAGGAAATTAGAAGGATTTGCTGCATGTGAAAATAAAGAGTAGAGTTATAGTAAATTAACATACAGCAAAGACGAAAGAAGGTACATATAAAGATTCCAGCGAAGAACCAAACGCCAACAAACGGTTAAAAAAGATGGTCACTATAGTGGAAAAGTTTAGCACATCATCATGAGAAGTTTAGCACATCATCGTCATCCAGTAAATTCATCGCTGGAAAAGTTTTGTTCCCAGCGAGAAAATAAAATAAACCACACGTTTGCATTCATAGTATGACAAATGGTTTTCAACCAGGAAAATGCCTTATGTTTTATCGTTTTTTATCGACATGTTTTATTATTCATGTGGGGGATTGTTAGAAAAAAAAAAAACAATGTTTTGTTTTAATCAAAAAATGCATGGACCATGTTTTGATCCCAAGACCTATTGCTCCCTAGATGTTTTTTTCATGTGAATGAATAAAACATTAGTCCCATATAGACTAAAACACTAAGAGTTTTAGACCTTTGTGTATGGGGAAAGCCCTAGACTATGGCAAGGTTGCCTAAACCTTATTGCATTTCTTATTCACAGAACGCCTTTCGGCTCGGCTCGGCTCGGTATAATCATGAAAAGGTGAAATTAGAAGGATTTGTTTTTGCATGTGAAAATAAAGAGTCGAGAAGAGTTATAGTAAATTAACATACAAGCAAAGACGAGTTGAAAGAAGGTTTACGAAACAAAAACATATAAAAGTTGTATCGCAGAAATGGTCACTATAGTGGAAAAGTTTAAACATCATCAAAAGTTTAGCAATCATCGTCTATCCAGAAAAAGCACATTATCGCAGTATAGACGAGTTTAGTGTAGACGTGATTACTCTGGTGAAAACTTCTGTGAAGATCGTCTCGTGTGGAAACTTGCCAATGACGTAGATCAACACATTTCAACAAGAGCTAAGAAAGCCAAAACTTATTTCGTTAAAAACATCATCAGCAATCAACGAAAAGAGAAGCAACCAAGCTGCGAGCAACACAAACAAAATCCAACACAGCTGATTGGGTTTGCTAAGTTGATGCAACAAGACATAAGATTGATTCCCATATCTCGAAATTTTTGCTGCTGTGAAGGGTTTCCAAGGTTAACCAATTTATGATTAGGGCCAATATTTCAAAAGCCCACTAAAGCAAACCAAGCTATTTCACGCAAGGAATTGACTAGCGAGCAGATGAAGTCTAGTTTCAGCACGGTATATCTTGGGTATTTCATTACTTCGCCAGATAATTAATTATTTCGCAAGTTAATTTGGCGAGAGAGAGAGTTAGAACAATTGGTATGGTGTCAGAGACAAGCCAAGAGTTCATTTCTTATTTCTTCTCATTTCACAAGTAAGTCAAATATTTCACGAGAGACATAAGCAACAGAAAATCGCCAAAAAAAGCTAAATACCACTTCCTTGAATATTTTACTTACAGAAAATGAAAATTTTTGATCACAAGATTTCAAAAAAAAATTTAAGATTTCAAAAAATTTGAAAAGTGATATAATCGCAAGATTTCTAAAATTTCTAAGATTTCTAAAATTTCTAAGATTTCAAAAATTTCAAAAAATTATAAAAAATGAGATCAGAGCAAAAATTTTCAAAGATCTCAAAGAGTACAATAAATGAAACTATCGTAAAGATTTCTAAGATTTCAAAAAAAATTGATTTCATTTCCAAAACAGCGATACCCTCGCAAGATTACAAAGATTTCAGAAGATTATAGAAAATGGAATTCTCGCAAAAAATTTCAAAGATTTCTAAGGTTACAGAAAATGAAATTATCGCCAAAATTTCTAAGATTTCAAATTTCCAAAATACGCGATACAATCGCTAGATTTCAAAGAAGATTTCAAAGATTTATCTAGAATATTTCTTTTACGAAAGAGATTTTTGGTTTAACAAATGCGATAAAATCGCAAGATTTCAAAGAATTCAAAAGATTTTAAAGAATATTTCAACTCACAGAAATGATCAAAACAAATTTTTATCAGAGTTGTGAGCGTAATCGCGAGATTATTCAAGATTATATAAAGAATTGACAGAAATGAAAGAATGAAGAAACGCGAAAATATCGCGAGAAACGCGAATAAGATTTCGCAGAGACATAAGAATGGGACGAACCTTTATGGCGTGCACCCTAGTTCGCGAATACAATTTCGTAAGAGGCAAATGTAAGACCTACAAGCACGTTATAAGGGGGGTATCTCTTTACATGATTCAGCGATAAGGTTATACCGCTCTTTGGAACCGAGTCATGAAGATGTTGGGGTTAAAGAAAACCTATCCGGGAGAGAGATCTTGGATTTCCAGCTTTATAAGGTTATACCCTGGTTGGACAACCGAGGATCTCTTCCAAGAAGTGCAGAGTATGACCAAGGCGCCGAGGTACACGGTTTAGCCAAGGATGCCCGGGATGGAAGAACCTACCCTGGCCATGTTTGGTAAGTCTTGGCTATGATGCACTTTGCCTGAAGAAAACCCCACCTAGGGTGTAGTCTTGTAACTATAAGCCATATAGGCATAAAGGACAAGAGGCTACGAAAACAACTGGTTATTGGTAAATCTGGATGGGAGGAGCTAGTCTTGTATGGCCGATGTTCCCTCCTTGAAGGGGCAACCAGGGGGAAGATAAGGGCGGCACCCTCCATTAGGGAGCTGATAAGTGTCTTAAGACGGCAATGTCATGGGGATCTAAGATCGCAAGATCATTTAGGCCTGTCATATTTTCGCGTAAATTATACAGAGGCAAAAATCCAAAAGAGAAAAAGTTAAGATGAGATCAATGGGTTTTTACATGAAAGTGTAAAGACGTCCTGCGATTTCATCGCAAGACGGCAATGTCATGAGACTTTGATCTCACGAGAGAACTTAGACTTGTCATATTGTCGCATAACAGGCCAAAAAGCCTCAAGAGAAAAGATAAGGCAAAATCAATAGGTCAATACATGCAAATGTAAAGACGTTCTGCGATTTTGTCGCAGAAATAAAAATTGGCGAAATAAGACCTTTAACTAGGAAGGCAAAATAAGACCAATAGAATAATCTCAAACATTAATTATTTTCTTGTAAGAATGCAGGAAAGATTTGCTCATCGCAAGAGAGAAAGCAAGTACTATTTAGAATCTCTCAGAAATACTATTCAGAGTTTCTCAGAAGTATTAATTAGAATCTCTCAAGAGGAATGTCTACAATCTCGTAGCATTATTCACAATCTCGTCACTATTCATCGTCACTATTCACATCATTATTTCAAAATCTCGAAGAAACGTTCAGAAATTCGCAGAAACATTCAAAAAAATTCAGGCTAATTCAGCATATTACAGACTATTCCAGAATTTCGCAGGAGAAATGATTACTTCGCAGAATATGATCATTTTATCAAATGAAGCAGAGGCAATTCGTTCATTTAACATTTTCTCAGGGATTCTTCCTTCATAGATAAAGAACAGAGGCAACTGTGGATTACCAAGAAAACATTTTATGTTCTTTATCTTCGCGGCAAGAATCATTTCCAAAATGGACAGGGATTTTCACCAAAAAATGAAGCAATAATTTCACATGAACAGAGGCAAAAAATGGATACTTCTTATATTTAGAGGATTGTGTACTTCATATACTTCTTCAAGGATACTTCATACTTCACGAGCACTTCAAGAGTTAATACTTCTTATTTACTTAACAAAGATATGGAACTTCGCAAAAGAATAGAGGCAAGTATATACTTTTCAAATTCAGTATTCTTTCGCTCATTCCTTCATCAACAAAAATCAAAGACTATTACAACAACAGATTTTTTCTTAAAGATTACTTTTCAAGCAATATTCAAGAAAAAAGAGGCAAGATGTAGTACCAGAATATCGCCACAATTATGTTCACGAGAGATTAACGACATCATGAGCGCGTTATCGAAAAAATCTTCAACAACATTTCACGAGCGTCACAAAATAATTCAAAGAATGACGAAGTTGACGATTGAAGAGGCATATTAGAAGAGTGTTGTTTCACGAGGGTTACAAAAGTTGGTGAATATTAACATTGTAATTACCGCGATGAGATCGCAAAATATATCCGAAAGAAGGGGAAAACTTAGCTGTCACCCACTATGTAATTTCCTATATAAAGGGTTCAAATAAGTCCAGAAAAAGGGGAGGATGTATTTTTTTAGAGTTGAGAGATTCTGGAGGAGGGAGAAAGTTTTAGGAGAGAGAGATATTTTTCAGAGAGATTTTTAGAGAGAGAAAATGTATTTTTCTTTATCATCTTCTTCCCCAAAACTAGATTTAGAACTCCATTAATGGAGATTATCAATGTAAATCAAATGTAAATTGAAACAATCATAGTAAAGAATCATGGATGTAGATCAAATTGATCGAACCATGTAAAAATCCGTGTGTCTATTTACAATTTTTAGAATTTTAATTATCAAATTAGTTTAGATTAAGAGATTATTATCAAGATATTACAAGGGGTGTGTTGTGGGAAATCCTGCAACTACATCGTCCATGCTCCACGCGAAGATATCTGCATACTCTCGCAAAAGATTTATAGTTCTTTCTTCCTCATCTGCCTCCATTCTAGTCCCAATTTTCAGCATTTTAGGCTCTTCTTTACTCCCAATATTTATTTCCTTTGTTGGTTCCGCTACGACATAACTGGATTCAGGTTCTCCCATTGGTGTTGGTGCTTTCAGAATTATTTCGAATTCATCTCCTTCTTGTGGGATTTCACTGGGTATTCCTTTTCCTTCTTTTGCTCTTATCGTGTAAACTTTAAATTCTTATTCCTTCTTTGATTCTCTCGCCAATTTTCTGCGAGCTTTTCGCAACTTTGGACGATTTTCACAATTTTTCACTTCAATTTGGTAACATAATTTTGCAAAACCCATATCTCCTCTAATTTATCCGATTCCACTGGGCATAGGAAATTTAATGCACTGATGCAACATTGATGTTACAGCCTTGATTGCATGTATCCATGGTCTTCCCAATATCATATTGTACGGTGATTCCACATCTACCACACATAATGATACTTGTGTTTCAATTTCTCCTAGTGGAATTCGTACCACTATTTCGCCTTTAGGTTTTATTAACGATTTTCCAAACCATGAATATGATATGTTGAATTAAACATTTCTTCATCCTTATATCCCATTTTCTTAAAAGTATGATAGAACATTATATCCACAGAACTTCCTGCATCTACCAAAGTTCTATTCATAGCCCATTTTTCTTCATATTTTATTGATTATCCCTTTCTCACTGGTATGGAGGATATCGTAATTACCAAAGAAGATGTATGACTTAGATTTTCTTCTGGTATTTCTGCTGCTGTAAATGTGATTTCCTGCTTTTCCCAATCTTTAATGATGATATCTTCTCCACTGTCATAATCTTCCTTCCTTCAAAATCTCGTTTATGTATCTTCCCCTTAATGTTTTCATGAAATCTATCAACTATTGCTCTTGTTACCATATCACATTCCAATTTCCTACAATCCTTTTTGATTCTGATCATTCTTCCCTCAATTATCTCACTGATCTACTTAATGATTTCCTTAATCTTGAACAATTTTTATCTTCTTCTTCGCTTTTTCTTCAATTTTCGTTAATTCATTCCCTGTTTCTAGCGCCAAAATGTAGTTGCAGGAATTCCCACACTACACCCTTGTTAATATTCTATAGAAATCTATTGGAAATCAATTAAACTTCAAAGATTTAAACGACACTTTATTATTCAAATCTCAGAAATGCTTACAGAATTGGAAGAAATCAAGATTACAAATATTCTTTTAAAGTTTCTCTCTCCTCAATACTCTTTCAACTCTCAAAAATACATCATCATTTTTTTGGATCTATCGAGCCCTTTATATAGGGATTTATATAATGGATGACATCTAAGTTTTCCTCCTATTTAGGATCTATTCTGCGATCTCATCGCAATTACTACAATATTCTCTGTCGCAAGAATGATGACCATCGCAGGATCAACGTATTCTTCTTTTACTTCTTTTATCGTCAGTTTCTTTTGGGTATTCTGTGACGCTCGTGAAACGTTGTTAAAGAATTGGTAGTGATACTCGCAGAAACATTGTTAATATCGCAGGAATAGCGTTGTAGCGATATTCTGGTCCTACACAGCTAGCTTGGCTACAGAGGATTACAGGTTGAGTGGCCGGTGTTCCTCGTGCTGGCGTGCTGCTGGTTCGGTTATGGAGGTTAGTGCCATAGAGCGTTGGCGCTGCGGGCCCAGATGCCTTCTTCCGTGCATGGTCCAAAAGGAAAATCTTCCGTTACTCGGATTCCAAAAGCGCTATGCATATAAAATGGAATGCTAACTTTCTCCCCTTTTACCATTCCCTCGTCTGCTTTTTGTGTTCATTTGCAGCAGCTCGATCATAGGCGTGCCAATCATCTTCATATTTTAGCTAATAGTGTAATATCAGTGAGTAGTTGATCAAACTTGGAAATTTAGCTGGTATGAATGATGTTCTTTGTTAGCAACGGCAGAGTAAGCATACACGGAAACAAAGCAATCTCCAATAGTTATAATCAGTAGCAAGGCGAGCCCAGAAAACTCAAAGTAGGTGATGTTTTCTCTTTTGCGCATACAACCACCCAACAATATCATCAATCTTATCCAAAATGTGTAATAAGGTTCTATCTCCAGAAGAATGAGCATCTAACCTCTCTAGTAGATTTCAAAATTTACCAAACTCCATTGCACTCCTGAGATGGATGGATGAAATATATGCTCGGCAATGATCATGTCAGGGATAATCTAGGAGAGTGTAGCTGCGTTGTTGATCCATCCTTGACTTTAAGTTATTTGGTATCTGGACTGCTGAGCTGGTTTCTGGAAGTCTTATTCTTTACTTTTTAATTACGGTGATGATATGATGTGGATGCTTATATGGTCGAAATCTTCCGGAACCGCTGGGTGAAGTAGACCAGCTGAGAGGCGTTCCGTTGCCGACGTGCTGCTATCAAGTATCCAAGGACTTTATTCCAGGAGACATCCTTTGAAACATCTTCTGAATCTTGGACTATTGTATCGAATAGAATGCGATGATCATTTCACAGCTACACTTCTGTATGGTCATAGATCCGATGACATGGTCGGATATATTAATATCTCTGCGGCGTGCTTTTGGAGTCTTTGATGCATGTGCACGGCTTCATGTTGATAAATTCCTGCGGCTCGTAAAGCTTTGACAATGACGATGATGCTGATATCAGAAATAACCTAGTTGAGGGACGTGAGGACATCCTGTGCTGGCAGTCCCCTGTTGTAATTATCCTAAGACTATTTTCACTTGAAAGACGTACTTCTATTGCATTTGCTGGTAAGGTGGTTGACGAATTGATGAAGGCGGTAATCTTTTGGATCCGTCATTTGTTGATCAGTGGGAGGGAGTCGCATTTGATATCTCTACATTGTATCCAACTTATGGCAGCCCATGCACCCCTTCCGTAGGAAATTGAAAATCTAGAAACACTGAATTTGGCTTTGTAGGCGATGTGCAGGTTCATGCAGGCCTTGGGTAGGCGGTGTTGAGTTCTATGTAGGTGATGTGGAAAACATGGTGGAGTTGGTATGTGTGGCTTGCTGAGGCATAACTTTCCTCTTTGATTCTTCACTAACAGCAACGCTTATGAATGTTTGAGCCAAATAATGCTTATTGGTTAGGTGCCTTCCAGACAAGGAGGTGGTGATATCCTTGCGCTACATCTTTGAAGAGTGCTGACCTTGTCACGGTTATGACTTATTGGTTGGTTGTCCCTTCTGAGTTAAAAGGTTCAGTGAAAGGATTCTGTGTTGATCCTCAGTCCCCAAGTGTAGTTTTCGTGGTTCTATATTGTATGGTTGGTGGGTTAACCATGATAAATATGTCACCATCTTGCCTCCATATTGGTGGCTCCATTACTTCCTCCGTGGGAAACTAAATATGCACAAGTTCGGATTACCTTTGTATATAGTAGTTGTTGCTATGATGAAGCTCTGATGGTATCAACAAACGATCAGCAACGGTTATTTGTAGCAACTGTGATCAGAAAAGACTGCGTTTTCGTGGGAACAAAGACAAGCTGGCTGGTGGTTGGATGGCTATGGTCACGATTCTTGACAGGGAGAAGTGATGACTACGGGCAAAAATCTTGGCGGGGAAGAGTGGTGGCTACGGCCATGGATCTTGTAAAGTAGGAACGGAAGCTACGGGCATGAACCTTGGACGACCACGGCCATGAACATTAATAGGCTTTGATAACTCACGTATGTGAGTTTATCCCCTTTATTCTTCTTTTTGGTGAAACGGAAGCTTCGGGAGAGAAACATTGAAGCGGAGCGGCATCAGGAGAGAATCATTGAAGCGGAGCGGCTCCCGGAGTGAAACATTAAAGTGGCTCCTGGAGAGGAACGTTGAAGTGGCTTCTAGAGCGAACGTTGAAGTGGCTTCTGGAGAGAAACGTTGAAGCGGAGCGGCTTCAGGAGAGAAACGTTGAAGCGGAGCGGCTCTTGGAGAGAAATATTGAAGCATCTTATGGAGCGAACATTGAAGCGGCTTATGGAGCGAAACATTGAAGCAGAGCGGCTTCAGGAGTGAACGTTGAAGCGGAGCGTCTCCTGGAAAGAAACTTTGAAGCGGCTCCTGGAGAAAAACGTTGAAGCATCTCTTGCAGCGAACTCTGGTGAGGGCGCTATTAGCCATTGACTTCGAAAGAAGAGTTGATATGATATGGCATATGGTAAGGCGGCGCAGAAATAGTGATGATCGATAGGTCGTGTTTTCTCTTTCCGGGAAAGAATACGCTACTTCTGTTTGATTTTCCCTTGCAACTCTCAGAGTCTTGATGGTTACAATGTTGAAGTCGGAGGCCGCGTCAGTCAGTATGCTTTCAAACTCGATACCTTTCAGGTGAGTAGTGGTTAGGAGTCCCCGGTTATATTTACCGCCGTACCTTCCAAGAGAGACTGAGATTTTGGGGTAGCTTCTCCAATTGAAGATAATCGCCTGCCCGACGCAACATGGTTTAGGGCTGAAAATATATGCTTCATCATAGATTACACGGTTTTGTGAACAAATTCCCCAGATTACATTGATGCACAACTCCACCAATTGATGTTCAGTCATATTTGGATCATCATGATCTAACGACCGAATTCTGAATCCCTTGACATAATCATTCGGATATTCTTTGTTTCGCTCCCTCTGAGTTGTGACCATGTCCGTCTGAGTTTTGGCAAGAACTTCTTGTCTCTCTGTGAAATCAATAATGGTAATATGAGGTTGGTTTCGTCTAGCTCCTCCAGTATCTCGTCTTGACGAAGAAGCGGTAGCATCCCTAGCTCTGGTAATAGGAGGCGTCACGCCAGAGGAGATGCTTTCGGTGCTGCTGGTGTTGGTGCTAGAGGGTGTAACGCCATGGGATGTGTCGACTGTGCTTGCGAACGGTATATTGGTATTGGTTATTCCCTTTTTCTCTCATTGGATACGTCCACATACTCTGTCTGCATCGTCATTTGCGGGGGCACAGACCTCAAACAAGGATTCAACATTTTTGTGCCATCTCTGAGATCGGTGGCGTTCTCCGAGCGAATGTTTGCTGGATCTTTCTACAACCGGTTTTCCATACTCTTTAAGAGACAAAACACCTCATTTTTGCATCTTGAAAATATCAGCTTGATTTGCAACAACATTTTCTAATACTTTTGCCATACCTTCCGTGGTGATTGGATTTCGAGCATCAACGACTTTGGAATTGTTTGGGAAGATTGGAATGAAAATTGAGAAATTGGCTTCGCAACCGAGAGATTAATCTCCCACTGTGGTCGCTAATTGTTTGTGCGGTAAAAATTGTTTCTGCTGGTTTTGGTAAATTTGGGTGTGTGGATGAGAAGCAAATCTAAACCTAAAACAAATGCATTGCACGGGAGTACTTTAGATTCGAGAGATATAAATATGTACGATCCTAGCCTAAACCAAGAAATGGTCATTCCAGTCTTGCTTCGGTAACAAAGTGAAGGAGAAGGGTTGGTCTTAGGGACGGAAGCGAAGAAGGTGTTGAGACTAGAATGGTTAATTCAGAAGGTGTGGCTATTTTATGACTTGTATCAGAATTTGGAACTTGCTTGCGGAATGAAAGCTATCAGTTCTTTGGTATTTTTCTGGATATTATGTTGTTGTTCTAACCAAAACTTGCCATCTGGTCTAAATAGGTAAAACCTATTTATACAAGTCATATTGAACGCACCCTGATCTCGTAAAAAGTGGGAAAGATGGAGTGATGGAGAAGTGGGGTCATGTGTAAATGCCAAAAATCACGTTCCCACTATGAAGGAAACAAGTTAGTTTACACCCACTACTTCTTGCCGCCACTAACTTCCCTGCTTTCTAACACTTTCTTATAATGGGCGTGTTACACGCCGCACGCTGTAAACCACCAGACCAATACTCTGATGAGCATCCCCCAGTTTGTGACATGTTTGATGTCTCGAGCGTTTTCTTAGAAAACGTGTAGCAGATTGCTATGTGTGGCAAGTCAAAATTAGGAGACTTGCCATAGGAGAATAACATGTGATGCTATTAGGCTGGTCGCCTAAGACTTGTCATAGGCCTGTCAATTTTGTGGCGAATTTGGACGTCTGAGATTGTAACTCATGAGAAAGGGTGGCCATTGATTATGGCCACACTCTGTTGGCGCATGATAATAGCACAATGGCATAGTGGAATATTTAGCGCATGCTAGTGGCACAATGGCATGGTTGGCATAATTAGTGTATGACGGTGACACGCAAGTAGCGCCTGGCATAGCCAGGGCCGTTGGATTTTGGCACATTGGTGTTAGACCCAAATATGGATTGGCAACATTAGTTCCAGTTGCCAAATCAATCCCAATGCTCTGGGTAGCATTACTTGGCTTGGTTGGCGTAACAACTTTACCTAAATTAGGGTTTGGTATGCCGAAACCCTAATTAGTGCGTGTGGCATATGGCCATGGCACGATGATGTTTTTGTGCAAACGGTGCCATAACCATGCCAAAAGAACTATAGCAAGGCCATAATGTGGAAACGACCACAGTAGCAAGGGTTGCTATGAGTGGCTATGGTATGACGCCATTCTTAGGGTTTCCTGGGTCCCGCATGGCTCGTGGCATGATGTGGGGCCCAAAGTGGCACGTTTGGCATAGTTTGGCCTTTTAATGCGTGTGGCGGGCTTAAAGCGACCTGATTGGTTAATTGAAAAGGGATCTGGCAAGAAGCATGGGCCCGACCTCATTCTAATTGCGTGTTGCATATTTAGAGTGACCTGATTAGTCGATGGAAAGGCGGCCGGCAAGCAGCATGGGGCTGGCCTCATTCTAAATACATGTGGCGCATTTAGAGCGACCTAATTGGTCGTTGGAAAGGGGGCAGGCAAGAAGCATGTGGCCGGCCTCATTATAAATGAGTGTGGCACATTTAGAGTGACCTGATTAGTCGATGAAAAGGGATTCGATAAGCACCATGGGGCCAACCTCATTCTAAATGTGTGTGGCGCATTTAGAGCGACCTGATTGGTCAATGGAAAATGGGCGGGAAAGCAGCATCGGGACGACCTCATTCTAAATACGTGTGGTGCATTTAGAGCAACCTAATTGGTCGGTGTAAAGATGGGCCAGACAAGCATGGGCGTGGCCAGACTTCCATTATGCGGATTTCGAACGAACTAATTGGTCGATGGGAAATAAGGGTCGGTCGGGCAACATGGGGTGTGGCCACTTGCAGGTGGCGTCGGCTGGCCTATGACATGGACACACCTCCCTTTTTTCCGCTCATATTCCGCGGTTCCTTTTATTCCTTGTTTTCTGATTTTGGGAAGGATTTTGCACCTACTAATCCATGGAGGATTAATTTCCTAGCTAGTTCGCCTAAGCTTAATTTCGACCGGAGGGGTCTAATATACTACGCAGGGCGCAAACCCTAATTTTTGCAAATTAGTCAGGGTAATATTTGAATCTTGTGAATTATCACAAAATTGATTGAATTCCATGTGCTGGCACGGAGTTCTTTAAGTTTATTGCTAGAGAGCAGTATGCTTTCCGATTGAGTACTTTTATGCAAGGACCTTAACCTTGATACTTGGAAATTCGTGCTACTCTACTGAGAGTGAACACAAATTGTCATGCCATATTAATATTAAGGGTTCGTCTAGGGAACATAGCATAAGAAAAATACTCAGCAGGCTCCATCATTAGTGAGTAATGCATCTAGGATCTTATATACTCATTAGGCTCTATACTAGTGAACAATTCATCTAGGAGCTTGAGTTTCAATATAATATGAAGAGATACATAGGCACTCATAAAATTTTGATATATTCTCCAAATTCCCTGAGGAACATAGACATATCAATATCTACTACATCTGGTATTGGGCCAGGTAGATAGACTTTTACAGTTTTCGCCCTATACTAAAAACCACCAACACCCGATCTACAAATTGGCGACCACAGTGGGAGATTAATCTCTCGGTTGTAATCTCAATTCGTCAAAATGGTTGATCTTTGGTCAGGTTCAGTTACAAATCCTAACCCAAACGGTGCTAGCACTAGCAACAATAATGGTGGTACTCCAGTCACTCCCGCTTCCAACAGTGGCGCTACTGATACCACCCCTTCTCAAACCAACATCGGAAATAATCCTCTATTCGGACGGTCTCCGAAGAAATCAGAGAAAATCTTCCTACCATAGTTGTTCTCATGAAGGTTCAGGAGGTTCTCACCAAGAATCATACAGATATGACTGCAACACAGAAAGAGTTGTGCACTTATCTCAAGACTCTCACTAATAGACTGTCGTCCGAACAAGCTCAGCCCCAACGTGAAAAAGGAAAAGCCAAAGAAGTATCCTCGGTCACTGATCCTAATACCTCCCAAATCCAGATTTTGGAATATGATGAAGTTGATACAGATAACCCTCCAACGAAGGAACCATCAAATGTCTTCACTCGAGAAGATTTGGAGCATCTCTTGGAGAACCATGGAAAAGATAAGATATCCTATATCCATCGTCATCAACCTCTATACCCTGCTGCTACACAGAGAATTCCTTTTCTAAAGGGTTAAACTTGTCCAATATTCACGCTCTATGATGGAACTGGAAATGCTCGAGAACATGTTTCCCGATTCCTAGAATCATTGGGTGAACATGAACACAATCATGAAGTCAGTCTGAAAGAATTTTCAAAATCTCTGACCGGACGAGAGTACACCTAGTACAATAATATCACGTCATAAAGTATCACCTGTTGGGAGAAATGATTAATGCTTTCTACCAGAAATACTTTTTTGTTTCGGAACAAGTTACTATCTTTGATCTGGGAACGATATTTCATAAGAATAATGAATATCCGAACGACTATTTGAAAAGATTCAGAGTCCAAGATTTGGATTATCACGATCCAAATGTCACAGAACAACAACTTGTATACTTGTGTAGTAACTGAATGATCCCAGTCTATAGAGCTTTACAGGAGAATCTTCGATTCCATAATTTCTCATAGCTTCATGAAGCAACCAAACGGTCAACGACTACTGCTCCGACGTTACTGGAAAGAGAAAAACCTACAAAAGAGGAGCCTCGAGGAACTCAAGAAAGCACTAGGTGCCTAATCAATAAGCAATACAACCTTCAACCTTCCAAAAATATTGTTGTTGAAGGGAGCAAAAGGAAGGATGATACAAACATAAGAACACTTCTCCGACATCCAAGCTACTGCAAAATCATTAAGGAAGGATAGCCAAAATAAAAATGCACAAGCACCGACTCAGCGTCAGCAAAATGACCAAATAGACCCAGACTTTACTTTTCCCATTGAAGAGGTGATCAAGCTATTAGAAATCTGGATCCAAGATGGTGCGATCAAATTGCCTCCCGTCAGGAGAAAGCTAACTGAGGAGGAGATGGAGAATCCACGTTATTGCCGCTTTCATAGATTTGTCAGTCATCCAAAAAGCGATTGTAGAATCTTGAAGCGTATTTTCAAAGAAAATTTCGACTCAGGATAACTAGGGACTGAATGGGTACACATGAATCCTCCCATAATCAGGACTTTCACCATTTCTTAACAACCTGTCAAATAAGCAATTCAATCTTTGATCGATCATGTATGTGAATTGCTTTATCTATCAAAAGCTTTGAGGAAAGACATGTTTATGGCTTTGAATCACATAGTATCATGGAAACACTTGTCCATTCCAGAAATGGTCCATGAACTTCTAGCCATAGACAATGAGATGTACGACTGGGGACTTCTTACCATAGTCCATCTCAAAGGAAATAAATTCAAGAGAGCGTTAATCGATGTTGGCACGGCTGTCAATATTCAAGAAGCTACTCATGCTCCTATCTCAGTCAAAGATCACGAAAGAATGCCCAAAGATGTGTATGGCTACATCATTCTCAAAATGAAAATTGGTTCCAACCTAGGTAGAAACCAAGTTTCATATAATCAGGGAGAATACATGATATGAAATGGTCCTTGGATGAACATGAATTCCTCCCATAACCTTGCATGAGTGTCCACATGTGACACAAAATCGAAAGACTTCCAGTGCGCGAGCATGGAATCCCACCATAAGAGAAATACCGAACCAACAAAATATGTTCAGAGTAAGAATAGTCAAGCCTAACAAATTTCATGAAGGTGATTCAGTTCTCAAAGCAACTAAGCGCAATCTCTATTCTTCAAAGAGTTCCAATTGGGAAGGGCCTTTCATGATTACCAAATTTTTTGTTGGTGGATACTACAAGTTAGCTGATATGGATGGAAAGACCAGTGTACCAGTAATACAGGAAAATTGGCTCAAAGCATTTGGCGTCTGAGACATTCAGCATTTTGGATGTTATATGTTCAAGGCATGAACACCCAAAACATCTAACATTTCTAGTTTAGGATTTTCTTTCACCTGTATTTTCAATTCTTACAAAACATTTGCAATACTTGCATTTAGTATTTGAATCCTGTAATTTATCAAAGTTCATTTTACTCAAAGAAAATCTCTATCAAATCCAAAAGAAAATCCTCAATCCACTTATCCAAAACCAATCAAAAAATAAAAACCAAAATAAAACCTCACATCTCTCAGAAGTTCAAGGTTCAAGAGATCATAGAAGGCAAATTAAAGGAAACCGGCAAAGTAATATTTCTAATGCTCTGAATTCTTTAAGACTTGCAAATCCGCCTTCTCAAACTCCATCTCTTCGGTAAATCTAGCAATCTTGGCCTCCTTCTCCACCACAACATCACTGGGAAAGGATATGTTCTTATCATGTATGTCATTGATAATGTTGATTCTTTGATGAAGCCACTTCACATTGAATCCAAGTTTGTCAGGATCCTCCAAATTGTACTCACAATCAAAGAGTACATCTCGAGTAACAATACTTCTATCTCTGGTTCGTATATCATCTATAACACACAAGATAGCTCCAAAATTCATTGTTAAGAAGTAACTACGTTTGGGGTCTTTGGTAACGAATATATGACCATATCTCTCCCATATCTTCTTGTACAAGCTAGCATACCGAGTAGAAACACTAAATCCACCAACAGTTAATGATATGGGAGTAACTCACCAAATGGAGGATCAAAAATAAATCCCTTCATTAGGGTATTCATGCACCACCATACGAGTATCTATCATTGGAGCAACTTCTTATATCATTGTAACAATTTCTTCTATCACTGAAGCAGGAACATTTTTTTCTATTCCTGGCCCAATTTCTTCTATCTTTGAAGTAATGGCGAATTAAACCCCGTTCTCTTCAACAACTGCAGTATCAACATTTTAATAACCCTAAAGTGTAGAGATGTTTGTACCATCACTTTGATTCACCATGTTGCTCATACCATAATCATTAGGTTGATTATCCTCAACTTCGTCATTTAGCACCTAATATGATGATTACATGGGATTAGAGCACTCCAAGCATGGAAATCAAAATCAATCATAAAATTCAGAATGTAAGTGATCTATCATCATCAAATTTCTTCATTATGCATTCAATACATGAGCAAATGGTGTAAAAGTCACGAAAAAGAGTTTTACAATAAGCTCATCTGAGGAGATTTTACGCTACCCTGTATAAGATACAAATCTGGGAGAAATTGGTAAGGAATCTAAGTTTCAATCATATGTCAATCTCTTCATATGAATGTTCTCTACAACATATCCAAAATTCATGACAATTGGATAAACTAAAAAAACAATGTGGCTGAAACATTGAACAACATGACAGTTGAAAATTTTCTGAAACTTTCCTGGAAGTTTACTGTTTCATTGATTTAGACCCCTAAACATGATAAAAACTTAAAACGCTTCTAGGATAAAGCTAGGAAATTTCCTAGGCATAATAAAACTAGGGTAGATCGCCAAAATCTGATGCCGGATGAAGATTCTACAGGGTTTTCACTAAAAGACTGAATTCTGAATTTTCTGGTGACGTATTTCGAAAAAATTTCTCATTTGTTCACATGGATTCTCATTCATTCATTCATTCATTCACAAATCATAAAATTTATACTTCTATGAATAAAATACAATATGGACACTTACTTGAGTGGTCTCTAAACCGTTTGATGGATCGATATTGCAGGCGTCACCATGTCCGTTTCTCAACTACATCTTCTATCCTAATCCGAGACTCAACTAATTGTAGACTATAAATAAAGATATAGTTTTGACAACAAGATTGAGATAGAAACACTTGTGAGTTCGGCCAATCAATGCTCTAACAAAATGGTCTTGTACTTTCTACGAGGTAAAATTGGTTTGGAGATACATTTCTTTCAGAAATCCTCACATTCTGAAAAGACAAAAGGACAAGATTTTTACCGATAAACCAATGTCTTCATTAAGCTTCAACTCGAATAAATTTATAGAAAGACTTTTTCTTATCTATTATTTGAAAATGAAAAATATTAAGTGCATAGTTGATGTATGTTGACATTCAAAACTGTTAGAGCTTGCTCGGTTGAACCCACCAAGCGTTGATATGTCAAGTTTGGTTGTCATATATTAGTATCAAACTCAATTAGAGTTGAAAAAGAGGGGGTCTAACAACCTCACCCAATATTTCGATTAGCAATCTGTATAGACTAACTCTAATATACTTTTAAGAGAATCAACTAGATAGTCAGACTCAATCTTAATAAAAAGTATATCAAGGAGTTAATATCTCTATCTCTCGATTTGATCTATACTCAAGCAAATAGAAATCTGTGAGGCTTTATCAAATACAAGAGATAAAAACTTGGATGGTACCAAAGACCAATATCCAAGGATCAATCAATTTCCAATCAACAACCAAAGGTTGGATTTCACAACTGATAGATAAAACGCACAACCTGTGATATTTCAATTATATAACAAAATATAATGCGGAATAAAAATAACACATACACCAGAAATTTTGTTAACGAGGAAACAACAAATGTAGAAAAACCCCGGGACTTAGTCCAAATTCAACACCACACTTTATTAAGCCGCTACAGACACTAGCCTACTACAAACTAACTTCGGTCTGGACTGTAGTTGAACCCTAATCAATATCACACTGATTCAAGGTACATTTGTGCTCCTTATGTCTCCGATCCCAGCAGGATACTACGCACTTGATTCCCTTAGATGATCTCTCCCACAACCAAGAGTTGTTGTGACCCAAAGTCGAAGACTTTAATAAACAAATTTGTATCACACAGAAAAGTCTACGATAATAGATAAATCTATCTCCCACAGATAAACCTACAAGTTTTGTTCTGTCTTTTGATAAAATCAAGGTGAACATGAACTAATCAATAACTCGGACTTATATATTCCCGAAGAATAGCCTAGAATTATTGATCACCTCACAATGATCTAAATCGTGTGGTAGCGAAACTAGATATTGCGGAATCACAAACGATGAGACAAAGATGTTTGTGATTTCTTTTTATCTTGCCATATCGGAGATATAATCTCAAGATAATTATTCAATTGAACTCGTACGATAGAAAATGGCAAGATCAGATCGCTCAACTACAAGAGAAGTATTTTCGTCTGGCTTCACAATCCCAATGAAGTCTTTAAGTCGTTAACCGAAAGGGTCTCGAGAAGAAACCTACGGTTAAAGGAGAATCGACTCTAGAAAACCAACTAGTATCACACATGAGGTGTGGGAATTAGTTTTTCTAGTTGCTGACGTCTCCTTTATATAGTTTCAAATAAAGGTTTGCAATCTAAGTAACCTTAGTAACAAAGCATTCAATATTCACCGTTAGATGAAAAACCTGATTTATCCAAGATAATATCCTTCAACCGTTAGATAGAAACTTAGCTTGTCACACACACAAATAAAATGTATTCATTTAGGTTTGAGTAACCGTACCTAAACGTGTACACTTAGTTGGTTCACAAATAGTTAACCAATGGTTAGCCATATGAGCACTTTCATATCAACCATATTCATCTTCTTCATAACTAGTTCAAATGAGTCATAGGAACTAGTTCAAGAGTTGTTCAATTGCTTAAAAATTTATACATATACACAATTGAAACAAAATCAGTTTGATTCATTTGAATCAATTCATGAAAAATATAACCACAGTTTGCAAAGATTGCATTCCTTATTGATTAATTATTTAAGTTCATGAGCTAACCGATTTGAGAAATATAACCATCTTGGGTACGTGTAGGGGTATGCGTACCTTAGCTACCGAATTTGAGTTTACAAACTCAGCAGAAATTTTCGGTTGAAAACTTCCATGGGTACACGTACCTAAGGTGACTGGTTTTAAGTTTGCAAAATTTACAAACTAAAGCAGAAATTTTAGGCATGAAAACTTCTGCCAGTACGCGTAAGGGTAAGCATACCCAACCAAGGTAGTTAATATCGTGTATCGGTATCGTATCGGTCGGGTCCTATACACATATACAAATGATAATATATGTTTTTATAGGCGATACATCATTAGGATTTTTTTAATATTTATTATTTATAAACAAAAAAATATATTGATATAACCATAATAGAAAATAATTATTGTAGTAAACATACTTCAACCTTACAAAATAAATGGTGGTTGATTAGAGCCTTATACTATCAACGACGAAACCAAACATTGAATGTTTGTTGGCCCATCAACATCACAGTTACAGTAATTACATCCACCATAATCATATATGAAGTTACCAAAATTAGTGGGGTTACTTTCTTGAACAAAAAGTTCAAGAAATCATAATCAGAAGACAAAATATATTAGTGATATATCAGTGTACAAGTGAAACCTATATTATCAGTGTACAAGTGAAACCGATATATCGGTCCGTACAGGAAGATACACGCATTTTTATCGTTTCTCCTTCGTATCGCCAATATTTTTAATATCGTAAAGATTTCTTCATATATCCTATAAAAACCTTTAATATCGGCCTATACAACCGATATTGACTACCTTGTACCCAACCTGTCTCCTTCACCAATACCGCATGCACACATATGCACACACTTGGTTTTCGGTACATGGACTTACACACTAATGTGCGAACATACTATATATGCTTATATCCATAGGTGGTTACGTAATCTCAACTCTATATTTCAATCATTGAAACATTATTCTATAATGTTATAATAGTTGTTAGACATAAGAATTGACTATCTCATCAAAGATATTTTCAAGATTGAAACGTCATCATGACTTTCGTCACGGTTAAATATGAAAAGTGGTTAAAGCGAAAGCTTACCAACACATATTTCGAGAAAAGATAGGCGAGTAAACTCGGCTCAAAATAGCAAATTTGTATGTACGAAAACTATCATACTTATACGACTGTTGTCTCAAGAGTAGGAGATAGATAGACTTTTAAGTGATAGATAAGTTCAAGTCTCCACATACCTTTTTGGTTGGATGAAGTTCCACTGGTTCCTTGAGTAGTTCTTCATCTTCGTAAGATAATCGACATGGAGTCTGGAGCTCAACTATACTTAACTATCATATACCGAGACTTAGTCATAAGTAAATTAGAAATCAAGATGTATAGTTTTGATCACTAATATTGACAAACATGCTTGAGATATAAATGCATGCGAGTTCGACCGAGCAATGCTCTAACAAGAGTTTCTTGATTAAATGTACTAGAGTCAACTTAGTTTAGGTTATACTAGCAAGTCTAGGAATGTTGAGACATATAAGTATTACCTTTAAGACCTTAAGAACATGAATACGCATCGACTACAATAAATACATCATCCTTCAACTTGAGGTTAATGATAATGACTTGACTTGTTTCCATTCTTATCGCTACTGTCAAGTCGTTAAGATTGAAAACATAACATGCGAGGTTATATTTAAAATTTTAGTATTAGACTTGGTCATTTTATCATGATCAAAGTGTCATGGAATAATATATGATTACGAAGTATAATGTTTATCTTTTGAACTTTTTCAATGCGACATCAACATAATCTATGTAACTCGTTACTTGATTATGTATTGGATATAGGTACGATTTCATCATAAAAAACTATGTTTGATTAGATATGTTTAAAGGAATTACATAGACAAAACTTTTTTCGTAATTGGGAAAAAATCAATAGGTGTTTGGTCTGGTTTTCCATGAAGATCTTTTGGACGACCAATTCGAACTTAAGGTGGTAATTCTTGGTAGAACCGATCTTGACTTACGTTTAGTTATGTTAGAACCGATCCATACTTATTTTTGGATACATGGTAGAACCGATCCTAGCTTGTGTTAGGATTCTTGGTAGAACCGATCCCAACTTTTGTTGGGAGTCATAGTAGAACCGATCCCTACCTGTATTTGGAGACTTGGTAGAACCGATCTTAACCTATGTTAGGAGTCATGGTGTCCCAAGAGAAAAATCGAATTTAAACATTCACATGTTACATACGGTTTTGTGTGAGTTTGGAATTAGGGTTTGTTAAATAGGAAAGTCACAGATGTTGACATAATCTGAGCATCATAATTCTTATCATTAATTGTTCAAATATATTCCTTGATACTCAAGGTGATCCCCAAACTGAAACATTCATAATCTTTAAATTAAGATTTTCGAATAATATGTTTTTGATTTTCCATCAATCAAAACATATCTCTTGAAAAGCTATATTAGTTAAGGGATAAAATAATATTAGATATTTTTTAAAGAGAGATTTCAGATGTTGGATATTAGTTTGATATATGAAAACCGAAATTAGGTACTTATTGCATATCTTGAGAATCTTTCGGTTTTGGAATTTCCTCGTTGTCTAAACAACCATGGACTATAAATAGTTAAGTTTGCATTTCTTGCAAACTATCCTAAGAGCCAGGTGTTTTTGGGTGAAAAATGTTTATGCTAATTTTGGTAATTTTGGGTGTGTGGATGAGAAACGAATCTAAACCCTAAACAATGCACTGCATGGGAGTACTTTTGATTCGAGAGATCAATTTGTAGAATCCTGGCCTAAACCAAGAAATGGTCGTTCCAGGCTTGCTTCGGTCACAAAGTGAAGGAGAAGGGTTGGTCTTAGGGAGGGAAGCGAAGAGAGTGTTGAGACCAGAATGGTTATTTATGAAGATGTGGCTTGTTTTATGACTTGTATCATAAAGTGAAACTGGCTTACAAAGTCAAAAGCTATCAGTTCTTGGTGATTTCTAGATACTATGTTGTTACCGACCAAAAACTTGTTGTTTGGTTGAAATAGGTGAAGCTTATTTATATAAGTCGTATTTAAACGTATCTTGGTCTCGTAGGAAGTGGAACGATTGGGTGATGGAAGAGTGGAGTAACATATAACCGTCAGAAATCCATGTTTTCATCATCACTAATTGTCCCGCTTCATGACACTTTATTTTAACGGGCGCATTGCATGCCGCACGCTGTAAACCGCCAGACCAATATCCTGATGAGCATCCCCCAGTTTGTGACATGTTTGATGTCTCGATGGTGAGCGTCGTTTACTCAACAAAATAAAAAGATATTTCCCACTAATTAAATATAATATAGCGGTAGTAAGGATCGTTCCCACGAAGAGTAATGCAATTGTTATGTTATCTAAATCGGCGAAAATATAAAAGAAGGATAAAAAGAAAAGGATATTGAAGAAATCCTTCGAAGTTACTAACCGTTAACTCAACATTGTACCCTTTTATCTCTTGTTAGACTCAATTGTCACTAACCGTAGGAAAGCAGGTACGCTTAGCAATCCCCAAAAACTCCATATATCACCGGATACAGAACCGCTCGACTACCGGATTCTATTCAAAAGAACCACCTTGACACGGAAGCGCTCGACTACAAGATGTAATTCCCAGAACGCATTAAGATTTGTGAATTTAGGTTTGATCCCAGCAGTAAAACTCGGTACGCTCGGTCCACTTACTGGTGTTGTCTTTACTCGCAATTTCTCCATAGAATCCCTCCGTAAGGTCTTGCGATTTCTACTTGTGTAGGAGTTAAGAGACAATTACGGGTCGACTCAACTCTCTACTAGCATTAGAATGATTAATAAACTAATCTGGTTGTGCACCCAAACCAATCTAAGAACCAATCATAAACCTTCGATATGGTAAAAACAATCCACAATGAATCAATTTAAAACTTGAAACAAACTTGCAAAATAATTGATATTCACATTAGAACTTTGAATTCATCCTTACAATAAAAAAAATAAATAGAAAAGAGATAATTTTACCCCCTAAGGGGGAGAAAAACAGTGAAAAGAAGATATGTGTAAAGAAGATATATCAAGAATGTGCCTAGGGTTCTCTATATATAGTTTTGTAACCTCCTCCTAAAGAAACTAGAAAACCTAGAAAAAATAGGAAAGTTCACCTCCTTAGTCCCGTGCATAACATTCGGTCAAAGTAGGTTCCAAAAACCCTTTTCGAAACTTCTGGAATGACCGCACACCACCCTTAATTTTGTTCGTGTAGAGTAATTGGCTAAACAGCTTGTTGGGCTTTCGAAAATGCATGTTAAGTTCAGCCCAAATTCATCACTGGACAAATTTCCAAATATCATTCACGTCCAAGGCTGGTCACGTTCTAACAACTGGGCTCGCCTCTACTGAATAGTCCAGCCCAAGTCTTCGATTTGTTCTTAGCTTGTCTGTCCCGTAGAACTGACAACATCTCGGAAAAACCAACTTCAGGAACTCACGGATATTTTTTGCTTTCAACCACAGCCATTCGACTTCATGGCAACAACAACTAAATACTATCATTCGAACGTCACCTGCAGTTCCCTGTTGTATAACTAACCCATCTCCTTTAGCTCCATAGTTCGAGTTACGTCTCTGCCAAGTTCGAACTTCTACATTTTCTAACTCGAGCTCAACTCATTGATATTCCCCAGTCCATCAAACCACCATTCGCTGCATTATTCAGTCACTACCAATATTGCTCGTTACTCCATCAGCACCACAGACCTATTAATCCTGAGCATCCAATCAACATCGTTCTGGCATTCACTCCTCTTCTCATTCGAAAATACCACAGTAAACAACTCCACTCCATCATTGCTTCCCAAAAGAATTGTATCTTCATTTCCTGGGTCTTCTCAGCACGATGCAGTTTCTAGCGTTTATATCTTCTCCATCTATCTCATCAACAGCTTCATCCATCTCAGTTCCAACCAACAACACGTTTTCTCATCATCGCTGCCAATGCTCAACTCCTCCATTCTCTGTATTCGTTCATCATTCACAGTGATGCAGCTCCTTCCCGAACAGCGTTTCCAATAATTACAGTGATGGCAGTGACGTCTAACCTCTCATCTTAACTCATCTCCAAACACACTCCAAGCCATCAGTAGTCACCAATACTCGCTGCTGTCAATAAACTACATCGTCAATCCATCACTTCATCCTTTAAACCAACGAGTTCCATAGCCATGCAGCTTCTGTTAGAATTACCTCTAAACATGTTCTAAACATGTAGATTATTCTAGAAACAAAGAATATAAGGTAAGCCTCCATAGGCATAGTTGTTAGCCTCCAAAGGCATAGTTGTTAGCCTCCATAAGCATAGTTGTTAGCCTCCAAAGGCATAGTTGTTAGCCTCCATAGGCATAGTTCTCTTCTTCTCTTTGTAAACCTATAAATAGGCATTTGTAGTATCATTTGTAATCATCCAAAAATATCAAAAACATTGTATTAATGTTATCTAAATGAAAACTCATTCAATGAAACTCTTTGTTTTGATTCAATCTTGATATGGTATCAGAGCAAGGAGAAGGATCCTTGTATCTAGTGTTGAAACTTCTGCAGTGGCAACCCGTCGTCAATACAACATTAAACATAAGTCTGTCACCTGCACTCATTGTAGTAAACGTGGTCATACCAAAGACAACTCGCTTTAAGATTATCGGGTATCCAGATTGGTGGGATAAATGCGATCCCAAGAAAAAGAATTCCGCTGCACAAAGACATGTGGTTAGTAATCTAACCTCCGCTATGTAAACAACCAATGGTAAGGTTTTTAATATTTCGCAAGTTGTTCCTAATAGCTCATGGATAATTGATTCGGGTTGCAGACCATATGACTTTTGATTCCAGACAGGTTTCTCCTCTTAAAACATCCATACACAACTCCGTTTGCACAATGAGATGGATCTTTGGCTCCAGTGTAATTGGAGAACAATCATTAAATCTTACGGATACATTGAGTCTAGATTCCGTTTTAGTCGTTCCCTCTCTAAATTATAATCTATTATCAGTTCCCAAATTACTAAAGTCTTAAATTGTGTTGTTATCTTTTGGCCTAATTCTTGTGTGTTTAAGGACATTCGAACACGGCGGACGATTGGATCTGGGGTTAGAAGAGGAAAGCTATACTATCTAGATTTGGAGTCAAAATTTTCAGAAAGATTATCTAACGCTTTAGTTGTGAATGGTACTCAGGGGGAGAAGGAGAAATCACAAATTTGGTTATGGCATAGACGGTTAGGGCATGCTTCTTTTGGCTACTTAAGAAAGCTATTTCCTAGTCTATTTTCAAAGATTGATGTTTCTAGTTTTCAATGTGAAGAATGTGAACTAGCTAAAAGCCATCGTACTTCGTTTCCATCAAGTTTAAATAAAAGTCCCATTCCATTCATGATTATTCATTCTATGTTTGGGGGCCGTCTAAAGTTAACACTCTTGAAGCGCACGATGGTTCGTCACCTTTATTGATGATTGCACTAGGATGACATGGGTTTGCTTGATGAAATCAAAAGATGAAGTGAATAATTTATTTCAGTAGGTTTCACAAAGTAGTCAACACACAATACAATACAAAGATTCAAGTTCTTGAAGTGACAACGGAGGCGAATATTTAAGTCTTGATTTTCAGCATTATTTAAAAGAATGTGGTATTGTTCATGAGACAACTTGTCCTAATACTCCTCAACGAATGGGGTAGCTGAAAGGAAAACCGTCACTTGCTTGAAGTTGTGCGCGCTTCATTAATATCAGCTCATATGCCGTTAACTTATTGGGGTGAAGCTCTTGCCTCTGCAGCATATGTGATCAACCGTACACCTTCCAAAGACTATCATTTTTCGAGACACCTTTTCAAGCTCTCAGTGAGGCAACAGTTTCGCCAACAGTTCCAAACTTGCCTCCACGCATATTCGGTTGTGTAGTATTTGTGCACTTACACAAGAACCAACGGAGCAAGTTATCTCCCCGAGCTTTAAGATGTGTCTTCGTAGGATATGCTGCAAGTCATAAAGGATATAGGTGCTACCATCCTCCAACTAAACGAATGTACATCACATTGGATGTTAAGTTTCATGAACACGTGATGTATTACTCGAAGTCTGAACTTCAGGGGGAGTATGAAAAAGAAATTCAGACTCTTGACTATGAAGAAGACATAATCGAAGAAGATGTTGTTCTTGAAATTCCAAAAGAACAGAAAGTTAGTGGGGAAGAAATTAACACAGATAATGAAATTGAAGCTATAAATGAAGTTGAAGATGATAATGCATATAGATCGAGAAGATAATGCGAGATGAAGTTGAAGAAGATAATGATAGATCACCAACCCCAATCCAACCGTTCGCTGAAGATGTTCTTGAACCTGCAAAGAAACAATTGCCAGAACGTCGGAATAGAGGTATCCCTAAATCTATGTATGAACCTGATATTTCATCAAAAGCTAAATATCCCATGAGCTGGGTTGCGCGGACGCGTAGACGCGGACACGACGCGGACGCGGACACTACAAAATTCTCAAAAAACTAGGACGCGGACGCGTATATACATATTTTATTTATATATTATTTATATATATAATTATGTATTTATACAACAAAGTCAAGTATTTCCATTCTAAAAATTAGAAAATAATGTTACATGTGTATAAATTTCAAAAGAAAATGAAAGATCGTTTGTTTATACACGCCGAAGGTCAAGCAATCAATCACTATTAAACACATGGCACAATCAAATTGCATTCTTAGAACAACACATATGCCCAACCAAGGGTATATGTGATGTATTTCCAATTACAAAATCCTAATAAAGAGTTACATGATTGATCTAAATGTTTGTCTTTCTTCATTTAGTTAATAATAGTAAAAATAAAGGAAGAAGTTTAAATGAAAATGGAAAAAAAAAATGCTTCAAACCCAAGTCATTGGTGCGTCCAAAAATGACGCGCGCGGGACGCGTATTTGGTGCGTCGGACACGCGTCGTGTCAGCGTCAAACGCGCGTCCTGCGTCCGACGTGAGTCGGACGCGGACACTGCACCAAAATCGGTGCGTCCGTGCATCCTAGCCCATGAGTAATTATATCTCTAATCACCGTCTGACCGAATCAAATAAGTCATTTGTGAATCAATTATCTACTGTAGTTATTCCTAACAGCGTGCAGGAAGCATTATCTGATCCGAAATGGAGGGAAGCTATGATCGATGAGATGAAATCCTTACAAGAAAATAATACTTGGGACATGGTTGAATGTCCATAAGGAAAGAAAGTCGTGGGATGTCGCTGGGTTTTTACAGTCAAATACAAGGCAAATGGTGAAATTGAACGCTTTAAGGAAAGATTGGTTGCTAAAGGGTATAGCCAGACTTATGGTGTAGATTATAATGAGACATTCACACCTGTAGCTAAAATGAATACAAGTCGAGTCTTGTTGTCTCTTCTTGCAAATTTGGGTTGGCCATTGCAACAGTTTGATGTCAAGAACGCCTTTTTACATGGAGATTTGTCCGAAGAAGTGTATATGCGACTTCCACGGGGAATGATGGAGTCGAGTTGCATAACGGAAAAGTTTGCGGAGTTAAACAAGTCATTGTATGGTCTGAAACAATCTCCGAGAGCGTGGTTTGGAAGATTTACCAAGTCTATGAGAGCATTTGGTTATCGTCAGGCAAATTCAGATCATACTTTATTCTTAAAGAAAAATCGAGGTAAGATTACGACTTTAATCATATATGTAGATGACATGATAGTTACAGGAGATGATCCGAGGAAGAAAGAAAGGCTCTCCAAAATTATCTATCAAGTGAATTTCGGATGAAGGATCTTGCTTCTTTAAAATACTTCCTTGGAATTGAAGTATCTCGATCAACAGAAGGAATATTCTTGTCACAAAGAAAATATGCCCTTGATTTGTTGGAGGAAACAGGTATGAAAGCATGTCAACCTGTAGATACACCAGTAGAGCCAGGTTTGAAATTATGTTCGGATGGCAACCAAGTACCTGTTGATAAAGGAAGATACCAAAGGCTCGTGGGTAGACTAATGTACTTGGCACATACAAGACCCGATCTTGCATATGCATTGAGTATTGTTAGTCAATTCATGCATAATCCTGGAGAAACACATATGAATGCGGTAATGCGAATCCTAAGATACCTGAAGTCTGCTCCAGGAAAAGGGATCTTGTTTAAGAAAGGTAAAGACTTCAAAAGTATGGAGGCATATACCGATTTCGACTATGGTGGGTCATGTGATGATATGAGGTCTACTTCAGGATATTTTACCTTCGTTGGGGTAATCTTGTTACATGGAGAAGCAAAAAACAAGGAGTTGTTTCACGATCAAGTGCAGAGGCTGAATGGCGAGGTATGGCGCTGGGTATCTGCGAAGTTATGTGGTTAAAACGTCTCGCTAACCGAATTGGGGTATCCTCCTAGGAAACCAATTCGTTTGTCTTTGCGATAACAAAGCGGCGTGTGATATTGCACACAATCCAGTTCATCATGATCGCACAAAACATGTGGATATAGATAGGTTCTTCATTAAATAGAAGTTGGATAATGGGATCGTGGAGTTACCTAGAATTAGATCGGAAGAACAGGTAGCTGATATTCTAACTAAAGCAAAGTTCCAAGTAAAATATTTCGAAGTTTGTTGGCAAGCTAGGCATGAGCGACATATATGCACCAGCTTGAGGGGGAGTGTTAGAATTACCTCTAAACATGTTCTAAACATGTAGATTATTCTAGAAACAAAGAATATAAGGTAAGCCTCCATAGGCATAGTTGTTAGCCTCCAAAGGCATAGTTGTTAGCCTCCATAGGCATAGTTCTCTTCTTCTCTTTGTAAGCCTATAAATAGGCATTTGTAGTATCATTTGTAATCATCCAAAAATATCAAAAACATTGTATTAATGTTATCTAAATGAAAACTCATTCAATGAAACTCTTTGTTTTGATTCAATCTTGATAGCTTCCACAACTCCTAGTCTCGTCTCTGTTATTCAACACCACCGAGTTTATCACTTCCCGTTCTTCCATGCCATCAGCATCTCGATATTAATTTCTGGCAGCAACTCCATATAGGTATCATTACCATTCTGTCGATAATCACCACAAACCACCATCCCTTAAGTCCATCTCCTCGAGCTCTAAAAACTTCAGACAACTGCCATCGTCACAGTAGTTTCCACACGTACCATGCATGCCATGCATCGAATGTTCTTCTCTGCAAAAGCACACATTGCTGCTATCATTCGACTGCCATGAACCATTCCGTTATTGCCATCGACTACCAGAAGCACCTCCATCTCTTTGATATTTAATTTTGGTGAGCGTCGTTTACTCAACAAAATAAAAATATATTTCCCACTAATTAAATATAATATAGCGGTAGTAAGAGATCGTTCCCACGAAGAGTATTGCAATTGATATGTTATCTAAATCAGCGAAAATATAAAAGAAGGATAAAATAAAAAGATATTGAAGAAATCATTCGCCGTTACTAACCGTTAACTCAATATTGTACCCGTTTATCTCTTGTTAGACTCAATTGTCACCAACCGTAGAATAGCAGGTACGCTTAGCTATCCCCAAAACTCCTTATATCACCGGATACGGAAGCGCTCGATTACCGGATTCTATTCAAAAGAACCACCTTGACACGGAAGCGCTCGACTACAAGATGTAATTACCAGAACGCATTAATATTTGTGAATTTAGGTTTGATCCCAGCATTAAAACTCGGTACGCTCGGTCCACTTACTGGTGTTGTCTTTACTCGCAATTGCTCCACAGAATCCCTCCGTAAGGTCTTGAGATTTCTACTTGTGTAGGAGATAAGAGACAATTATGGGTCGACTCAACTCTCTACTAGCATTAGAATGATTAATAAACTAATCTGGTTGCGCACCCAAACCAATCTAAGAACCAATCATAAACCTTCGATATGGTAAAAACAATCCACAATGAATCAATTTAAAACTTGAAACAAACTTGTAAATAATTGAGCTTCACAATTAGAACTTTGAATTCATCCTTACAATAAAAATAGAAAAGAGATAGTTCTTCCCCTAAGGGGGAGAAAAACGGTGAAAAGAAGATATGAAGATAAAGATATCTAAAATTGTATCTAGGGTTCTCTATATATAGAGTTTTGTAACCTCCTCTTTAAGAAAACTAGGAAACCTAGTAAAAATAGGGAAATGCACCTCCTCTTGACAAAAACTAGAAAACCTAGCAAAAATAGGAGAATATCCCGTGCATCAAACCCCCGTGCAAAGTAGGTCACGAACTCTTGCCAAATATTGCCAAAACCCCTTGGCCACCAAAATTTAATTCTGGCCGTGTAGAATATCTTGGCTAAAAGCCTGCTGGGCTTTCACTCAACTGTCAAGATCCAAGGCTGCTCAAAGTGAGCCACCGCAAAGGCTGGTCATCAAAGTTTAAATCCCAAACAAGGCCCAGCCCATTTGTAGCCTATCTATTAGTCCACCAACGTCATCACAGCTTCTTGCTATGCTCGATCAATATCCATATACGTCATTAGTAATTGTCACAACGTTACTGCCATCTTCCCTGTCTTCCACTGCACTGTCGTCATCGACAACTCACTCTGCCAACTTCCCGTCATACTAAGACCAAACTGCAGCTCGAGCTCTATCAACTGCCAGTATCAACTGCCATTCATTGCCAACCCATTAGAGATCGAGAATCAGCTCATCACCGAGTAACCATCCTTGCTATATTATTAACTTGAGCAGCTATAAATGCAGTCCATACTTCTTATACTTCACGGAAGCTATCCCATCAACTTCCAATGGCAGCAACGTACCTCTATCCCTTGAGCTCTACTGTCAACCATCATAGCTTCATCATCACTGTAAAACCCGAGCACATCCTTTCTTCCGTCGACATCCATCAATCTCCACAGACGTCAATGCTGTTGATCTCCAGCTCCACTCTCTGTCTACTGAGCTCGAGTTCTTCTGCTTCAGTCGCTGATCACCGGAAATTATCAGTCATAACCATCATCGTCTACTGACGATCCCTTCGCTGCTTCTCAGCTCCAAACTCGAGCTTCTATCTCGTCAGCCAACATAAATCGTCCCTTCCATCCAGATGCAACTCCTCAGGCCATACCGCATTCGATCCAACAGCAACAGCTTCTTCTTAGCCTCCTCAAGTCTACTGCCATCAAGCACGGCATCACCATCTTCATAAACCCATCACCTCAACCAATATAGCACTAATCGTCCTATCCCACAGCGACAACGCCACTCCTCAGCATCCCTAACTCACCATCAATAACCATCACCGAAGTGGCATTAGCTTCAAGTTCGACCTTCCATCTGTTACCAACCATTCTCGTCACTGCCATCACCGGAAATGGTAGCAACCATCTCCTTAAGCCCAACACCTTAAAATGGGCCGGTAATAAGTTAAGCCCATGCGTGCCTCAAGCTCCCGCATATTTGGAATCTTGGATCATGACAGCAGTATTAGTTGGTTGCTTCTTCACGCCCACTCGACTGTCCGTAGTAGTTTTCATGCAATGATAATTCCGTCTCTCTTTTTAGCCAATTTGGACGATTTCTTGTTCTTTTCGGGAATAATCTCCAAAATTCCCATAAAATATAAAAGATAGCTAATAATACAATTTCACACGAAAACTAGCTAAGATAGCATAACCAATCGATACTTAGAAAGGTGTTTTTAAGCACCTATCACTCGAGTGTTTTCGTGGAAAACATGTAGCACTTTGCTACGTATGGAAAGTCAAAGTCAAGGGACTTACCGCGTGAAAATAACATGTGATGCTATTAGGCTCGTTTTGGCTGGTCGCCTAAAACTTGCCACAAGTCCATCAGTTTGATGGAAAACTTGGATAGTTGAGATTGCATCTCATAAGGAAGGGTAGTCGTTGATTATGGATACCTTCTGTTGGCGCCTGGTAATGGCACCAAGGTAGTCAACATCGGTTGTATAGGCCGATAATAAAGGTTTTTATAGGATATAGGAAAATATCTTTACGATATTAAAAATATTGGCGATACGAAGGAGAAATGATAAAAACGCGTGTATCGTCCTGTACGGACCGATATATCGGTTTCACTTGTACACTGATAATATAGGTTTCACTTGTACACTGATATATCACTAATATATTTTGTCTTTTGATTATGATTTCTTGAACTTTTTGTTCAAGAAACTAACCCCACTAATTTTGGTAACTTCATATATGATTATGGTGGATGTAATTACTGTAAATGTGATGTTGATGGGCTAATAAACATTCAATGTTTGGTTTCGTTGTTGATAGTATAAGGCTCTAATCAACCACCTTTTATTTTGTAAGGTTGAAGTATGTTTACTACAATTATTATTTTCTATTATAGTTATATCAATATATTTTTTTGTTTAATAAATAATAAATATTAAAAAAATCCTAATGATGTATCGCCTATAAAAATAGATATTATCATTTGTATAGGTGTATAGGACCCGACCGATACGATACTGATACACGATATTAACTACCTTGAATGGCACAATGGCGTTTTTGGTGTATGCCAATGGCACTGCGGCATGACTGATATAGGTTGTGCATGCAAGTGGCACAGTAGTATAAGTGGCTCCTGGCGTAGCCATGGCCATGAGATTTAAGCGGCTGGTCGCCTAAAACTTGCCACAAGTTTGTCAGTTCGTTGGCGAATTTGGATGGTTGAGATTGCATCTCATGAGAAAGGATGGACATTGATTATGGCCATATATTGTTGTATAGCAAAGTGGCGACATTGGCATAGTGGCGTCTGGCGTAGCCATGGCATAGCGGCATTCCAATGGCGTAGCCGTGGCGGCTATTTTGGCATATTGGTGTTAGACCCAAATATGGATCTGGCAACATTGGCCATGTTGCTAAGTTAAACTTAAGGCCTTAGGAGAATCACTTAAACTAATTGGTATGGAGACTTTAGCTAAACTAGGGTTTGGTGTATTGAAACCTTAATTAGCACGTGTACTACGACACGGTGGTGTGGCTAACATAGCTGGCGCATGCCAGTGGCATGATGATACAAGTAGTGCCTGGCATAGCCATGGCCGCTAGATTTTAGCACATTGGTGTTAGACCCGAAATGTGGCGTGGAAACATTAGCCTTATTGCCACATCAATACCAATGCTCTGGGGAACGTTACTTGGCTTGGTTGGCGTGGAAACTTTAGCTAAATTAAGGTTTGGCATATCGAAACCCTAATTAGCGTATGTGGCATGGCCGTGGCACAGTGGTGTCTTATGCAATTGGCGCAATAGCCACATTAAAGGAATTATGGAAGGCAATAATATGAGAACAACCACATGCACAAGGATGTCCACGGGTGGTTATAGAAGGGAGCCATTATTTAGGGTTTGGCGGGTTTAAAGCGACCTGATTGTTCGATTGAAAATGGGGCCGATAGGTAGCATGAGGCAGGCCTTATTCTAAATGTGTGTGGCGCATTTAGAGCGACTTGATTGGTCGATGGGAAGAGGGTCGGCAAGCAAGGGAGTGTCCACACTTCCAGTGCGCTGTGGCAGATTTAAAGCGACCTGATTGGTCGATGGAAATGGGGCCGGTAATCAAGGGCGTGGCCACACTTCTAGTCCATCGTGGAGGATTTTAATAGACCTAATTGGTCGATGGAAATGGGTACGGCAAGCAAGGGCGTGGCCACACTTCCAATGCACCGTGGCGGATTTAATTGCTTAGTTTGGCTAAGCATAGTTTCAACCAATGGATCTAATATATTGCGCAGGGCGCAAAACCCTAATTTTTGAAAATCAAGTTAATATTTAAATCTTGTGAATTATCACAAAAAATATTGAATTATGTGTGTTGACACAGAGTTCTTTAAGTTTATTTCCAGAGAGAAGTATGCTTTCAGATTGAATACTTTTATGCAAGGACCTTAACCTTAATACTTGGAAATTCATGTTACTTTGCTGGGAGTGAACACAAACATAGCACATAAAGCATTCAAAGAAAGTTATATTAATTGAATAATATAGGCAGGGTGCCGAAATTTACAGAATATATGGGATTGTTGCTACATGCACCATTGTGGATAAATTTCATGTGAATATATTGAGTTGCTCAATAAATGCGCCACTGAAGAGGTTGAACACACGTCACTTTTACATGGCTTCATTTCTTTGCAGAGTGACGGCACATTGAATGCAGGGTTTTACAAATTTAGCCCTGAACTAAAAACCACCATCAACACCAGGAAAACTTCATTTATGTTGTTTCTGGTGAAGCCGACTATCCGGAGAGGAACGTACCATAATTAGGTGAAATCTATTACGTCTGCTCATTTAAAGACTTTTATGAGATCAAGAAGCTCTAAGAGTACCTTTGGTGGGAAACTAGAAAATTGCATTTTTATTTTAGTTTTCGATTATTGATTTGATTGACTACATGTTGTTAAAAATTTGATTTCACCTAGTTTGCTTATTCTTGAGAGCATTCTCTTCTGATATAAGGTCACTCAAACTAGATCAATGTATTGACGGAATCTTCAGAACTATTTTTAGATTTGAAGAAAACTTGTGATCATCCATTGTTAACAGGCTTCGTTTTGTGTATGATCGATCATAAGTGGAATCAAGTTTGTGGTGTGTAGGTACAATAGAAGGCAATTGAAGATTTGAAGACAATATGATTTTCCTGATTGGTTTTCGAATTTCGTGATAATTATGCACACATCTTGATCAGCTGGGATCCGACTAAGATCTGATGTATCTTTGATATATTTGATCAAATAGTCGTATAGATCAACAACTATCATTTTGTGGTATTTTTCATTATCTGAATCTGATAGTTATGAATCTAGATCCTTATTTTCGAATTTGGATTGATCTTACTCAACAAAGGAGTTTACTAGTTTGAACGAATTAGCCTTTGTTAAAACTCAATGAATCTTTTATTAAAAGATTATTCGAGTAGTTACCATACAACTTTGTTCTTTTATTGTTTGGAAGACGATCAAAAGGAGTTGATTGCTTAAGAATTTACATCGGTAAAGAAACTCAAGATAATGATTTTTGTCTTGGGATTTACGTGCATTGGAAAGACGGTTGTAGGCATAGGGATACTGAGAGAACTAAGTAACTAAGGGTAGATTACTTGGTCTTAACTATACGAAGTTGGCCTTGTTCTTTGTATAGCGGCTTAATTTTGAGAGTATTCAAAACTGGACTAGGTCCCGGGGTTTTTCTACATTTGCGGTTTCCTCATTGACAAATTTTGTTGTCTCGTTTACTTTTATATTTCGCAATTATAATTAAAAGTAAATACACATGTAAGTTAATCCTAGTCACTTGATATTGATCTTATAGTAAATAGGTTTTGAACCTTAAGTATTATCAAGTGAATATCTTGAAGTTGTATTGTCTCGATTTTGTCCATAGATAATCACTCAAGATATCAGACTTATAGGTTGACACGAAAATATTATGATGTACTTGGGTACCCTCATCAATTCAAAAATAAAAAGAGGGAACTAAGTCTATCGACCAATAACTATAAACTATTCATAGTCAAAAACAACAATGTTGTCGAATATTCACATTAGTGCAACTTCTATACTACATTGAACATGTTTATATTCATCCTAGTATGACCATTATTGTATGTATTCATGGCCTGTTAATATATAAATGACACCATAATGCGGTTACACAGTTTATATCGACCGTTATAAGGGACAAATTATCAACACAATTTCCAACTAATAGTTTTCGTTCATATTTATCCATGCTTAAGGATCTATTCGATAATTTGAAGAAATAAATAAATAAAATAAGCATAAACGCTGATTGATATTGTTAGAGCACTTCTCGGTCGAACTCTCAAGCGTTGCTATCTCAAGCTTGTTGTCAAGTTTAATTGCCAAAACTATAAGTCTTGATTCCTAGTCTATTTATAGTTAAGTCTCATATTAGGATAGAAAGTGTAGTTGAGCTTTAGACTTCACGACATTCATCGATTGAAGACGGATAACTACTAAGGGGAGCTTGTGGAACTTCATCAACAAAAGTTATGTGGAGACTTGAACTCATCTATCACTCAAAAGTATATCTACTCTATCTCCTATTTGAGACAAAAATCATATAGCTATATAGACTTCGATTATACACATTTGATATTTCGAGCCGAGTTTAACTCGCTTACATATTTCTCGAAATATGTGTTGATAAGATTTCGCTTTAACCAAGTTCATCTTATATTCTTGACGAAAGTCAAAAGATGAAAATCACCTTGTAACATCTTACATGATTTGTGTGAGACAGTCATTTGATATAGGATCGGAATGTTTCGTATTGATCATTCAATCACTTGAAAATTACTTCGAAGCTAATAGTTTGTGTGAGACAACTATTGTCATCTTCTAAGAATGTTTCAATGATTGAAATGGAAGTTTAGAACAAATAACCATGATTGGATATAAAACAATATGCGTACTTGTACGCTAACTGTTGCAACATATTCCAAGTCCGGGAACCATAGTATGCATACCCGTATGCGTACTGGTTGGTTTACGGAAGTCCGAGAACTTAGTATGTATACTGGTATGCGTACTGGTGTGAGTTTCAAATTCCAGAAATTCAACTGAGTTTTGGAAGGTATGCATACCCTTTCGCATACTGTGGAACCCAAACTTGGTCCGGTCACTTAGGTATGCGTACCCACATGCATACTTGAGAAGGTTATGCTCTAAAATCAGTTTGTTCATGAACTAATACATTTATATAATAAGGAATGCAATCTTTTGAAAAGTGGCTATAATGTTCATGAATTGATTCGAGTGAATCAAAATCTATTTTGCTTCAATTGTGTCTTGTATACTCCTATGAGAATACAAACAATTGAAAAACTCTAGAACTAGTTTCATTTGAGTCATTTGAACTACTTACTTATGGGAATTAGGTTGATAAGAAAGTGTTCATATAGCTAACTTCGGTTAACTATTGTTGAGCCAACAAGGTGAACACGTTTAGGTACGATTACTCATATCTAAATGAAGTCACTTTTCATTTAAGTGTAACAAGCTAAGTTCGATCTAACGGCTAAAAGATATTAGCTTGAGTCTAATCAAGTTTTCATCTAATGGTGAATATTGAATTACCAAGGTAACATTGATTGCAAACCATGATTTAAAGACTATATAAAGGACAACTCTAGCAACTGGGAAACCTAATCCCCACACCCCATGTGTGATACTAGCTGCGACTAGAGTCGATTCTCCTTTAACCTTAGGTTTTCTCCAAAACCCTGTAGGTTAATGACTTAAAGACTTCATTGGGATTGTGAAGCTAGACCCAACTATTTCTCTGTAGTTGCGTGTTGTGATCTTGCTATTTTCTATCGTGATTGGATATATCTTCTCTAAGATTTGCTTGAGATTTAATCTACGATAGGCAAGATAAAAAGTAGTCACAAACATCTTCGTCTCATAGTTTGTGATTCCACAATATCTTGTTTCGCTACCATACGATTAAGATTATTATGAGGTGATTGATATTACTAGGATGTTCTTCGGGAATATAAGTCTGGTGTATCAATTGGTTCATGTTCACCTTGATTTATCAAAATACGGAACAAAACTCTTGGGTATTTATGTGGGAGACAGATTTATCTATTCAATAAACTTTTCTGTGTGAGACAGATTGGTTTATCTAGTCTTCGACTTTGGGTCGTAATAACTCCTAGTTGTGGGTGAGATATGAAAAAAGTGGGGGTCTAACAACCACACCCAATATTTCGTTTGAAAATCTGAATAGACAAACTCTAATATACTTTCAAGAGAATCAACTAGACAGACAGACTCAATCTAGAGAAAAGTATATCAAAGAGTTTTATATCTCTATCTCTCAATTCAATCCACAATTAGAAAATAGGAATTTGTGAGCCCGATTGAATATAAGAGAAATAACTTGAAGGTACCAAAGACCAATGTTCAAGGATCAATCAACAACCAAAGGTTGGGTTTCCCAATTGATCGATTCAACGCATAACCTGTGATATTTCAATTATATAACAAAATATAATGCGGAAAAGAAATAACACAGACACCAGAAGTTTTGTTAACGAGAAAACCGAAAATGCAGAAAACCCCCGGGATGTAGTCTAGTTTTGATCACCACATTGTATTAAGCCACTATAGATACTAGCCTACTACCTATGAACTTCAGACTGGAATGTAGTTGAACCCTAATCAATCTCACACTGATCCCAGCAGGATACTACGCACTTGATTCCCTTAGATGATCTCACCCACAACTAAGAGTTGCTATGACCCATATTCGAAGACTTGATAAACAAATATGTCTCACACAGAAAAGTTTATTGGAATAGATAAATCTGTTTCCCACGGAAATACCTACCAGTTTTGTGCGGTCTTTTAATAAATCAAGGTGAACATGAACCAATTGATATACCGGACTTATATTCCCGAAGAACATCCTAGAAATATCAATCACCTTACAATAATCTTAATCGATTAACGAAATAAGATATTGTGGAATCACAAACGATGAGACGAAGGTGTTTGTGACTAATTTTATGTAGTTGCAGGAAATCCTACACTACACCCTTGATAAGAATCTATAGAAATCAAGTCACATTTGAAGATGAACAACATCACTTTTATTATTTTTATTTTCAGAAATCTTTACAAGAAATGTAAGAACTCATAAATACAACTTTCTTTCTAGAGTTTCTCTCTCCTCAAGACTTTCTCAACTCTCAAAAATACATCACCCTTTTCTGAATCTACTCAAACCCTTTATATAGGAAATTACATAGTGGATGACAGCTAAGTTTTCCTCTTATTTCGGATCTACTCTGCGATCTTATCGCGATCACTATAATATTTATTCTCGCAAGTATTGTAACCATCGCGGGATAAATATACTATTCTTGTGCTTCTTCCATCGTCAGCTTTTACGTCCTTATTTAAAATATTTTGTGACGCTCGCGAAATGTTGTTAAAGAGTTTGCGGTGACGCTCGCAGAAGTGTCGTTAATATCGCAAGAATACCGTTGTAGCGATATTCTTGTCCTACATCTTGCCTCTTCTCATGTCTTTTCTGCGAAGAAGAGAAGATCATGAGAATCCCAAACTCTTCATAGCGCTCGCAACTTCTTTTCTTTCCATATTTTCTTCTCGACAAGACTCCGTTAATCTAGATTAACCGCCTACACGTGTTGTAAATTCCTCTTTTTACTGACACATTTCTGTTCAACAGGTCACCCCTTTTTTCCTATAAAAGGTAGAGTTAGATTTCAGAACTAATTTTCTTCTTTTGTTTCTCTATCTTCTTCATCTGTTTACTTCGTCTTCCATCTGCAACTTTTCTTCTTCTTCATATTCTCCTACTACTGTTCTAATGGAGTCATCAAGGTATGTTTTTTGACTATGATATTTATTTGAACCAATTTTTACTTATATTCTCCAGTATTCTCTATTTGATTCTTCATAACTTCCATATTATTTTTTCTCTTCACTGGAGTTATCCCTAACACCCAGTCCACAATTCAAAACCCTAATGCTCTCAAAAGGCCAACTGAAAAGAAGAAGAGGATTTCTGCGAGTGATAAGGTAGTAAGAAACAAATTTTATTTCTTAATAACAATATTGTTGCCTCTATTTCTTATCTAAGTTATTATTCGCAGAACAACGAGAACATCGCTAATCCTCCCAAAAGATCTCGCAAATTTAAAACACTTGAGACTAATGTCATCATCCCTACGTTAACATATGCGAGAATTACTCCCGCACCCTCGCGATCAGATCCTTCTTCTTTTATATGCAAGAATATCGCTTCCAATACTTCTACTTCTTCTGATTCTTTGACAAATCAAGCTCCTAAAATCGTTGTGACTGAAACTCCTTCTAGTCCTTTATTACCTTCAACTGTTGTTTTTCCAAATACTCCTCCTCCTGATAATACAACCATCGCAAACGACTCAAATCGTCAACTTTCCCTCATTACTACTTCACCTTCTGCACCTCTTCCTTCATCAAATGAAGCCTTAGCAGGAGTCGATGTTGCTTTTAAAATTTTATCTAACATTTTAGATAATGCTAGAAAGTCTTCTGCTGACCCTCTCCAATATGAAGTTTGCGAAACTTTACTCAAGTATTTTGGCTCTGATTGTACTGCTTCGCGAGCATCTTTGGAAAATGAGATTGAAGCTCTAAGAAGAAACCTTCAAGTCAAAACTTCTGAATGTGATACTTTGAACCATAATCTTCGCAATCCCTCTCTTGATTGCGGGAACCTTCGCAGGAAAAATAACGAACTGAAAGGTACAATTTTCTTGCCTCTATCCTCTTTTTTTTCTGTTTTATTTTTATATTCTCTGTACTCAAGCCTCCTTCTTAAATTCTTGGTTCATACATTAGTTTCAAATCAGACTCGTTTCATGGAAAGACTCAAATTTGAATCTATCGCTGAAGAAGCTCGCGCTGAAAGAGATTCTTAGATGGACCAACATAGTAGATTAGACAATCTTTATACTTACTCAATTAATCACATAAATAATCTTACTAATGAGAATAACCAATTATTGCAAAGCCATAATTTATTAAGTGGCGAGGTTGATCGCCTCTCATATTTGTTTTTCAAGGCTAATTTGGCGATGTAATCTTTATCAGATGAGAATAAAACTTTATCCCAAGAAAAACATAGATTTTCAAGCTTGATGGAAATTTCTTCGCAGCAATTGAGTAATCTTCAAAGAACATGCAATAATCAAGAGCAATCTCTTCGTTCTCTTAAGGATAAGCTCAAGGAAATAACTGAATCATTTGCCGCTGAGAAGGATAAACTTATCAAGGGTAGGTTAACTCTTAGTTTAAAGGCCAGCAAGCTTCAAGATCAATATTCTCAATTAGAGAAATCTCATTCTTTATTAGCAAAGGAAAACTTGTATCTACGCACCAAAGAAGAAAACATGAAATCTCGTCTGAAGGGTGTGGTTGGCAATAAATTCGATGACACCATGAATAAATGGGAGAACTGTTTCTTTACATAAATTCAAAACTTAACCTCGCAAAAAGAAGGTAGTCAATTGACTGCCTCTCTTGTTGACCTTTCTGTCAAATTTTGTGTTACATTTCTTGCTAGATCTTTGTCTGAATGATCTTTTTTCATTTTTGTTACTCGCAAAATCTGAAAGAAGTCTTCATTCTACCATCGCTGATCTTACTGATAAGTTGGATAAAGTTCGCAAAGAAAACAAGATTCTCACTTCTGATTTTATTGAAGCTCGCGACAAAGCAGAGAGAAGACTTGATTATCTCGAGTACTTCAAAAATATAGAGATTAGAAATCGTGACAAAGGTTTCCTTCGCAAGGTTCACCTTAGTGCTGAAGTTCTCGTGAACGATATTATGATCTCCCATTCTCTCCCTCCTGTATCTGTTCTTCCTTTAGAAGTTGATGATGATGAAATTCCTCTTCCCATGGTTAAGGAATTATAATTTATTAATGATGAAGAGAATACCACTCAAGAAGATGATGAAGAAGAAAGAAGTCCTCCCAAATAAGTAACTACAAGTGGTGAAGTAATAGCTGATGAAGAATTAAAAGAAGGAGAAACTCGCGGTGAGAAGATTACTGATGAAGCTGACAATTCTGGAAAGAATAATGAATCTGGCAAGCAAGAATAATGAATCTGGCGAGACCATCGCTGAAACTTGAATTTCATTTTTTCTTTCTTTTTCTTCTTCTTTCTTGTGAACAATGTAACTTTTGAAACTTTAGAATTCAACTTTTGATTTTGTTTACTTTGGATATTTTCAAGAAAGATAATGAAATCTTATTTCTCCACTCCCCTACTTTCCCTTCATTATCTTTCTTGAAATGGTGAATCTTTTTGTGAACTGTGTGGCTACATTATTCACGAAAGTATGAATATATCTTCGATGTAATGAATACTGCTGCGATATTCTGAAAAATTCTGAAGGAGTCTGCGATGTTAGGAATCTAACTTATTATATATTCTCCTGCGATGAACAAATTTTTCCTGCATTCTTAAATATAATAGTTAATTTTTAAGATTATTCTGTTGGTCTTATTTTGCCTTCCTAGTTAAAGGTCTTATTTTGCCAAAAAATTTATGTCTGCGACAAAATCGCAGGATTTCTTAACATTTGCATGTAAAAACCTTTTGATCTTGTCTTATCCATATTTTTTCAACATCTCTGCGACAATATGTTAAGTATAAACTCTCTTGCAAGAATTAACCCTTATGGCATTGCCGTCTTGCGATGAAATCGCAGGACGTCTTTACACTTTCATGTAAAAACCCATTGATCTCATCTTAACTTTTTCTCTTTTGGCTTGTTGCCTTTGTATAATATTCATCACGCGACAATATGACAGGCCTAAATGTTCTTGTGATCATAAATCCCCATGACATTGTCGTCTTTAGACACTTATCAGCTCCCTAATTGAGGGTTCCGCCCTTATCTTCCCCCTAGTTGCCCCTTCAAGGAGGGCACATTGGCCATACAAGACTAGCTCCTCCCATCCAGATTTTCTAACAACCAGTTTTTTTCACAGCCTCTTGTCCTTTATGCCTATATGGCTTATAGTTACAAGACTGCACCCTAAATGGGGTTTTCTTTGGGCCGAGTACATCATAGCCAATACTTCCCAAGGATGGCCAGGGTAGTTTCGTACTCCCCGAGCACCCTTGACTCAACCGTGTACCTCGGAGCCTTGGTCATACTTTGCACTCCTTAGAAGAGGTCCTTAGTCGTCCAACCAGGGTATAACCTTATATAGTTGGAAATTCAAGATCCCTCTCCTGGATAGGTTTTCATTAACCCCAACATCTGCATGACTCAGGTTCCAGCAGCGGTATAACCTTATCCCTAAGTCATGTCAAGAGATACCCCCTTATATGACGCGCTATTAGGTCTTACATTTTCCTCTTGCGAAATTTTATTCGCGAACTAGGGTGCACGCCATAAAGGTTCGTCCCATTCTATTAATCTCTGCGAAATTTTTATTCTCCTTTCTTGTGATTATGCTCGCCGCTTTTGTTTCGCTTTGTTATCAGAAGAACCTCTCAGTTGTAATAGAGAAAGAAACTTTAATTATCTGTTTCATCATACAACATACCAGTATTTTTTATCTCGTAGAAGTTTTCATTGATAATACCTCTTCAGAAATAATTTATTCCATGGTCTATTGAGTCTTTGGCCAACATATCTCCCTTCAGGATCCATTAGTTTGTATGCCCCAGTTCCAACTATATCTTTAATGATGTATGGTCCATCCCATTTTCTCGCCAATTTTCCACCGTTTTCTCGCTGATAACTTGGTGTTTCTCGCAGCACTAAATCTCCAGGTTTGAATTCACGTTTCTTAACACGTTTGTTGTAATCGCGAGCTAATCTGCGTTGGTAATTCTCCATATGTTGTAGAGTCTGTTCTCTCTTTTCTTATAATTCATCTAACTTATTTAGGATCATACCAGCACTTAGATTTCTTTCCCGTGCTTCTCTTTTTGTTATAGTAATAGCAACTTCTGTTGGTAATACAGCTTCAACCCCATATGTCAAACAAAAAGGTGACATTCCAGTAGCTACTCGTCTAGTTGTGTTGTAAGCCCATATTGCATTATGCACTTGCTCGCACCATGCTCTATGGTATCCTTCTAACTTCTTTTTTAAGATGTCCGCAATTGTTTTATTAGTTGCCTCAGCTTGACCATTTGCTTGTGGGTATAAAGGAGTTGATTTTCCACATTTTATCTTAAATGCATTGAGTAGCAATTCTATATTTTGCCCTTCAAATTGCTTTCCATTATCAGATACCAATTTTGCTGGAATCCCAAATCTGCAAATTATATTTTCAAATATGAATGTAAAAATATCTTTATCGCGGATATGTTGTACTGATTTTACCTCTCCCCATTTTGTGAAATAATATGTCGCGACAATCAGATATCTTCTTTGTCCAGAACCAGGCACAAATGGTCCCACAATATCTAATCCCCATTTCCCAAAAGGCCATACACTTGTTGAAGATGATAATGGTGCTCCTGGTGCATGTATCTTTTTTCCATATCGCTGGCAATCTTCGCAACGCCTTGAGAGTTGATTTGCATCCTCATGCATATATGGACAATAATAACCTTGCATTTTTGTTATATATGCTAAAGATCTTCCTCCACTGTGATTACCAGCATCACCACTATGTAACATATTTAATACTTTTTGTCCTTCTTCCCTTGTCAAACATCTTAGCGATGATCCAATAAAAGATCTACGATATAACACTCCATCTCTTAGCTCATAATTGGTCGCCCTACTTTTTAACTTATGTGCTTCTAATCGATTTCTTGGAATTTCTCCTCTCGCCAAATATTCATGAAGATATTCTCGCCAATCTGTAATGTTGCTCTTTGGTTCTCCCTCGCCATCTTCTACCATCATTACATCTGTCTCTTCTTCTTCTTTGTTTATCGATGAAAATGAAAGTGTTTGAACTTTTATGCACCTCGCCAATGGATTTTTCATCATACTAGATATGAAATAAAAATCATCTGCGAGCCTATTATATTTCCTTGATATATGTCTCCATTTTATTTTTGGAATTCTCGCAGACAATTCTTCAACAAGTCTTTTGTATTTTCTCAAGGATGGTTCATTTGTTGTGTATTCTCCTTTTATATAGCGAATAACCAATTGTGAATCGCTAGTGATTCCGGCATTTTCCAACTTCATTTCTATCGCAAATTTTAAAGCATGAATCACAACCTCATATTCTGTCTCATTATTAGTGGATGCAAATTCTAATCTAAATGAAAAAGCTGTTTTTTCTCCTTCTGGCGAAATAAAAACAACTCCAATTCCATTTCCTTCTCCATTTGACGATCCATCCACTAATATCTCCCATATTTTGGGTTCTGCTAATAGCTCTTTTGGATATCCACGTTCCTCTTCTACATCCATCATCTCTTCCACAACTTCATCATCTTCTAAAGGAAATTCAGCTAAGAAATCTGCGATGACTTGTAACTTTGGCGAGGATAGAATTTCATATTGGATATCAAAGTGTCCTACGTGTGCATTCTATCTCTCAACTCTGCCTGATCTTTTTGAATTTTTCATTACTGACTCAATTGGCACTTTTGTTAACACTTTGACCTTATGTGCTTGAAAATAGATACGGAGCTTGAAAGTTGCATGCACCAATGCTAGAATTAACTTCTCAATATTTGAATAATTTCTCTCTTCAGAATTAAATGTTTTACTGATATAATAATTTGGTTTCTCTACCCCCGCTTCTACTCGCAGCAATACTGCACTTAGCGCGTATGTGGCTGTCGCGAGATAAATCAATAGTTCTTCTCCTGGTTCGGCTTTTTGTAAAATAGATATCTTCATTAAATGTTCTTTAATTCCTTGAAATTCCTTTTCACATTCATATGTCCATTTGAATTTTGTTCCCTTATTTAGTATGTCGAAAAAATGTTTGCACTTGTCTGAAGATCGCGAGATGAATCTCCCTAGCGAGGCTAAGAGTCCATTCAACTTTTGCACATCTTTTACCGTCGCAGGCGTTGGCATATCGCGAATTGCTTGCACCTTTTCTGGATCAACTTGTATTCCTTCTTTTGATACAATATACCCCAAAAAAATTCCTGAGGTTACTCCAAAAGTACACTTGTCGGGATTCACTTTGATATTAAATTATCGCATTTGATCAAAAATTTCTTTCAAATCTTGCACATGATTCTCAGCTTCTTTACTTTTGATTAGCATATCATATACATACACCTCTAATGTTTTGTGGATCCACTTTGCAAACACCTTCTCCACCATTCTTTGATATGTTGCTCCAGCATTTCGCAAACCAAATGGCATCTTTGTATAACAGTACAATCCACTTTGAGCAAAAAATGTGGTATGCTCTTGATCTTCTTCGGCGAGAGGAATTTGATTATATCCTTTATATCCATCCAGTGAAGATATTCTTGCATTTCTCGCTGCTGATTCAACCATTTGTGGGTTATCTGGTAATGGAAAACTATCTTTAGGAAAAGCTTTGTTTAAATCAGTAAAATATATGCAAATTCTTATCCCTTTGTTTTTCTTTGGGACCACCACCATATTCACAATCCATTCTGGATATTTTGCTTGCCTTATAATTCCTGCGTCGAGCATTTTCTGTAATTCTTCCTTTATTTGAGAATGGTATGTTGTTGCGATTTTTCTTATTCTTTGCTTAAATGGTCTTACATTTTTGTTAATTTCTAATGTATGACATGCTATTGATGGATCTATCCCTGGCATCTCATCCATGCTCCACGCGAAGATATCTTTATATTCTCGCAAGAGATTTATAGTTCTTTCTTCCTAATCTGCCTCCATTCTAGTCCCAATTTTCAGCATTTTAGGCTCTTCTTCACTCCCAATATTTACTTCCTTTGTTGGTTCTGCTGCAGTGTAACTGGCTTCAGGTTCTCCCATTGGTGTTGGTGTTTTCATAACTCTCGCAAGTTCATCTCCCTCTCATGAGATTTCACTGGGTTTTCCTTTTCCCTCTTTTGCTCTTATCATGTAAACTTTAAACTCTTCTTCCTTCTTTGCTTCTCTCGCCAGTTTTCTGCGAGCTTTTCGCACCTTTGGACGTTCTTCACAATTTATCACTTCAATTTAGTAACACAGTTTTGCAAAGTCTGTATCTCCTCTAATTTCTCCAATTCCACTGGGCATAGGAAATTTGATGCACTGATGCAATGTTGATGATACATCCTTGATTGCATGTATCCATGGTCTTCCCAATATCATATTATACGGTGATTCCACATCTACCACGCATAATGTTACTTTTGTTTCAATCCCTCCTAGCGGAATTCGTACCACTATTTCGTCTTTAGGTTTTGTTAAAGATTTTCCAAAGCCATGAATATGATATGTTGAACAAGACATTTCTTCATCCTTATATCCCATTTTCTTAAAAGTATGATAAAATATTATATCCACAGAACTTCCTTCATCCACCAAAGTTCTACTCATAGCCCACTCTTCTACATATTTTATTGATTCTCCCTTTCTCATTGGTATAGTGGATTCCGTGATTACCAAAGGTATGACTAAGATTTTCTTCTGGTACTTCTGCTGCTGTAAATGTGATCTCCTGCTTTTCCCAATCTTTCAATGAAGATATTTTCTCCACCGTCATAATCTTCCTTCCTTCAAAATCCCGCTTATGTATCTTCCCCTTAATATTTTCATGAAATCTATCAATCATTGTTCTTGTTACTATATCACACTCCAATTTTCTACAATCCTCTTTGATTCTGATCATTCTTCCTTTATTATCTCACCGATTTACTTAATGATTTTCTTAATCTTGAACAATTCTTATCTTCTTCTTCACTTTTTATTTTATTTTCGTTAATTCATCCCAGTTTCGGGCGCCAAAATATAGTTGCAGGAAATCCTACACTACACCCTTGATAAGAATCTATAGAAATCAAGTCACATTTGAAGATGAACAACATCACTTTTATTATTTTTATTTTCAGAAATCTTTACAAGAAATGTAAGAACTCAGAAATACAACTTTCTTTCTAGAGTTTCTCTCTCCTCAAGACTTTCTCAACTCTCAAAAATACATCATCCTTTTCTGAATCTACTCAAACCCTTTATATAGGAAATTACATAGTGGATGACAGCTAAGTTTTCCTCTTATTTCGGATCTACTCTGCGATCTCATCGCGATCACTATAATATTTATTCTCACAAGTATTGTAACCATCGCGGGATAAATATACTCTTCTTGTGCTTCTTCCATCGTCAGCTTTTACGTCCTTCTTTAAAATATTTTGTGACGCTCGCGAATTTTTTTAAAGAGTTTGCGGTGACGCTCGCAGAAGTGTCGTTAATATCGCAAGAATACCGTTGTAGCGATATTCTGGTCCTACATCTTCAATCTTACCTATCGGAGATAAATCTCAAGCAAATCTTAACGAAGATAATACTCAATCACGAGAGTAAAAGTAAGATCAGAATACACAACTACAGAGAAAATAGTTGGGTCTGGCTTCACAATCACAACGAAGTCTTTAAGTCGTTAACCTATATGGTTTCGTGACAAACCTAAGGTTAAATGAGAATCGACTCTAGCTTATGAAACTAGTATCACACATGAGGTGTTGGGATTAGGTTTCCCAATTGCTAGATTTCTCCTTTATATGGTTTTCAAATCAGGGTTTGCAACCTAAGTTACCTTGGTAACAAAGCATTCAATATTCACCGTTAGATGAAATCCTGATTAGATTCAAGATAATATCTTTCAACCGTTAGACCGAACTTAACTTGTTATACACAAATAAAATGTACCCTCATTTAGGTTTATATAACCATACCTAAATGTGTATACCATGTTGGATCAACAGTAGTTAACCGAGGTTAGCTATATGAACACTCTCATATCAACCTTATTCATCTTAACCATAACTAGTTCAAATGACTCAAATGAAAATAGTTAAAGAGTTGTTCAATTGCTATATTCTCAGAGAAAGTATACAAGAACACAATTGAAGCAAAATCGGTTTGATTCACTCGAATCAATTCATGAAAATTATAGCCACGGTTTGCAAAGAATGCATTACTTGTTATTGAAATATGTTTATTCATAACAAACCCGATTTTAGAACTTTAACCATTCAAGTATGCAAACGGGTACGCATACTTGAATAGCCGGACCAAGTTTGGTTTTCCCCAGTATGCGAATGGGTTCGCATACCACTAAACCCAGCAGAAAATTCCGGTCACAAACCTGCGCCAGTATGCGTATGGGTAGGCGCACTTAGGTTGCCGAACTTCTCAAACCAACAGGTAGGCATATGGGTATGCATACTATGGTTCCCGGACATGGATCACAAATATGCAAGAGTGCACAACATGTTTATAATCTAATATTGGTTAATGTTATAAACTCTTATTTCAATCATTGAAACTTTTTTAGAGGATGACAATAGCCATTTTTAAACACTACTAGCATCAAAACAATTTTCAAGTTATTGAAATAATCATAACGAAACATTCCAAGTCTACACCAAATGATTATATCACAGAAACCATGTAAGATGTTACTCGGAGATTTTCACACGATCATATTTTGACTTTCGTCAAGAATATACGATGAACTTGGTTGAAGTGAAAGCTTACCAACACATATTTCGAGCAATATGTAAGCGAGTTAAACTCAGCTCGAAATCTCAAATGTGTATAATCGAAAATCATATAGTAATACGAGTTATGTTTCAATATAGGAGATAGAGTAAAAATAGACTTTCCAAGTGATAAATGAGTTTTAGTCTACACATACCTTTTGTTGATGAAGTTCCACAAGATCGCCTTAGTAGTTATTCGCCTTCATTTGATGATCGTCGTGAAGTCTAATGCTCAACTACACAATCTATCCTAGTCCGAGATATCACTATAAGTAGACTAGAAATCAAGACTTATAGTTTTGATCACTGACATTAACAAACAAGCTTGAGATAGTAACACTTGCGAGTTCGACCCAGCAGTGCTCTAACAGTCTCCCCCTATTTCAATTTTAGTGACAAAACTATTAATACATATGGATTAAAAAATAAATAAACTTTGTAGCTTCTCATCCAAATGCTTGATCTCCTTGGTTCTTCAACAATACTCAAAATTTTCGTCACTTCCAAGTTCTCCATTGATTCCAAATGTGTTCAACTCTACATCATTGTTATTGAAGATCCGTAGCTATAACAATGAGAAAACAGTTACTCCCAATCATTATTATACTCTGTCATGGTATCATTATACAACATCAAAGTCCAATTGTATCACAACTTTGACAACAATACTATGGTGATATGTATCACTCCCCCTTAGTCAATACTTCATCTCACAATGAAAACCACCTCCCTTATATAATGATTCGTAAACCGTATGTATTTGTAGTGTGAATTACACATTAATTCTCCCCCTTTTTGTCAATATAAATTGGCAAAGGTATGAAAACTATTGGGATCCTCATGAAATTTTAATAGAGATACTTCATGACCAAAAGAGAACAACCTATCAACTTGTTTAGATGCCATCAAATAGCCGAAACTAAATGCATTAATCAAGGAGTTTAATAAGATACAAGATAACCACTACAATATTCCATAGCCGCATTCCCCACAAAGATTTGGCAATTAAGCACAAGTTTAATTAAGAACTGTCCCCCATAAAATGTCATTCCCGAAAGAACAACAAAAACGACCTTACTTATACAAGAAAATAAGGATTTCTTTGGACATTAACAAATCACATGAAACATGAATTTGTATCAAAAAATCCCAATTGAATTAACCACAAGGAAAATGATCAATTTAATTAGCCATGCTCAACATAAGAGAACTTACGGAGCAACACAATACATACACAAATATGCGAATCATGGAAAGACCAATACTGCGGAATAATCAAAGATTCGTTATATTTTTCATCACTATTTGCACAATGACATATAATAGACTTAATCTTTGAAAATCAAAGTTCATCCTATCTTCTTCAATATTTGCATAATGACATAAAAGGCTTAACTTTTGTAGTTAAAAGTTCATTCTATCTTTTGTAAATGCTTTCATATCGACATATAATAGAGTTAACTTTTGAACAAATATGGGACAGTCAAGGTTCACGGACGTAAACAACATATCGCATAAAAATTTGCAATATATAAAACCATAAAGATTAATACTGCAAAAATCATCTTCCTAATAAACTTTAGAATTTAAACAAATAAATCTAAAAACATTGCAAGATGAAAATGTTGACAATAGCTATGTGTACTCACAATAACGGTTATTCCAAACCGTAGTTATCCTTCTTAAAACACAAAAATAAATTCTCATAAGAAGTTTTAGACATTAAGACTGTAGTTGCAAGAAATCCTACAATACATCCCTCACAAGAATTCATAACAATCAACACATTTCTTAAGATCAATAACAACACTTTTTATTAATTGAATCTAGAAATCTTATAAGAATGAAATGAAATCAAGAATACTACACTGTTTTGAACTTTCTCTCTCCTCAAAACTTTCTCAACACTCTAAAAATTATCTCTCCCTTCCTTAAGCCTATTCAGCTCTTTATATAGAATTTTACATAATGGATGACAGCTATGATATCCCTTATTTTCAGATCTGGCTTGTGATACTATCGCAAGAGTTCTAATGTTAATCTTCGCAAACACTCTAAACTTCACAGGATCATCACGCTTTTCTCATGTTTCTGCCATCGTCATCTGTTACGTCATTCTTCAAATCAACCTGCGACATTCGCATTGTGTTATTGATGAATACTTCGCAGATGTGTCCTTCTTGCGATATTCTGATCCTACATCTTGCCTATTCTCATGTCCTCTCTGTGAAGGAGAAAATGTCATGAGAATCTGTACTTTAGAATGCCGCAGTTGTTCATATTCCTATATTCTTCTCCCGACAGGATTCCATGTATTAAGCATAACTGCCTACATGTGTCAAATGTTCATATTTTCACCGGTATGTCTGGCGTTACCCGGTCATCACGCTTTTGTCTATTTAAGGGGAGATCTAGTAGAGAGATAAATTTTATTATTTTATTTCTTCATCTTCCTTACCCCCACGTCCTCTGTAAATCTTCATCATCTGCAACCTTTTTGATTTTCACGGATTTAACGAGGTTAGTTTCCCTTTATCTTCTTCTGATTTTGCTGAAACTGATTTTGTTTACTGGGATTATCTTATTTGTTTTTGCTTTTCTTTGTGTAATTCCCATACTGTTTTCTGTTTCAGCTAAAACACTTCTGGCCTCTGAATTACAGTTCAAAACCCTAATGCTTCTAAAGATTCACAGCTCAAAGTCGTTGCGCACAAAAGAAAGTATGGGAATCGCAAGGTAGTAAGAAACACTTATTCTTTTAATAACAATATTGTTGCCTCTGTTTCTTATTTGGATTTTGATTTGCAGGGTGATGAAGGTTCCAGTAAGACTTCCAAGAAATCTCGCCATCTTAAGGTAATGGAAACGTCTGTTCTATTTTATTCACTTATCCCTTCAAAACCTCATGCGACATCTTCGCAAACTGAAACCTTACTTCCTTCTCGCGAAATTTTTGCCTCAAATATCACCCCTTCAACTGAGCTTCCAATGAATGAAACCCTTCTTGTTAACCCTCCTACAAATGAAGCTTCTTCTTCTGCTGTTAATGCTTCCCAAGTTGATTCTTATTTGATTTCAACTTTTGATCTTCCTCAAATTTTGACTTCAAATGATAAATCTACCGTGAATAATGATTTGATTCCACAGCCTTTTGTTATCACTACTTCTTCATCAGAATCTCTTCCTTTTTGTAAAGAAACTGTGGAGGGAATAAATATTGCTTTTAAAGTTTTGTATGATGTTCTTGATGATACTAAGAAGTCTCCTACTGACCCTATCAAGTCTGGTGTCTGCGAGATTTTGGGTAAGTATTTTGGTTCTGACAGAACTATATCGCAGATAGCTTTGGAGAAATAAGTTGAAGTCTTGAATAAAAATCTCCAAGTAATGACTTTAGAGTGTAATGCCCTTTGTCTTGAGAACCAAAAGCTCCAGAATATCTCGCTGGATCATGATAATATTTGCAAGAAGAATGATGAACTAATAGGTATAAATTTATTATCTTTGTCTTTAATTTGCCTTTTAATAATTTTGTTCTTTCCATGTTAATTGTTCTTAATATCCTTTTTTCGCACGTTAAGCTTTAAACCAGAAATGAGTAATGGAGAGATATGAATTTGAATCCCTTGCATAAGAAGCTCATGTGGATAGAGATATTTGGATGGATCAATATAACCGATTAGATAATCTTTATACATACTATGTTGATCATATAAATAATCTTGCCGAGGAGAATGCCCAATTAGTTCAAAAGTAGGATTTATTAAGTAATGAAATATCTCTCCTTTCTTACTCTTTGACTAAAGCTAATATGAAGATGGAAACTTTATCAGATGAGAATAGAACTCTATATCAAGAGAAGCGAATTCTTTTAAATAAAGAGGCGATCACTTCGCAGCAACTTAGAATTCTCCAAAAGGCATGTGATGATCAAGAATGGTCTCTTTGTTTATTGAAAAGAGAACTTAAGCAAGTAACATAGTCATCTATTGCTGAGAAAAATAAACTCATCCAGGGTAGGATAGCTTTAAGTATAAAGGTAAGTCAACTTAAAGAAGAATTTTCCAAATTAGAAGAGTCTCATTCGTCACTTGCGAAGGAAAATGCCTTTTTTATTTCTAAGGAGAAAAACCTTCAGTCTCGCCTAAAAGGCTTAGTTGGAGATAAGTTTGATGATGCGATGAATCAATGGGAAGACAGTTGTTTGGCTCTAACTCAATATATTATTTCGCAAAAGGAAGGTAGTTATAAAAATTTGACTGCCTTAACTGTCTTTTCTTTGTCTAATTTCGTTGTAATATTTTCCTCGCGAATTTTTCGCCTGAATAATTTTCTATGTTTTTTTTCTCTTTTTCGCAGAATCTGAGAAAAATCTTCGTTCCTCTATCTCTAATTTGGAATCTACACTTGCTAAGGTTCGCAAAGAGAATGGATTACTTGCTTCTCACCTTGCTCTTTCTCGCGATCGAGAAGAAAGAAGACTTGACTATCTTGCTTACTTCAAGGATATTCAAGATAGAAACCATCAGAAGGCCTTTCTTCGTCAAGTCCATCTCAAAGCTAAAGTTCTGGTGAATGACATCTTACTATCCAAATCTCCTCCTCACGTATCTGTTGAACCCAGAAAAGTGGATGATGATGAAATCCCTCATCTTGCTGATAGTGATTTTGACTATGAAAGTAGTAAGGAAGTTATTTCTCAAGAAGATCTCGCAAATGAGGAAGAAATCCCTCTCAAAGAAACACATGCTGATGATGTCACAAATGAAGAAGAATCTAGGATCAATGATTCAACTGTTGGTAAATGAAGAGGAAGCCAGAGTAGATCTGAACAAGGAGAATACTGGCGATAATGATAAAGATGGTGAAGAACATCCATTATCTACTTCTGGCGAAATTAACACTGAAGTCTAAATTTCCTATTTAGTGTTGATCTTCTTAAATTGTTTCAATTTCATCTTCTTTTGCGAATTATGTATTGTAGTTAACTTTTTAAGTGCACTTACTTTTGTGGTATTTTATCTGTTGCGAGAAAGATAATGCTCCTTGTTTATTAATTCCCATACTTGCCTCTCATTATCTTTCTTGTGATGAACAAATTTTTTCTGCATGAAAGAAAATGGTTAATGTTTATAAATTTTTTGTTTTATTATGTGGTCTTATTTTGCCTTCCTAGTTAAAGGTCTTATTTTGCCATATTTTGTCATTGCGACAAAATCGCAGGACGTTCTTACATTTTTAAATAGTATTTATTGATCTTTCCTTAACTCTGTCTCTTTTTTATTATAATTTTTTTTTTGCGACAATATGACAGGCCGAAAGTTCTTTTAAAACTAAAGCCCCATGACATTTCCGTCTTGCGATGAAATCGCAGGACGTCCTTACACTTTCATGTATTGACCCATTAATCTCGTCTTATCTTTTTGTTTTGTATTTTTGCCTCTTCAGGATTGTTGCACAAATATGACAAGCCTAAATAATCTTGCGAAAATATAGCCTCATGACATTTGCGTCTTAAGACACTTATCAGCTCCCTAATGGAGGTGCTGCCCTTATCTTCCCTTGGTTTCCCCTTCAAGGAGACGTACTTCTACCATACAAGGCTAGCTCCTCCTATCTAGTCTTGACAACAACCAGTTTTTTTCGCAACCTATTATCCCTTTTGCCTATATGGATTATGGTTACGAGACTACACCCTAAGTGGGGTTTTCTTCAGGCTGAGTGCATCATAGCCAAGACTTGTGAAGAATGGCAAGGTACGCTCCAGACGCCCCTGGCACTCTTGACTCAACCGTGTACCTTGGCGCCTTGGTCATATTTTGAACTCCTTAGAAGAAACCCTCAGTCGTCCAACCTAAATCATAAGTCTAGGTTGAAAATCCAAGGTATCTCTCCTGGATAGGTTTTTATGGACCCCATATCTCCATGACTCAGGTTCCAGTAGCGGTGTAACCTTTTCGATGAGCCATGCAACATATACCCCATTCTATGATGCACTTTAGGTCTTACATTTGCCTCTTGCGAAATTTTATTCGCGAACTAGGGTGTACGTCATAAAGGTTTGTCCCATTCTAATATGTCATTGATCTCTGCGAAATTTTCGCACATTATCATTCTGTTTTGGGTATGAAATCTTAGAACTTCTTTTTTTATAAGATTTTTGTAAACATTCATCTTGTTCAAATCATACATTGTTTCGCAATCTACCCTTTTCCAAAATCTATTATGGGTAATACTTCTTTAGATATAATCTGTTCCGTGGTCTTCCAAGTCTTTGACCCACATCTCTACCCTCAGGGTCCATCAACTTATACGCCTCTGTTCCAACTATCTCTTTGATTATAAAAGGTCCATCCCATTTTCTTGCGAGTTTTCCACCATCTTCTCGCTGATATATTGGTGTTTCTCGCAACACCAAATCCCCTAGTTGAAATTCACATTTTTTGACACGTTTATTATAATATCGAGCTAATATTCGCTGGTAATTTTTCATATGTTGTAGTGCTTTTTCTCTCTTTTCTTCTAATTCATCAAGTTTGGTTAAAATCATGTCCGCACTTAGGTTTTTCTCCCAAGCTTCTCTTTTTGTTGTAGGAATAGCGACTTCTGTTGGTATCACAGCTTCAACTCCATATGTCAAAAAAAAGGTGACATTCACGTAGCTTCTCGCCTAGTTGTGTTATAAGCCCATACTGCATTATGCACTTGTTCGCACCATGCTCTATTATATCCTTCTAATTTCTTCTTCAATATATCTGCAATTGTCTTATTTGTTGCCTCTACTTGTCCATTAGCCTGTGGATATAGGGGGGGGTGGATTTTCCACACTTTATCTTAAATGCATTGAGTAACATTTCTATGTTCTACCCCTCAAACTGCTTCCCATTATCAGATACCAATTGTGCTGGAATTCCAAATCTGTAAATGATATTTTCAAATATGAATATGAAGATGTATTTGTCGTGGATATGCTATACTTCTTTCACTTCTGCCCACTTCGTGAAGTGATCTGTAGTGACAATTAAATATCTCCTTTATCCAGATCCTGCTAAAAACGGTCCCATAATGTCTAAACCCCATTTTCCAAAGGGCCATACATTTGTTGAAGATGTTAATGGTGCTCCAGGTGCGTGTATTTTCTTTCCATGTCGCTGGCAATCTTCGCAACACCTTGATATTTGTTTCGCATCTTCATGCATAAAAGGCCAATAATAACCTTGCATTTTTACTCTATATGCCAAGGATATTCCCCCGCTATGATTTACAGCATCCCCACTATATAACATTTTTAACATTTCTTCTCCTTTTTTTTGTATTAAACATCTGAGTGATTGTCCATTAAAGGATCTTCTATACAACACCCCATCACTCAACTCGTAGTTTGTCGCACGACTTTTTAGCTTGTGTGCCTCCAACCTATTTCTCGGTGTTTATACTCTTGACAAATATGAATGAAGCTCTGCTCTCCAATCTTCAACACCGGGTATTTGTTCTTCTTCACCTTCTATTATCATTACCTCTACCTCCTATTCCTCTTCTTCTTCTTTGTTTACATATGGTGATAGAAGGGTTTGTACATTTATGCATCTTGCAGTGGGGTCTTTCATCATACTTGAAATGAAAGCATAAGCATCTGCGAGTCTATTGTCTTTCCTTGATATGTGTCTCCACTTTATTTTTGGAATTTTCGCTGACAACTCTTCAAAAAGTTTCTTATATTTCTTCAAGGATGGTTCATTTGTAGTGTATTATCCCTTTATTTGGCGAATGACTAGCTGCGAGTCACTTGTAATTCTCATATTTTCCAACATCATTTCTATTGCAAATTTTAGGGCATGTACCACAGCTTCGTATTCTGTTTCATTATTAGTAGATGTGAATTCTAGTCTGAAGGAGAAAGCCATTTTGTTTCCTTCTAGTGAAATCAGGACAATCCCAACTCCATTCCCTTCTCCATTTGAGGACCCATCTACCAATATTTCCTACCTATCAGGTTATGTCAACAGATCTCTTTGGTTTCCATGTTCTTCCTCCACATCCATCATTTCCTCCACTGCTTCATCATCTTCTAGAGGAAATTCTGCTAAGAATTATGCAACAACTTGCGATTTTTTGTGAAGATAATATTTCATACTTAATTTCGAAATGTCCCACTTTTGCATTCCATCTCTCTACCCTGCTTGACCTTTTTGAATTCTTCATCACTGATTCAATGGGTACCTTTGTCAATATCTTTACTTTATGTGCTTGAAAATATATGCGAAGCTTAAACGTTGCGTAAACTAATGCCAGAATTAGTTTTTCGATTTTTGAATAGTTTCTATCTGCGGCATTGAATGTTTTACTAATGTAATAAATTGGTTTTTCAATTCCTGCATCATTTCGCAATAACACAACACTTAATGCATGCGAAGTTGTCGCAAGATAGATTAATAGTTCTTCCCCTGGTTCTGCTTTTTGTAGAATAAATATATTCATCAGATGTTTTTTTATTCCTTGGAAAGCTTTCTCATATTCATCTGTCCATCTGAACTTTGTCCCATTTTTGAGTATGTGGAAGAAATATTTATATTTGTCTGAAGATCGCGAAATAAATCTTCCCAGCGAAGCCAAGAGTCCATTTAACTTCTGTACATCTTTCATCGTCGCTGGTGTTGGAATATCACGAATTGTTTGCACCTTCTCTGGATCAACTTGTATTCCTTCTTTTTACACAATGTAGCCGAAATTTTTTCCTGATGCAACCCCAAAAATACACTTCTATGGATTTACTTTGATGTTAAAATACTGCATCTGCTCAAAAATCTCTTTCAGATCTTGTACGTGATCTTTAGCTTCTTTACTTTTTATTAATATATCATCTACATACACCTATAATTTTTTGTGTATCCACCTCGCGAACACTTTCTCCACCATCCTTTGATATGTTGCACCAGCATTTCTCAGACCAAATAGCATTTTTGTATAACAATATAACCCTCTTGGAGCGAAAAAAGCAGTGTGCTCTTGATCTTCTTCAGCGAGAGGAATTTGATTATAGCCTTTATACCCATCTAAAGAAGATATTCTGTCATTTCCGGCCGCTGATTCAACCATTTGTGGAATGTCTGGTAATGGAAAACTATCTTTTGGACAAGCTTTATTTAGATCAGTAAATTCTATACAGATTCTTATCCCCTTATTTTTCTTTTGGACCACGACCATGTTAGCTATCCACTCTGGATATTTAGCTTGTCTTATAATTCCCGCATCAAGCAGCTTCTGTAACTCTTCTTGTATTTGGGGGTGATATGATGTTGCGGTTTTTCTTATTCTTTGTTTAAAAGGCCTTGCATTCTTGTCAATCTCCAACCTATGACACGCCACTGACGGGTCTATTCCAGGAATCTCATCCATATTCGATGCAAAAATATCTTTGTATTCTCGCAGAAGACTAATAGTTTTTTCCTCTTCATATGCCTCCATTTTGGTCCCAATTCTTAGCATCTTGGGTTCTTCTTCAGTTCCAACATTCATTTCCTTTGTTGGTTCTGCCGCAGTGTAACTGGGTTTAGGTTCTCCCATGGGTGTTGGTTCTTTTATTTCCTTCGCAGAGTTGTTTCCTTCTTCGAAAATTTCGCATGGTATTCCTTTTCCCTCCTCTGCCCTTACCATGTAAATATTAAATTCTTCTTCTTTCTTTGCTTCTTTCGTAATTTTCCTACGAATTTTTTGCTTCTTTGCACGTCCTTCATAATGCTTCACTTCATTTTGATAACATAACTTCGCACTATCAACATCCCCTCTAATTTCATCAATCCCAATAGGCATAGGAAATTTAATGCATTGATGCAAAATTGATGCTACGACTTTAATCGCGTGTATCCATGGTCTTCCCAATAACATATTATACGACGATTCCATATCTACCACGCATAGTGTCACATGTGTTTTAATCTCTCCTAGCAAAATTCGCATTGCTATTTCTCCTTTAGGTTTTGTTGTTGATTTTCCAAATCCATGAATATGATATGTTGAATGAGTTATTTCTTCATATTTGTATCCCATTTTTTTGTATGCATGGTAAAACATTATATCCACCGAACTTCCTGTATCCACCAAAGTTCTATTCACCGCCCATTCCTTCATAGCGCTTGTGTTGTTCCTCTTTTCTTTTTGTGTGGTTATTGTGATCACCAAAGGAGATGTGTGGCTCAAATTCTCTCTTGGTATCTCTGCTGTTGTGAATGTAATTTTTTGCTTTTCCCAATCCTTCAAGGGTGATATCTTTTCCACCATCATAATCTTCTTTCCTTCAAAATCTCGCTTATGTATCCTTCCTTTAATGTTTTCATGAAATTCATTAATCATTGTTTTTGTGATTAGGTTACACTCCATTCTTCTGTTATCTTCATTGATTTTAATTGTCTTTTTCTTAACTGATTTGTTGATTTGTTCTATCATCTTCTTGGTTTGAATAGTCTCAATAACAATTTTTGATCTTGTTTTTCAACAATCTTCAGCTTTCAAACCCGCCCCTCCTTCTAGAGCCATTATGTAGTTACAGGAAATCCTACAATACATCCATCACAAGAATTCATAACAATCAACACATTTGTTAAGATCAAAAACAACACTTTTTATTAATTGAATCTGGAAATCTTATAAGAATGAAATGAAATCAAGAATATAACATTGTTTTGGACTTTCTCTCTCCTCAAAACTTTCTCAACACTCTAAAAATTATCTGTCCCTTCCTTAAGCCTATTCAGCGCTTTATATAGAATTTTACATAATGGATGACAGCTATGATATCCCTTATTTTCGGATCTAGATTGCAACACTATCGCAAGAGTTCTAATGTTAATCTTCGCATGATCATCAATATTTTCTCATGTTCCTGCCATCGTCATCTGTTACGTCATTCTTCAAATCAACCTGCGACATTCTCAATGTATTATTGATAAATACTTCGCAGATGTGTTCTTCTTGCGATATTCTGTTCCTACAAAGACCTCTAAAAAATTCTTTATCGTCCCCGAACTCCTTGTCGTTAACACCCATATGAACATAAGGTTCATGAAGAAAGGAGTTAATTCCAACAAACCTTTTAGACTGATGTCGAACCAGAGCCTTCTAAATTTCGAGAGTCCTTTATTTGCTGAATCTCCTTCCCTATTTCCTTCAACTCTTCAAGAACATCAGAAAACTTTTGAGAATTTGAAGGAACAACTCTTGGCTCCCTCACATTCCTTATTTTTCTTTTCAAAGTTGGAGGTAACAGAGATTTATGTTTTTCCTTCATGATTGATGGTTTAATAATCATATTAACATCTTTCCCATCAGAGGACATAATGCTTGGAGTATCCATACATATGGAGTTGTGAGAGGAAATCACAAGATAATCTCAACAAGCAGTCTTATGATAAAAAGAGTTTCAAGAGAAGGAAAAAGGAATGTAGGGTTACGGAACCTTTTAAACACACAAGTTCACGCACGCAAAACTCTCAACCCTAAATAAGGTAGAATTGACGATAATAACCCCTTTTATTGACTAAACAGGGAAGTCCCTTCCAGTATCAATTTAGATATGAAAGCTGGAAGAATTCCAATCTTGCAAACCACAACAAAACTAAAAAAGACGAAGACAAAAATAATCTAAAACAATTTTCTTTTCTTAAAGCCCGAGGTATGCGCAATCTTGTCTCTTTTTATCAGGCACATGAGACAAGAAGCACCAACCAACACAATCAAGTTGTGCTGGGGTGAACAATAATCTATTCACCATAACCATTTCGAAAGGAATTCATAGAACCATGTTTCACAGAATGTTTAGACCATGATTTTTTCTCTGAAAATCTAGAATTTTCTTTGGAAACTAACTTTTTCGAAGAAGAGATGAATTTGCATACTTCTGATGATTTTTGAACAAGTTTGAGCTTGTTTGCTAATCGATTTGCTATTCGTTGAAGTTTTTTGACGTATCTTATTTTGTGTTTGTACTTGAAACACTTCGATATTTCATGACCTTTGAGAGAACAATAAGAACATGTCAACATGGAAGATGATTCAGACGCCCGAGATGTGTACTTCTAGACATATAGTGGAACCTGAAAAATCAGAAAAAAGGGTTTCCAGTAGAAACGGATAGATCAATTTTTTCTTCCAGACTGATTGAGATTTCTTCTAAAAGAATATCAAGATTGATGTATGTATTGCTATAATTATCAAAATCAATATTTTCACAAAGAAGTGCAATACTTTACTTTTCGTCTTTATTAGAATCATTGTTTCCATACATTTCATCAAGTGTTGCAGATAGACCTTTGTTCCCAGTGTATTTTTTTCGATTTGGAAACTCATTTGCAAAATGACCAAAACCGTTATACTTAAAGCACTGGGGCATATCCTCGTCATCAGTTTCATCAATATCCCTATTTTTAGGAGGAACACGGTGACTTAGGTTGGTATCTGGAAAACCGTTTACTTCTCTTCAAAAGAAGATCCCTAAACTATCTTGTGATCAAAGAGACTGACTTGTCAATATCTTCATATGATGAATCAGCCTCAGAAAGATCATCTTCAGAGATGCAAACACTTTTACTTTTGTCAAGTAATTTAGTGTTCTTTTGTGCTTTGAAAGCAACATTCTTTCCTGATTTGGATGTATGCGCATGATCAAAGATCTTTAGCTTTCCAACCGGAGTATTTTTGGAAAGAGTTGAAAGGTTATTTGCTTCAAAGATGGCATGCTTCTTAGAATCGTATCTGTATAACAACGATTTGAGAATTTTCATCACAATGACTTTTTCAGGAATAATCTTACCCAACGCAAAAGATGTATTAACAATTTCAGATACTCTGTGATTAAACTCATCAAATGAATCTCCATCTTCCATATGAAGGTTTTCCCAATCAGAATTTAGGTTTTCAAGCATAGCTTCCTTTTCACAATTATTCCCTTCAAATCCGGTTTCTAAGATATCCCAAGCATCTTTAGACCGAGTGCACGTAGTCACATGGTGTTGAAGATTTGGGGTAATAACATGGATGATAGAATTTAACCCGTCAGAATTTTGCTTAGCAGCGAGAATTTCGGCAGGTTCATATGCACCAATGTCCTTCGGAATAGTTACATCACCTTCTGCAACAACCGGAGGATTATAGCCATTAACATCATAAACCCATGATTGAAAATCACGCTATTGAAGAAAGGCACGCATAACAATTTTCCAACATAAGTAATTTGATCCATCGAAGACTGGTGGTATGTTTATAGAGATGGCACTTTTGTCCATATTCAGATTGCTACAAACACAAACTTATAAGGTCTTAAACATGTTTGCCTGCTCTGATACCAATTGAAAAAACGAGGGTCTAACAACCACACCCAATACTTCATTTGGAAATCTGAATAAACAAACTCTAATATACTTTCAAGAAAATAAACTAGACAGTCAGACTCAATCTAGAGAAAACTATATCAAGGATTTTTATATCTCTATTTCTCAATTCAATCTGTAATCAGCAAATAGGAATTTGTGAGACCGATTGAATATAAGAAAAAATAACTTGAACGGTACCAAAGACCAATGTTCAAGGATCAATCAATTTCAATCAACAACCGAAGGTAGGATTTCCCAATTATGTAACACAGGCACCAGAAGTTTTGTTAACGAGGAAACCATAAATTAAGAAAACCCCCGGGACCTAGTCCAGTTTTGAATACCATACTGTATTAAGCCTCTATAGACACTAGCCTACTACCAATAAACTTCAGACTGGAATGTAGTTAAACCCTAATCAATCTCACACTAATTCAAGGTACAGTCGTGTTCCTTATGCCTCTGATCCCAGCAGGATACTACGCACTTGATTCCCTTAGATGATCTCACCCAAAAACAAGAGTTACTACTACCCAAAGTCGAAGACTTGATAAACAAATCCGTATCACACCGAAAATTCTATTGGAACAGATAAATATGTCTCATAAAGAAATACCTATGAGTTTTGTTCCGTGTTTTGATAAATCAAGGTGAACATGAACCAATTGATATACCAGACTTATATTCCCGAAGAACATCCTATAAATATCAATCACCTAATAATAATCCTAATCGATTATCGAAACAAGATATTGTGGAATCACAAACGAAGAGATGAATATGTTTGTGACTAATTTTTAATCTTACATATCAGAGATAAATCTCAAGAAAATCTTAACAAAGACACTAATCAATCACGATAGTAAAAGTAAGATATAAACACGTAACTACATAGAAAATAGTTGGGTCTGGCTTCACAATCCCAATGAATTCTTTAAGTCGTTAACCTACATGGTTTCATGAAAACCTAAGGTTAAAGGAGAATCAAATCTAGCTTATACAACTAGTATCACATAGGAGGTGTGGGGATTAGGTTTCCCAATTTCTAGAGTTTTCCTTTATATAGTTTTCAAATTAGATTTTGCAATCTAAGTTACCTTGGTAACAAAGCATTCAATATTCACCGTTAGATGAAATCCTGATTAGATTTAAGCTAATATATTTCAAACGTTAGATCGAACTTAGCTTGTTATACACAAATCAATGTACCCTCATTTAGGTTTATGTAACTATACCTAAACATGTACACCATGTTGGCTCAACAATAGTTAAACTAGTTAGCTATATGAACACTCTCATATCAACCTTATTCATCTTAACCATAACTAGTTCAAATGACTCAAATGAAACTAGTTAAAGAGTTGTCCAATTGCTATATTCTCATAGAAGTATACAAGAACACAATTGAAGCAAAATCAGTTTGATTCACTCGAATCAATTCATGAACATTATAGCCACGGTTTGCAAAGAATGCATTCCTTATTATTTAAATATGTTAATTCATAACAAAATCAATTTTAGAACTTTAACCATTCAAGTATGCAAACGGGTACGCATACTTGAATAGCCGGACCAAGTTTGGTTTTCCCCAGTATGTGAACGGGTTCGCATACCTCTAAACCCAGCAAAAAATTCCGGTCACAAACTTGCTCCAGTATGCGTATGAGAAGGCTCACTTAGGTTGCAGGACTTCTCAAACCAACAGGTACGCATACGGGTATGCATACTATGGTTCTAGAACATGGATCACATATATGCAAGAGGGCACAACATGTTTATAATCCAATGTTGGTTAACTCTTATTTCAATCATTGAAACTTTCTTAGAGGATGAAAATAGCCGTTTTCACACACTATTAGCATCAAAATAATTTTCAAGTTATTGAAATAATCATAACGAAACATTCCAAGTCTACAACAAATGATTATATCACACAAACCATGTAAGATATTACTCAGCGATTTTCACATGATCATCTTTTGACTTTCGTCAAGAATATAAGATGAACTTGGATGAAGCGAAAGCTTACCAACATATATTTAGAGAAATATGTAAGCGAGTTAAACTCAGCTCGAAATCTCAAATGTGTATAATCGAAAACCATATAATAATACGACTTATGTCTCAATATAGGAGATAGAGTAGAAATAGACTTTCCAAGTGATAGATGAGTTTTAGTCTCCACATACCTTTTCTTGAAGAAGTTCCACAAGATCGCCTTAGTAGTTCTTCGTCTTCATTTGATGATCGCCGTGAAGTCTAATGCTCAACTACACAATATATCCTTGTACGAGATATCAATATAAGTAGACTAGATATCAAGACTTATAGTTTTGATCACTAACATTGACAAATAAACTTGAGATAGCAACGCTTGCGAGTTCGACCGAGCAGTGCTCTAACAAGTTCAGTTAAAGGAATTAAGTACGTAAAGTACCGCTGGAATTCAGAGGTGTAAGGAACCCGATTGTACCTTGATCAGTGTGATATTGGTTATGGATCAACTACATTCCAGTACGAAGTTAACTTGTAGTAGGCTAGTGTCTGTAGCGTCTTAATACAATGTGGTGTTCAAATTTGGACCAGGTCCCTTTTTTTTTTTTTTTTGCATTTGCGGTTTCCTCGTTAACAAAATTTCTGGTTTCTGTGTTATTTATTTTCCGCATTATATTTTTTATATAATTGAAATATCACAGGTTGTGCGTAAGTTCCATCAGTTTCTGAATCCGACCTATGGGTTGTTGATTAAATTGATTGATACTTGGATATTGGTTTTTGATACCATCCAATTCATTTCTTATATTCAATCGGGGTCGCAAATTCCTATTTGTTTGATTGCAGATTGAATTGAGAAGTTGAGATATAACTCTTGGATATAGTTTTATTAAGATTGAGTCTGACTGTCTAGTTGATTCTCTTGAAAGTATATTGGAGTTAATATATACAGATTGCTAAGTGAAATATTGGGTGTGGTTGTTAGACCCCCCGCTTTTTCAGATATCTCTGCTTAAATTTACGCCAACATTGAACAAGGAAGATGCGCACAAAAAAATTAGTATCAAGCAGTAACTAGACGTGAAAACATGACATTCTACGCCATTCAAAACTATTTAAAAACAAATATTATAATACCGTACACAACCAATTAATCGATGATTGTGATCTGGATAAGTAAATCTTTAATAATCAATGAACATGATAAAGTAAAAAACCAAACGAGATCAATCATAAAAATTAAATTTTCTTTTAGGAATTTCCACAATTACTTATAGCATGTTTGGATACAAAAGCAGAAGCAAGAAGTGCTTATGAACTTCTCAGAAGTTAAAAAGTAGATAAGTTAGTTTGGGAACTACCCTCCCTATAAGTTAAAAAGTAAATAAGTAAGTTTGGCAACACAAAAGCTAGTAGTCAATAAGTAAGTTCTTCAACCAAAGGAATTGCTACAAAAAATGCACCATCGCATCTGATCATGACTCTCAGCATATTATATAATTTGGCACAAACAGTTGAAGATGGAAACATCTAAAAAAATAAAAATGCAAATCGAAGATTTTGCGTCTCAAATTAGTCCAATTACTACTCTAAAACCAAGTACCCTGCAACTAACTTATGTTGGGATTTAGGTCACAAAACCAAGATATCCATAAGATAAGATAGCTTCTCCTCCAGAACTACTACGGAAGTCCGTTTCCTTGTCTTTAGCATGATGCTCTATTAATTGATCCATTGGAAGTGGACGTTTCTTGCTTCCTTCACAATCTTTGGGAATGCCTTTCAGTTTTCGAGATTGATCTATACCAAAGCACAATACCTGTAGTTGCAGGAATTCCTACACTACACCCCCGATAAGAATCTACAGAAATTGAATTATGTTTGAGAATGAATTACGATACTTTTTTATTATTTTAACTTTTGATTTCTTTACAAAAGACATAAGAACTCAGAAGTACAAATTTCTTTCTAGAGTTTCTCTCTCCTCAAAATCTTATCAACTCTCCAAAAGACATCATCCTTTTCTGAACCTAACGAGCCCTTTATATAGGGTTTTACATAGTGGATGACAGCTAAGTTTTCCTTCTTTTCCGGATATACTTTGCGATATTATCGCGATTGTTATAATATTCTCTAGCGCAAAATTGATAACCATCGCGGGATAAACATACTCTCTTTGTATTTCTTCTATCGTCAGCTTCTTCTGTGACGCTCGCGAAATGTCGTTAAAGAATCTTCTATGACACTCGCAAAAGTGTTGTTAATATCGCAGAAATAATGTTGTAGCGATATTCTAGTCCTACATATTGCCTCTTCTCATGTCTTTTCTGCGAAGAAGAGAAGATCATGAGAATCTTTTAGAATGCCGTAAATGCCTATCTTTTCAGAATTCTCTGTTCTGACACGTTTCTGTGTCCTTCGCCAGCTGTTTTCACGTATTCTTTCTTCTAATAAATTTTTGACACGTCCCTTCTAACGGCTGCGATCTGACCACCCAAGTATTTTCTTTGCATTAATTGCCTTCATCTTTTTCGAGAAATTTCTTCTTTTATAAATACTTCTCTCATTCCTTTCTTTTTATCTTTTACTTTCTTCTTCTCTCTCTCCATAACCTTTCTGCAAATTTACTGTTCTTCCGCGAATTGCGCTTCTATTATCGCTGTGATTTATTTCTTATCTTTCAATTCCTTTTCTTCATTCCCATACTTGAAAAATGGTTATCGCTGGTGCTAAAAACTTGATTGCTTTTGGTGAGATGCAAGGAAAACTCAGAAGCAAAGGTTTCACTCTATCTAAAATTCCAAATCAGGATTCTAGATCTGAACTTACTCTTAAATTATTTACTGATGATCAATGTTCTCGCGAGAAAGTTATAGTATAGCTAGGACAACTTGAAGCCGGTATTCCCATTCCTCTCTATGACCCAGAACTTCCGCTATTTTATCAAATAATTTCTGACAAAAGGTTTTCGCGAGCAATATATCAATTGGGTGGAGATTGTATCCGATTGCTGCTTGAATATGCCTCTCACGGAGCTGGCAAAGGGTCTCGCTACCCTAAAGATGCGAAGAATCCACAATTTGAAGATGTCCCCATTGTTTCTGCGGATTATACTGCGGACAACTTCATTGTAAATTATAAAATAGTCCCTATGAAGAGGGATAGCACCTGCTGGGGTGTTCGTTTGAAAAAAGAGAAGGTCGCTGGTGACAAAGCTCTTATGTTGGATATTTATTTTCATACATCTACCAACCAAGGTCCTCGCCATTCTATCGATGACAAGTGGTTCATATTTCCATTATGTCTTGAAGGTCCTTATATATCTGGTTCTCTCCCATTACCTTCAAATCTCTCAGAGTATGAGCCATGGGTCTTCAACTGGCCTGAAAGATCTAAAGAAGTATATTCTCTTAACTTTTTACATTATTATCATTTACTGTCTTCTTTATATTCTCGCTAACTATTTTGATCTTTCTCAGATTGATATAATGAAACTCAGCTATCAAACTTTTAGGAAACCCAACACCTTCTTAGCTCTTAAATCTTTCACGGATGAAGTAAGAAATATTTCCTCATAAATTTTAACAATATATTGTTGCCCCTATTTCTTATCTTCATCTGTGCTCGCAGGAAATTGAAGAACTACCGCCAATAAAACCCGTGAGAACTAAGGAGAAGCCTTCAAAGGATAAATCTGATGTTCCTCCTAAAGGAAAATATTTTGCCCCTCGTGGTGGAGAATCTGGCGATCAGGATAAAAATATTGTTCCTCCCAAAGGGAAACCTTCTGCCCCTTGTGGTGAAGATTATGGCGATCCTCCTTTGAAGAAAAGGAAAACCCGACCCTCTTCTTCTTCAACTCCTTAACCTATTCCAGAAACCCCAAATGTTGAATTTGATAAGGATAAATATGATGAAGATTTTAATAATAATAATAATAATAATAATAATAATAATAATAATAGCAGATTCCTTTCTATAAAGAAATCTTCTTCATATGATTCTTCAATGGCCCATTTATCCAGAATTTTTAGCGATATTTCCCACAGCATAACTTGTAATAACGAGGATGAATTTATTAAAAAGACATCCCAAGCTCTTGCCAGTGTCTGCGATGCTCCCATACTGGTGGACAATGATTCTCTCCAAGGAGTCTCACGATCGCTAACTCCTAGTCTCTTAAATTCTCTTGGTACCTTGGTATGTTTTCATTTCTTCAATTTGTTTATATATTTTCTCCATCGCTAGATCTTAATTTATATTATTCCTTCGCAGGTTGGAAGAGCTTCTTTTGTTGTTGCTTTTGATTTAAATAAAAGACGTGCCAACTATGAAAAGAAGGATGCTAAACTTCGCCAGGATAAATAAAAATTAGAATCTGAAGTTATTGAGATTCGCAAGAAGAATAAACAGCTGGAGACTGAAGCTTCAGTTGATAAGCAAAAGATCTCTGATCTTGATAGAGCTAACCAACAACTCTATGGTATGACTGATTTTCCTTCTCTCTTAATTCTTTTTACTCTATCGCGTCTTATTCAAGCAACCACTTTTAACTTGAAGATATTTATGGTCTTACTAACGAGGCTATACTCTTTCAATCTTTCCCTGAACCTGTAGATGATAATACTCTTCTTGCTTGTCTTAATAATTCTTTAAGTAATTTCTCAGACGATAAGATTAAATCCCTCTCCATAGATGAACTTAGATCCAAGATTAATCTCTTAAAAAATGAACACGGATTCAATTTAGGTTTGACTGACAAATATAAGCGCTTTTATCTTGATTCAAAGAAAGAAATAAATAGATTAATAAAGAGGAATAACGATCTTATTGACGAGAAAGATCTTGCTATTAAAAATGGTTCCAAGACTCTAGCCGATTTCCATAAGAATCTTTTTAATGTTCAAATGGAAAGAGATAAACTTGTTCGCGAGAATGAAGATCTTCTTGCGAGGGAAACTCAAGTTCGATCTCGTCTCCTTATAAATAGCGATGATGAGTTTTCTTGGGCTGCGAAGGTTCTTGACAATGCCAGGAATGACTTGTGTGTAAATGTTAGCCTTCAAGTTGAACAAGCGTCCTTAATTAGAGATATGATTTCTGAAAGAGAAGGTTGTTAGCTGTTCTTCTTCTCGCTAGTTTCTTGTTTTTATTATTCTTCTTTACAAAATTTCTAACTTGTTGTCATATTTTCGCAGGAGTTGAAAAAGGATATCTTGAAAGAATTGGGGAACTTGAAAATGAGAAGAATCAGCTCGCAAATACTCTTGTTGCTCGCAATAATAAATATTCACGATTGAAAGAGCAGTTTGACATTACTACCGCGAATTTCAATAGATATCTCATTGTTGTTCGTAATGATTCTGTTAAGTTGGTCTGCAATGATCATGGAATTTATCCTTCTATATATCCTGATCTTGCAAAGGAGATCCCCGCAATAATCCCAAATCTTAACATCTCTGATAGCGAAGCTGAGGATTCTGACGAGGATAATGATAATGACGAAGGAGAAAAATCTAGTGGAGGAGAAGAATCTGATAAGAATGAATATAGTGATGATAATGATGAAAGGGAGAAATATGGCGATGAAGATAAGTCTGATAAAGAGGATGGCGATGGATCTAGCTAATTCCTCTTTTTCCTTCTATCTTCTTTGTATATTTATTTTCTTCTTTCTGTAACATTGATGTGAGTTTCTCCAATTTTGTGAATTTCTTTTGCTTCTACCTGTACGAATTAGAAAATAGTTCTTTTTCTGTAAGTCAATCAATCAATATAATCATTATCCTTTAATTATATGCGTGCACTTATCTATGCAAATTTTTATATGATAGATGAATAATAATTTCATCGTTCTCATGCATTCCCATACTTGCCTCTATTATTCATCTGCATCATGAAAAAGTTGAATAGAGATTAGATATAAGCTTTAAATAAAATTTGCCTCAATGTTGGCGATGTTATTGTTAGCAACAACTGTGTAAAGTCGCAATTCTCATAAAATCTGCGAGTATTATCGCAGTAATCTTGTGGTCTTATTACGCCTCCCTAATTAAAGGTTTATTTTGCCACGCTCTTTCTTTCTGCGACAAAATCGCAGGACGTATTTACATTTGCATGTATTGACCCATTGATCTTGCCTTTTATGTATTCTTTTGATTGTATTGCGACAATATGACAAGTCTAAGTTCCCTCGCGAGATCAAAGCCTTATGATATTGTCGTCTTGCGATGAAATCGCAGGACATCTTTACATTTTCATGTAAAAACCCATTGATCTCATCTTAACATTTCTCTTGTGGCTTGTTGCCTCTGTATCATTTACGTCACGCGACAATATGACAGGCCTAAATGTTCTTGAGATCATAAATCCCCATGACATTGCCGTCTTAAGACACTTATCATCTCCCTAATGGAGGGTGCCGCCCTTATCTTCCCCCTGGTTGCCACTTCAAGGAGGGCACATCGGCCATACAAGACTAGCTCCTCCCATCCAGATTTACCAACAACCAGCTGTTTTCTCAGCCTCTTATCCTTTATGCTTATATGACTTATAGTTACAAGGCTGCACCCTAAGTGGGGTTTTCTTCAGGCCAAGTGCATCATAGCCAAGACTTACCAAGAATGGCAAGGGAGTTTCGTACGCCCCGGGCACTCTTTTATCAACCGTGTACATCGACGTTGTAGGACCAGAATATCGCCACAACGATACTCTCACGATGGAAACAACACTTCTGCGAGAAACCCAAACATTTCTACAAGTATTAACAACACTTTGACGAGAACGTCGCAAGATTCTTCAACGACATTTGGCGAGTGTCACAAAAGAGTAATATAACATCTAATGACTGAAGATATATGAGAAGAATAAATTTGCTTCACGATGGTTACAAAGTTGGCGATGATGAAGACTAAAGTTATGGCGATGAGATCGCAGAGTAGATCCGAATTAAGGGGAAATCTTAGCTGTCTTCCACTATGTATTTTTCCTATATAAAGGGTTCGACTAAATCCAGAAAATGATGATGTATTTTTGAGAGTTGAGAAAGTTTTGAGGAGAGAGAAACTCCATAAAGAAAGTTGTACTTCTGAGTTTTGATATTTCTTGTAAATCTTCCTGAAAGTGAATTAATAAAAGTGTTGTTGTTCATCCACAGTTATGACTTAATTTTCATAGATTCTTGACAAGGGTGTAGTGTGGGAAATCCTGCAACTACATTTTGGCGCCCGAAACAGGGATTGAATTAACGAAAATCGAAGAAAAAGTGAAGAAGAAGATAAGAATTGTTCAAGATTAAGGAAAGTAAATCGGTGAGATAATTGAAGGAAGGATGATCAGAATCAAAAAGGATTGTAGAAAGTTGGAATGTGATATGGTAACAAAAGCAATGGTTGATAGATTTCATGAAAACATTAAGGGGAAGATACATAAACGGTATTTTGAAGGAAGGAAGATTATGACAGTGGAGAAGATATCATCATTGAAAGATTGGGAAAAACAAGAAATCACGTTTACAGCAGCAGAAATACCAGAAGAAGATTTAAGTCATACATCTCCATTGGTGGTCACAGTAACCACTATACCAATGACAAAGGAGAAATCAATAAAATATGTAGAAGAATGGGCTATGAATAGAACACAGGAAGTTCTGTAGACATGATATTTTATCATACCTTCAAGAAAATGGGATATAAGAATGAAGAAATGTCTCATTCAACATATTATGTTCATGGATTTGGAAAGTCTATAACAAAACCTAAAGGCGAGATAGTGGTACGAATTCCACTAGGAGAAATTGAAACACAAATATCATTATGTGTGGTAGATGTGGAAACGCCGTACAATATGATACTGGGAAGACCGTGGATACATGCAATCAAATCCGTAGCATCAACATTGCACCAGTGAATTAAATTTCCTACGCCCAGTGGAATCGGAGAAATTAGAGGAGATACGGATTTTGCGAAATTATGTTACCAAATTGAAGTGAAAAATTGTGAAAACCGTCCAAAGTTGCGAAAAGCTCGCAGAAAACTGGCGAGGGAGTCAAAAAAGGAAGAAGAATTTAAAGTTTACATGATAAGAGGAAAAGAAGGAAAAGGAATACCCAGTGAAATCCCACAAGAAGAAGATGAATTCGCGAGAATTATGAAAACACCAACACCAATGGGAGAACCTGAATCAAGTTATGTCGCAGCAGAACCAACAAAGGAAATAAATATTGGGAGTAAAGAAGAGCCTAAAATGCTGAAAATTGGGACTAGAATGAAGGCATATGAAGAAGAAAGAACTATAAATCTTTTGAGAGAGTATGCAGATATCTTCGCGTGGAGTATGGACGAGATGCCAGGGATAGATCCGTCAATAGCATGTCATAAATTAAAAATCAACAAAAATGTAAGACCATTCAAGCAAAGAATAAGAAAAATCGCAACAACATATCATTCTCAAATAGAGGAAGAACTACAGAAAATGCTTGATGCAGTAATTATAAGGCAAGCAAAGTATCCAAAATGGATTGCAAATATGGTGGTGGTCCCGAAGAAGAATAAAGGGATAATAATTTGTATTGATTTTACTGATTTAAACAAGGCTTGTCCAAAAGATAGTTTTCCATTGCCATATATCCCACAAATGGTTGAATCAGCAGCGGGAAATGCAAGAATATCATCACTGGATGGATATAAAGGATATAACCAAATTCCTCTCGCTGAAGAAGATCAAGAACATACTGCATTTTTTGCTCCAAGAGGATTATATTGTTATACAAAGATGCCATTTGGCTTACGAAATGCTAGTGCAACGTATCAAAGAATAGTGGAGAAGGTGTTTGCAAAGTGGATCCACAAAACATTAGAAGTGTATGTAGATGATATGCTGATCAAAAGCAAAGAAGCCGAGGATCATGTGCAAGATTTGAAAGAGATTTTCGATCAAATGCGGCAATTCAATATTAAAGTGAATCCTGATAAGTGTACCTTTGGAGTAACTTCAGGGAAATTTTTGGGGTATATTGTATCAAAAGAAGGAATACAGGTTGATCCAGAAAAGGTACAAGCAATTCGCGATATGCCAACACCTGCGATGGTAAAAGATGTGCAAAAATTAAATGGACTCTTAGCCTCGCTGGGAAGGTTCATTTCGCGATCTTCAGACAAGTGCAAACATTTTTTCGATATACTCAAGAAGGGAGCAAAGTTCAAGTGGACAGATGAATGCGAAAAGGCTTTTCAAGGAATAAAAGAACATTTAACGAACATAACTATTTTTCAGAAAGCAGAACCAGGAGAAGAATTATTGATTTATCTTGCAACAACCACACATGCGCTAAGTGTCGTGTTGCTGCGAGTAGATGCAGGGGGTAGAAAAACCAATTTATTACATTAGTAAAACATTCAATTCCGCAGAGATAAATTATTCAAAGATTGAGAAATTAATTCTAGCATTGGTACATGCAACTTTCAAACTTCGCATATATTTTCAAGCACATAAGGTCAAAGTGTTAACAAAAGTGCCAATTGAGTCAGTAATGAAAAATTCAAAGAGATCAGGCAGAGTTGAGAGATGGAATGCACAAGTAGGACACTTTGATATACGGTATGAAATTTTATCCTCGCCAAAATCACACGTCATCGCAGAATTCTTAGATGAATTTCCTTTAGAAGATGATGAAGCTATGGAGGAGATGATGGATGTAGAAGAGGAATGCGGAGATCCAAAAGAGCTATTAACATAACCCAACATATGGGAAATATTAGTGGATGGATCATCAAATGGAGAAGGAAATGGAATTGGAGTTGTTTTCATATCGCCAGAAGGAGAAAAAACAGCTTTCTCATTTAGATTAGAATTTGCATCTACAAACAATGACACAAAATATGAGGCTGTGATCCATGCTTTAAAATTCGCGATAGAAATGAATTTGGACAATGCCAGAATTACCAGCGATTCACAATTGGTTATTCGTCAGATAAAAGGAGAGTACACAACAAATGAACCATCCCTAAGAAAATACAAAAGACTCGTTGAAGGATTATCTGCGAAAATACCAAAAATAAAATGGAGACACATATCAAGGAAAGATAATAGGCTCGCAGATGCTTTCGCTTTCATATCTAGTATGATGACAAATCCATTGGGGAGATGCATAAAAATTCAAACACTTTCATTTCCATCGATAAACAAAGAAGAAGAAGAAGATACGGATGTAATGATGGTAGAAGCTGGCAAGGGAGAACCCACGAGCAACATCACGGATTGGCGAGAAGATCTTCATGCATACTTGGCGAGAGGATAAATTCCCAGAAATAGATTAGAAGCACACAAGTTGAAAAGTAGGGCAACCAATTATGAGATAAGAAATGGAGTGTTATATCACAGATCTTTTAATGGACCATCGCTAAGATGTTTCACGAGAGAAGAAGGACAAAAATTATTAAAGATGTTACATAGTGGTGACGCTGGTAATCATAATGGAGGAATATCTTTAGCATATAAAACAAAAATGCAGGGTTATTACTGGCCATATATGCATGAGGATGCAAAGCAACTCTCAAGGCGTTGCGAGGATTGCCAGCGATACGGAAAAAATATACATGCACCAGGAGCACCATTATCATCTTCAACAAGTGTGTGGCCCTTTGGTAAATGGGGGTTAGATATTGTGGGACCATTTGTACCTGGTTCTGGATAGAGAAGATATCTGATTGTCGCAACAGATTATTTCACAAAATGGGGAGAAGTAAAAGTAGTACAACATATTCGCGATAAAGATATTTTTACATTCATCTTTAAAAATATAATCTGCAGATTTGGGATTCCAGCACAGTCAGTATCTGATAATGGAAAGCAGTTTGAGGGACAGAATATAGAATTGTTACTTAATGCATTTAAGATAAAATGTGGAAAGTCTACTCCTTTATACCCGCAATCAAATGGTCAAGCAGAGGCAACTAATAAAACAATCGCAGATATCTTGAAAAAGAAGTTGGAAGGATACCACAGAGCATGGTGCGAGCAAGTACATAATGCAATATGGGCTTATAACACAACTAGACGAGAAGCAACTGGAATGTCACCATTTTGTTTGACATATGGGGTAGAAGTTGTATTACCAACAGAAGTTGTTATTCCTACAACAAAAAGAGAAGCATGGGAAAGAAATTTAAGTGCCAGTATGATACTGAATAAGTTGGATGAATTAGAAGAAAAATGAGAACAAACTCTACAACATATTGAGAATTATCAACGTAGATTAGCTCGTGAGTACAACAAACGAGTTAAGAAGCGCGAATTTCAACCTGGCGATTTAGTGCTGCGAGAAACACCAAGTTATCAGCGAGAGAGTGGTGGAAAGTTGGCGAGAAAATGGGATGGACCATATATCATCAAAGAGATAATTGGAACTGGGGCATACAAACTAATGGATCCTGAAGGAAGAGATGTTGGTCAAAGACTCGATAGACCATGGAATAGATTATTTCTGAAAAGGTATTATCAATGACATCTTCTACATGATAAGAGATACTGGTATGTTATATGACGAAATAGGTAATAAATTCTTCAATCTCTATTTACAACTGAAAATTTCTTCTGATAATAAAGCACAACAAAAACAGCGAGCATTATCGCAAGAAAAGCGAATAAAAATTTCGCAGAGATTAATAGAATGGGACGAACCTTTATGGCGTGCACCCTAGTTCGCGAATAAAATTTCGCAAGAGGCAAATGTAAAACCTAATAGCACGTCATAGGAGGGGGTATCTCTTGACATGATTCAGGGGTAAGGTTATACCGCTGCTGGATCCTGAGTCATGCATATGTTGGGGTTAAAGAAAACCTATTTGGGAGAGAGATCTTGGATTTCCAAATATATATGGTTATACCCTGGTTGGACGACCGAGAATCTCTTCCAAGAAGTGAAAAGTATGACCAAGGAGCCGAGGTACACGGTTGATCCAAGGGTGCCAAGGGCGTACGAAACTCCCTTGACATTCTTGGTAAGTCTTGGCTATGATGCACTTGGCCTGAAGAAAACCCCACTTAGGGTGCAGTCTTGTAACTATAAGCCATATAGGCATAAAGGACAAGAGGCTGCGAAAACAGCTGGTTGTTGGTAAATCTGGATGGGAGGAGCTAGTCTTGTATGGCCGATGTGCCCTCCTTGAAGGGGCAACCAGGGGGAAGATAAGGGCGACACCCTCCATTAGGGATCTCATAAGTGTCTTAAGACGGCAATGTCATAGGGCTTTATGATCGCAAGAACATTTAGGCCTGTCATATTGTCGCGTGACGAAAATTATACAAAGGAAAAAAGCCTAAAGAGAAAATGTTAAGATGAGATCAATGGGTTTTTGCATAAAAGTGTAAAGACGTCCTGCGATTTCATCGCAAGACGGCAATGTTATAAGGCTTTGTTCTCGCGAGAGAATCCAGACTTGTCATATTGTCGCAGAGATATTGAAAAGATACTGATAAGACAAGATCAATGGATCAATACATGTAAATGTAAAGACGTCCTGCGATTTTGTCGCAGAAAAATATTAAAGGTTGGAAAAATAAGACCTTTAACTAGGAAGGCATAATAAGACCAACAGATTAATATTGAACATTAATTATTTTATTTGAGAATGCAGGAAATATCTATTCATCGCAGGAGGAAGATTACTTCAGATTTTTTTGTGAATATCGCCAAAATATCACCAACAAATTCATCAAAAAAGGAAGATAAGGAACATAATTCACCATCTCAAGAAAGATATTAAAGGGCAAGAAGAGGAATGAGCAAGTAAAATCTCAATATCTTCCTTGAGAAGGTTCAACACAGACAACAGGAAAATTTAAATTCTAAAAGTCATCCAAGTTACATTCCTCGCAAAAAAAGAAGCAGGAAAAGAAAGCAAAAATGAAACTCAAACTTCAACGACAGGCTCATCAGTATTCTTCTCGCCAGATGTATCATTCTCGCCAGAAGATTTATCATTCTCACCAGCAGATTTATCAGTATCGCCATCATTCTTTTCAGTATCGCCAACATCCTTTTCTTTGTGAATTTCTTCTTCTCTAGGAGAGCCTTCACCTTCTTCTGGGTTATCTTCTTCAGCTTATTCTTCTCCTTCAGTGGGTGTATCTTCTAAATCTTTATCCATAGGAATGGGAATCTCGTCATCATCAACTTCTAGAGGAAGAACAGATTCAGGAGGGAGAGAATGGGAGATTAGAATCTTATTCAACAGAACTTCAACAGTAAGATAAACTTTGCGAAGAAAACCTCTATCACGGTTTCTAATCTCCATATTCTTGAAGTAATCAAGATAATCAAGCCTTCTTTCTGCCTTATCGCGAACGTCCAAGCAATCGGAAATGAGAGTCTTGTTTTCTTTGCGAATCTTATCTAATTTCTCAGTAAGAGTAGTAATAGTAGCGAGATGGCTTCTTTCAGATTCTGTGAATACCAAAAATGACAAGGAAATGTTCAAATGAAGATCTCACGAGAAGTAAAACATAGGAATTTATTAGAAAAATCAACAATTGAGGCAGTCAACTGACTACCTTCTTTTTGAGAGGTTAAGTTTTGGATTAGTGCAAATAAACAATTCTCCCATTGATTCATAGCATCATCAAATTTATCGCCAACCATACCCTTCAGACGAGATTTCATGTTTTCTTCTTTGGTTCGAAGATAAAGGTTTTCTTTTGCTAGTAAAGAATGAGATTTCTCTAATTGGGAATACTGATCTTTAAGTTCATTATCCTTTAAACTAAAAGTTAATCTACCCTTGATAAGTTTATCCTTCTCAGCAGCAGATGATTCAGTTACTTCCTTGAGTTCATCTTTAAGGGAGCGAAGAGATTGCTCTTGGTTATCACAAATTCTTTGAAGATTATCTAATTGTTGCGAGGAAGCCGCCATCAAACTTGAAAAATTATGTTTTTCTTGGGATAAAGTTTTATTCTCATCTGATAAAGATTCCATCGCCAAATCAGTCTTAAATAACAAATATGAAAGGCGAGCAACTTCGCTACACAATAAATTTTGGCTTTGTGACAATTGATTATTCTCATTAGTAAGATTATTTATGTGATCAATTGAGTAAGTATAAAGATTATCTAATCTACTATGTTGGTCCATCCAAGACTCTTTTTCAGCGCGAGCTTCTTCAACGATTGATTCTAATTCAAATATCTTCATTAATCGATTCCGATTTGAAGCTAAATAAATAAACCAAACATTTAAAAGGAATAGAGTGTAAAAAAATAAATAAATAAGGAAAACGAGAAATTATTAGAATGGAGAGACAAAAAGATAGAGGCAAGAAAACTATACCTTTCAGCTCGTCATTATGTCTGCGAAGATTCTCGCACTCAAGTGAAGAATTGCGAAACATATGATTCAAAGTGTTACACTCAGAAGTTTTAACTTGAAGGATTTTCCTTATAGCTTCAACTTCATATTCCAAAGATACTCGCGAAGCAGAATTATCAGAGCCAAAATACTTGAGTAAAGTCTCGCAAGCTTCATATTGAAGAGAATCAGTGGAAGACTTTCTAGCGTTATCTAAGATATTAGATAAAATTTTAAAAGCAATATCAACTCCAGCAAAGGTTTCATTTGATGGAGGAAGAGATGCAGAGGATGAAGTAGTAATGATAGCAAGTTGATGATTTGAATCATCTGCGATGGATGCATTATGAGAAAGAGGAGTTTTTGGGAAAGTGACAGTTGAAGGCAATATTGGACTAGAAGGAGTTTCAGCCATAAAATTTGTAGGGATTTGATTTGTCAAATTTTCCAAAGAAAGTGGGGTATTGATAGCGAGGTTCTCGCAGACAGAAGAATGAGGATTAGATTGTAAGGGTGTGACGATAACTCTCTTACATGATAACTCAGGAATAATAATATCAGCTTCAAGAGTTTTATTGCGACGGGATTTTTTATGAGGTCTAGCGGTGTTCTCGTCATTCTGCAAATAATAATTTAGATAAGAAACAGAGGCAACAATATTGTTATTAAGATAAAATGTGTTTCTTACTACCTTATCATTCGCAGAATCCTTCTTCCTCCTCTTTTCAACAAGCTTCTTGAGGGAGTTAGGGTTTGGAGTTTCAGAATGGGTGATAGGGATAGCTCCTCTAAAGGAAAATATGACAAGAATTATAATGAATTAAATCAGGAAGATCGAAGAACAAAAGTAAAAAAGTAATTCAAATAGATGATATAATCGAAATACATACCTTGACGTTTCCATTAAAACAGTAGCAGGAGAATATGAAGATAAAGAAAAGTTGCAGACGGAAAGTGAAATAAACGGATAAAGAAGATGAAGAAGTAAAAAGAGAAAATTATTTCCGTAACTTGGCTCCACCTTTTATAGACAAGAGCAGTAGGACCCATTAAGAGGACACGTGTTAAGAAGAGCTACAACACGTGTAGGCGATTAAACTAAATAAACGGAGGTTTATCGAGAAGAAAACTTATAAAGAAATAAGCTGCGAGTATCATGAAGAGTTGAAAGTTCTCATATCTTATCTTATTCGTAGAAAAGACATGAGAAGAGGCAAGATGTAGGACCAGAATATCGCCACAACGATACTCTCACGATGGAAACAACACTTCTGCGAGAAACCCAAACATTTCTACAAGTATTAACAACACTTTGACGAGAACGTCGCAAGATTCTTCAACGACATTTGGCGAGTGTCACAAAAGAGTAATATAATAGCTAATGACTGAAGATATATGAGAAGAATAAATCTGCTTCACGATGGTTACAAAGTTGGCGATGATGAAGACTAAAGTTATGGCGATGAGATCGCAGAGTAGATCCGAATTAAGGGGAAATCTTAGCTGTCTTCCACTATGTATTTTTCCTATATAAAGGGTTCGACTAAATCCAGAAAATGATGATGTACTTTTGAGAGTTGAGAAAGTTTTGAGGAGAGAGAAACTCCAGAAAGAAAGTTGTACTTCTGAGTTTTGATATTTCTTGTAAATCTTCCTGAAAGTGAATTAATAAAAGTGTTGTTGTTCATCCACAGTTATGACTTAATTTTCATAGATTCTTGACAAGGGTGTAGTGTGGGAAATTCTGCAACTACAGGCGCCTTGGTCATACTTTGCACTTCTTGGAAGATATTCTCAGTCTTCCAACCAGGGTATAACCTTATATAGTTGGAAATCCAAGATCTCTCTCCAGGATAGGTTTTCTTTAACCCCAGCATCTACATAACTCAGGTTCCCATGATATTTTCTTTAATAAGAGCAATGAATAATTTATGGGTGATAACCTTATCACTGAGTCATGTCAAGAGATACCCCCTCATATGACGCGCTATTAGGTCTTATATTTTCCTCTTGTGAAATTTTATTCACGAACTAAGGTGCACGCCATAAAGGTTCGTCCCATTCTATTAATCTCTGCATTATTTTAAATTGATTTATGATTGAAATTTTATTATGCTTTGTATTAAGCGCTTCTCGCGATAATTGTTAAAAGTGTTGTAACTCTGATAAAATTTCATAACTTTGATCTTCTTTCTTTTTGTAAAATCTTGCAATTCTTTCAAGCAGAATACTCTGTTCAATTACATACTCTTCAAGCAAATCATTCATAGAGTTCTTTAAATTTCATCACTTTACCTCTCTACTTACTATTCTTTGGTTCTGCTTTTCTGCTACGTTTTGTTGTTTCTTCATCCGCGAGACGCTCGCCAGCAATTCCCTCCTGCCGCTCTATCGTATCAATCATTAACTTTTCACATCTCTGTCATTGTTTGATTTTGTATTTCCAATTGCTATTCTTCTCAGCTCTTTCCTCGCAAGACTTCATATCAATTTCATAACACTTCTTGCTTTTTCCCCAATCTCCTTTAATTACTCCAACACCATTAGGATGAGGAAATTTAACACACTGGTGGAAAGTAGATGCTACACCTAATATTCCATGTAGCCAAGGTCGACCAATCAGTGCATTGTAAGGTGATTTAATGTCAACAACACATAACATGATCTTGGAAGTTATCCCTTTCAAGGGAATCCGCATCTCAATTTCCCATTTTGGTTTATTGGCAGTACCATTAAAACCATAGATTTTATATGTTGAGGGAATTAGATCTTCGTCTCTTCCACCCATTGTTTTATAGGTATGATAAAATAGTATGTCAACGGAGCTGCCTGTGTCTATTAGAACTCTATTGATAGCCCAAGAATCTTCATTTTCATCACCATTTTCTTCATCTTCTTCCTCCATTTGCTTTAGGTTTATCTCTAATCTTACTACCAATGGGTTATCATGCTGCTCACTAGGTTCTGGTACTTCTTGTGCACTAAAAGATATATTTATTATCTCTCTTCTATCTGTGTCTCTCGCGAAGACTCTGCTTAGAACATTATCATAGAAATCCTCTATTGTTCTATGTGAATGTATAATGGAATTACAAAACAAATTCTTTGCTTTAGCCCCAACTTCTATTACGAATGATTCGGCTCCTTTTACAGTATTTACCCTGCGAATTTCTGGTGAAGGAGGAAATCGCTGAGATTGTGGATGTCCTACTAAAAAGTGATTTAGCTTTCCTTGTTCAATCATCCTTAAAATTATTCTCTTTACATTCCTGTAGTCATTTACTGTGTGGCCATGAAAATGATGGTAAGGACAAAATTCTTGACTGCGATTATTAGGATGTGGTTCTTTTCCCATGTTCCATGGAGATGGTATATTTTCCATTAAAATTATAGCTTCCCAAATTTTTTCTATACTAGCATTGAGAGGAGGCATCTTAATTTCTTCCCATATGATCTTCTGATTCCCCTGACTTCTGAAATTGTTTTGCCTCTGTCCACCATAAGTTTCTTGCGGCTGATCAAGCCTTTGAATCTTATTATTTCCACCGCGATTGTAGTAATTCTTCTCCCTTTCATACTCTTCTTGATCTCTACTGCCCATATCTACCAATTTCTGCTGGTTATCAGTTTCTACTTTCTCTTGTTGCACTTGCGAGCTGCTCGCCACATTGTTTATCATTTTAGGAAGTAAACTCCAATTTGCTGCTCCGGAATTGGTGTTCGCAATGGGGTATGATTCCATCTCATTTTGTTTCTCCTCCAAAGCAATGTATTCTTCTTGTAGTTCTCGTAGTTCAGTCATAGTGATGGTATTCTTGACTCTGAAAATTTGTATGTATAGTAGATTGGTCGCGAACATTGCATTGATAAAATACAAGATAAGATATCTCTCATCAACTCTTCCTGCCATCTCACTGCACATTGTCTTCCATCTTATGGTTAAATGTTTCAGACTCTCGCCAACCCTCTATTTTAACCCAAACACATCTTCAATACCTGGTCGCGATGAATTGTTGCTAATGTAAGATCCTAGAAATGTAGCTTGTAGATGATCAAAAGAAGTTATGGTGTTTTTTGGCAATCCCTCGAACCATTTTAATGCCTCTCCAGTTAAGCTAGATGCAAAATATTTGCATAGTACATCATCATGGTTTTCCCATTGTAGCATACATCTAACATAAGCCTTGACGTGTTGAACATCACAAGTAGTCCCATCAAAGATGCTGGTTAATGCTGGTAAGTTGCATTTTGGAGGTATTCCTCTTAATTATATTTCTTGAGTAAATGGAGTTCTCGCAGCTTCTTCAATAGCTTCATCGAGCCGCCTTCTTCCTCCTTCTCTTCTATTGCTTATCATTCCTCGCATTTCTTCTAATTCTCTCAATATTTACTCATTCTCAGTTGAGTTTTGCTCCATTGGCCTTTTTAATGCAGTTTCCCTTCTTCTGTGCTCTTGCCTTTCTTGTCTTGCGATATTTTGTGTGTCTTCTTCTTCATTGTCTTCTCGTCTTTCCCTGCGATTTTCTATTTCACCCTCCTCTTGAAATCGCAGCTGTCTACTTTCTTCTCTGCGGATTTCTTCATTCCTCATCATTTCTCTTCGTTGACTATCTAATCTCCTCTGTATTCTATCATACTCCTCCTGAATATTATCATTGTAGCGATTTTGTGTACGTCTCCTTTCTCGATTTTCATGATTATTTTGTCGTACTGCCTCTCAGAATTCTTGTTCTTCTACTTCTGCCCTTAATCTTTCCCTCTCGCAAGCCAGGCGTGCTTGTTCGGTGTAATGTCTCTCAAATTCTTCTTTAATTCTTCTTTGATTCCTTTGATTCTCTCTCCCATGTAATATCCTCCTACCTTCTTCTGGATATTCTTCTTCATTTTGGTTGTTTCTTCCTCCTTGATTTCTATTGTTACGTCTATTATCCAATGCTTCGCCATGCGGATTATAGCGATCTCCAATTATTTCTTCTTCTCTATGACGTTGTTCTCCATTTAAATTTTGCACTTCTTCTCTAACATTTCTTATTGGGGAATTTTTCCTTGGTTCTTCTCTGAATGATCTTGAATTTGATCTAACAGTAATTCTTGACCTCCTTCTTTGTAACCTCAAATTCTCCATTCTTAGCTCATGATTTTGTCTTGTTAAATTCGTACGCTCTTCTGCCTCTAATATCCTTTCTTCCTGTATTCTTTGTCTCAAATCATCTACTATTTCATTTTCACGTCCTTCATGAATTAATCCTCCAACCATTTCTTGATTTCTTTCTTCTTCTTCTTCATTTCTTAATTGTCGATTTTCTGCTTCTTCCGTCGAATCTGAACTCCAAGTATGCACACTCACTCTATCATAATCCACATTCCTATCTCGTGTTTGTGTTTGTTGATTCGGATGTTGAGTTGAACTTTTTGCTTCATTTCTTATTCTATTTCTTCCTGATCTTATCCTTTAAGATTCTTCCAATTCACCTGTTCCCTCACCTGCAAGTCTTTTACTTCTCCTCACGGTTGTCGGTGGTTCTGATGTATTTCTTCTTCTTCTAGCCATTTCTTCAACTCTAACAATTTCTTCAAATCTTCAAGTTGTAATTAGAGATTTATTAGGTTGATTCTCCCTGTTTCTGGGCGCCAAAATGTAGTTGCAGGAATTCCTACACTACACCCCTGATAAGAATCTACATAAATTGAATTATGTTTGAGAATGAATTACGATAATTTTTTATTATTTTAACTTTTGATTTCTTTACAAAAGACATAAGAACTTAGAAGTACAAATTTCTTTCTAGAGTTTCTCTCTCCTCAAAATCTTATCAACTCTCCAAAAGACATATCCTTTTCTGAACCTAACGAACCCTTTATATAGGGTTTTACATAGTGGATGACAGCTAAGTTTTCCTTCTTTTCCGGATATACTTTGCGATCTTATCGCGATTGTTATAATATTCTCTCTCGCAAAATTGATAACCATCGCGGGATAAACATACTCTCTTTGTATTTCTTCTATCGTCAGCTTCTTCTGTGATGCTCGCGAAATGTCATTAAAGAATCTTCTATGACACTCGCAAAAGTGTTGTTAATATCGCAGAAATAGTGTTGTAGCGATATTCTGGTCCTACAGTACCGTTAGTCCTCTATGTTACAGTTTAATACAGTAAGTAAAATAAAACATGATTTAAAGAAATGGCAAAACCAAAACTAGGACTTGATTACTTTCCATCGCTACCTAATCATAATGTCAAAAACAAATCCAAGGAAATGTCAAAATAAAACCATTAAGGGCAGCAAAACATCGCATCTAAAGTATCACTTGAAGGGTTGGCGTATACATATGCTTGGCAGGTTTACAAACAACCTATTACAACTAAACTGATAGCTGCTATCTTTTTTATTTACATTTCTTTACATTATGGTGTCTACAATGATCATTTATGTGGGTCATAAAGAATAAATGTGGTGGTGATAGTTTCTAAGGTAATATTGGAAATGTTAATGGTGATCAGGAAAAAACAATATGCATGAAATGTTAAGACTCATAACGGATGAGCATCATGATCTCCAAATGAAAATTCATTACATTAGTGTTACTAAAATGTACTTTACTCATTTACACATGTATCATAGGAAATTACTTGGATCACCGCAAAATTTCGTAAGAATACTCCTTTCATGATAAAACTCCCTCTTCCTAACTTCAACTACCAAATAGACATCCTAATGTGAGACATATACTACACAACAGCGGGGGACAACAAAGAAATTGGCCCGACCGATAGCCACACAGGTACATTACAGATCAACATTAACAACATATCTAGGCATTGAAATAATAGATGGCCCTCATATAATCCATCTACAACACTCAACAGAATAAGAAGGTAGGATTTTAGCTCTAAAGTCAGCTAATTTGGAATCATCATGTAAGTAGGATGAAAATCATGACCACTAATTTGGATTATGTATATAAGTTGTGAGTTTTTCCGATGTACATCAAACAAGAAAGTATACATGTACAATCTGCTCAATTATCAACTAAATTAGCATGTATACTCAACATTGACAAAACAAAGTAAATTGTCTACATAACTAGTTTTGTGGTCATAACAAATTGAGCATCAAAACACATAAGTAAAAGGAAAATTTCAAGAGCACTACACCTGATAAGGAGTCTTCCTGGTACTGACAGCCTCATTCTAACGTTGATATCACCCAAATCTTGATTAGTTACAAGGACCTGAGATGGAGTCACATCTAACCTTTGGCGGCCAACACCAACAACAAAATCTCACAGAAATTGTTTGAAAGATTGATGCTTTTTTACATTTAAATACATGGGTTTTACCTAGAAATCATGAACCCAAAAAGAAGAATCAGACACACAATTATATTTTTCACCTCAATCAGTGCAAACAATAAATTGATTGTTCAAATAAGATGATGGACTGATTTCGTGAGCAATATAAACAATAATGAAACACCAACCACAGTAATCCCTTCTTTAGCCCTTAAAACCAAAAAATTGAAGATCAAAACAATGTCGTAGACATCAAAACTAGAGTGAAAGGATAAATTGTGTTGATTCTGAATGTGGGTTTCAAGAATTAGATGAGAATTAATGATCCAATCTTTTAAACAACAAACACAAACCCACTATCAAATTCAACAAAAAAAAATCAAATTTCAACATAGAAAATTCGACAAAATTAAGACAACTTACGGAGATCACAACTGTACAGAGAAGGTAAAAAGAGGAATTGAAAAATCTCTTGTTATATTCTCAGAGTAAGAACTGAAAAAAAATTAGTTGGAGTGGAAGCTATTACCGAGGAGAGAAAGAGAAAGGAGGAGGAAAAAGAGATGGGCATGATGAACGGGGAGAAGCATCTTCTCTAAGAAGTCGAAAGCCAAAAATCTCGGCTCCAAAAAAAAGATACCTTTCAACTTTTAAAAGTTGATTTATAATAGTCTTCCCACCCTAACTTTCGACTTATCAACTTACATAAGTTGAAAAGTAGCTTTTGTTTTCCTATCCAAACAGGCTATTATAGGTTATAGCTCATGACTTAAAAATTATATTGGGGATTTCCACATACTACTGAAGTATTTTAAAGTGAATAAGTTAAAAATTATAACATGTATCTATCGAAACTTTAATAGACTTTTATAAACTTAGAGACCTTAAAATGAAAGATTCAAATCAAAGTATATATATATATATTGATTTGGGCAATTCCCCTAGACAAGTAAATTTCAAAAACAATTACAATAAGTAATTTGAAGAAATCAAAGGATGAGTTCCATACAAATCCAAAACAAAATTGAGCATTAAACGATACTTTTCTACTACAAAGTCCACTAGTTAACAAATCTTATCCAAAGTGACTGAATCAAATAAGAGTAAGCATTAAATAATTTCTTTCCCAATCATTCATTAATCTTAAACGGCTGAATCATTGACTGATTTTAACAAAATTCAAAATGATGCCAACAACATTAGGTGATGACAAGAAATCAACTCAATTGAAGTATGTATCTTCATCTTACTGTATTTTTTGGTTATGGTTATTATGTGTAGACAAAGTTGATTTAGAGAAGAAATTTATGAAGATTAAACAACTTCGTTTTACTATTTATCCTATCATTCGTTTTAGAAGGGTTTGGTTCTATATTTAGGGTATATTACAGGGGTAGTCAATTGGGATTAGTAGAGACATTCAGAAACTTTTTATGCAAGAGATTTTGGGTTGGTCTCTGTGAGTTTAGAGATTTTGAGAGGCTCTCTGAATGATTTTTAAGGAATTATGGTGATTCATTGAGCCAATAAAACATATAAGAATTTCATCTTACACACATGATTATATTTATTTATTTAATAAAGAACGCGTGATTTGGGGATATTGATTACTTCCCCCGACCCATGAATCATGCTAAGGGGTGACCATTTGAAGGGAAAGTACTAAAATACCCTTTGGTTAATTAAAATTCTTTATGAAAAGATTGTTATACCCTTTCCGCTAAAACATAAATTCTAAAAACCAAATACATATCCCCCATTCTTCCAATCTGTTCCGGCACTTAGGGTTAGGTTTAGAAAAAAAAATTCTTCAATCTTGTTCTTCGTCGATTAATCGTCGATTCAAAAAAAATCGTCGATTAACCTACCCGAATCATAACAATGCCTCCACGAAAGAAACCAAAAGCCCCATCGAACTCAAAATCGATTAGTGAAGAGAGATTAAAATAAAGACTTGCTAAGATTGCTTAAGAGAAAGAAGAAAAAGAAGCAACGCTTTCGGACAATCAACAACTCCCAAAGATGGCTTCTGTGAGAAGATAAGTGATTTTAAACTCAGTTATGAGTGTTTGAATCGATTTGTAGCAATGGGTTTAGGTTAGAATCGCGAAACCTAAACGAAACAGTTGAGTTTCAGTAGATTCCAGCATTGAATTGTGTATGAATACTATGCCATTTTTGAGTTACGGCATTCCATCTAGGTTGAATTCAGTGCCGGTATTTAGTTACGTCTTAGATGTTATGATGAATGCAATGCCGGTTTCAAACCCTAAACTCAATGTTATGTACCGGCATAGAAATTGTGTTGAATACTATGCCGGTTTTGTGTTACGACATTCCTTTTTGATAATTCGAGTATGTTGGTAGTAAACTAAAACTTACAGGAACATTAAAGAAATTTTCCCCACTACCGACATTCCTTTTTGGTTGCATTGTATGTCGGTACTCAGTTACGACATGGAATTTATTTATTTTTATAGTGCTGGTAGTATTCTTTTGATATCCAGGAGAATTACATATGACTACCGGCATTATCGATAGTAAATGGTTACCGCCGGAACAATGTACCAGCATGAAATGTTAACTAAGTGTCTATGCCGGGAGATGAGTACCGGCGTGGTTTGTTTAAGTGTGACTATACCAGTACTGGTTCTAAATATGAGATGTCTTATATTCATTTCGTGTGCTTATGATATAGGTCAAAAGCCAAGGAAGCTAAGAAAAGAAAAGGTAAAAATGATGTGACTAAGAGAAGGAGGAAGGACGGTCTTGATACTCCTCATACTCTGCCTCCCCGAGGGAAAGATGAAGGTCGCAAAAAGTGTTTGGGGGCTGGTTCAAGAGGTATAACTTGGGAGAGTGGTTGTGATCGTAGTCGACTTGTAATCAGTGAACCTACTACACCAGTTGAGCACGATGAGCAAGATTAAGAGGAAAGTGAGGAGGAAGATAATGAGGTTCATCCAAGTCAATTTACAAGCCAAAGCGAAGTTGGTGGGACAAGTGAACAACCGACACAAGGCAAAGCCAAAGGCAAGGGCAAAGTAAAAGTTAAAGGTTCCCATCTTCCTCATGTTGATGACATGATTCCCGACCTTGATGGTGGTAGAATTTGGGGTGAGGCTCAAGATACGAGAATTCTATTTGGCTACAAGCACTCGTGGGCTCGTACTATCTATCAAACTTATATAGGAATTTTTTAATCTTGTGCATAAGTATTATTGTATTTTATGTAAAATATTTTAACCGTACTATCTCCTAATTGTAGGATCACAAGAAGGCTGTGAGTTTTTGCCGAAACCAAGCTGCGGACGATTGAGATTTGTCTTTGGAATGTGAAAAGGTCCAAACAATAGTAAGATATTCTTGTCTATATGCTTTGGTTGAAAATTATGTAAAGTGTGATGCTGTGAGAATCAATTGCTTCATCGAAAGGTATCATGGCGAAACTGATACCATGCACTTCCCGTTTGGGGAGATGACCTTGATCCCGGATGATGCTCTGAAAATTTTAGGCTTGAATGTTATCGAAAAATCAATAGTAGAAGGAGATCATTTTCCGGACCTAGAATGGTCGAAGTTGCACGCTTTGACTAGCAAGCTATTGGGTTGGGACTACAAAACTTCTGTGGAAAGCTTCTATGTATCTAAGGCAAGATGACGATGCTTAAGGAGAAGTTTGAAAAAACGCAGGAAAGAAGTTTGGAGGATGGATGGGACCCTGCACAGATTCATTATACATCCGCTGCGTACCTGTTATTCATCTTGGGCACTAAGGTATTCCCCGACACTAATGGAAACAGGGTTAGCGCAAGTCTCCTTCAATACTTGGATCCGTTGGAAGAGGTCTTTACCTATTCTTTGGGCACCGTGGTAATGGCACATTACGATACTTTTTTATTATTTTAACTTTTGATTTCTTTACAAAAGACATAAGAACTCAGAAGTACAAATTTCTTTCTAGAGTTTCTCTCTCCTCAAAATCTTATCAACTCTCCAAAAGACATATCCTTTTCTGAACCTAACGAACCCTTTATATAGGGTTTTACATAGTGGATGACAGCTAAGTTTTCCTTCTTTTCCGGATATACTTTGCGATCTTATCGCGATTGTTATAATATTCTCTCTCGCAAAATTGATAACCATCGCGGGATAAACATACTCTCTTTGTATTTCTTCTATCGTCAGCTTCTTCTGTGATGCTCGCGAAATGTCGTTAAAGAATCTTCTATGACACTCGCAAAAGTGTTGTTAATATCGCAGAAATAGTGTTGTAGCGATATTCTGGTCCTACAGTACCATTAGTCCTCTATGTTACAGTTTAATACAGTAAGTAAAATAAAACATGATTTAAAGAAATGGCAAAACCAAAACTAGGACTTGATTACTTTCCATCGCTACCTAATCATAATGTCAAAAACAAATCCAAGGAAATGTCAAAATAAAACCATTAAGGGCAGCAAAACATCGCATCTAAAGTATCACTTGAAGGGTTGGCGTATACATATGCTTTGGCGAGGTTTACAAACAACCTATTACAACTAAACTGATAGTTGCTATCTTTTTTATTTACATTTCTTTACATTATGGTGTCTACAATGATCATTTATGTGGGTCATAAAGAATAAATGTGGTGGTGATAGTTTCTAAGGTAATATTGGAAATGTTAATGGTGATCAGGAAAAAACAATATGCATGAAATGTTAAGACTCATAACGGATGAGCATCATGATCTCCAAATGAAAATTCATTACATTAGTGTTACTAAAATGTACTTTACTCATTTACACATGTATCATAGGAAATTACTTGGATCACCGCAAAATTTCGTAAGAATACTCCTTTCATGATAAAACTCCCTCTTCCTAACTTCAATTACCAAATAGACATCCTAATGTGAGACATATACTACACAACATCGGGGGACAACAAAGAAATTGTCCTGACCGATATCCACACAGGTACATTACAGATCAACATTAACAACATATCTAGGCATTGAAATAATAGATGGCCCTCATATAATCCATCTACAACACTCAACAGAATAAGAAGGTAGGATTTTAGCTCTAAAGTCAGCTAATTTGGAATCATCATGTAAGTAGGATGAAAATCATGACCACTAATTTGGATTATGTATATAAGTTGTGAGTTTTTCCGATGTACATCAAACAAGAAAGTATACATGTACAATCTGCTCAATTATCAACTAAATTAGCATGTATACTCAACATTGACAAAACAAAGTAAATTGTCTACATAACTAGTTTTGTGGTCATAACAAATTGAGCATCAAAACACATAAGTAAAAGGAAAATTTCAAGAGCACTACACCTGATAAGGAGTCTTCCTGGTACTGACAGCCTCATTCTAACGTTGATATCACCCAAATCTTGATTAGTTACAAGGACTTGAGATGGAGTCACATCTAACCTTTGGCGGCCAACACCAACAACAAAATCTCACAGAAATTGTTTGAAAGATTGATGCTTTTTTACATTTAAATACATGGGTTTTACCTAGAAATCATGAACCTGCAAAAGAACAGAATCAGACACACAATTATATTTTTCACCTCAATCAGTGCAAACAATAAATTGATTGTTCAAATAAGATGATGGACTGATTTCGTGAGCAATATAAACAATAATGAAACACCAACCACAGTAATCCCTTCTTTAGCCCTTAAAACCAAAAAATTGAAGATCAAAACAATGTCGTAGACATCAAAACTAGAGTGAAAGGATAAATTGTGTTGATTCTGAATGTGGGTTTCAAGAATTAGATGAGAATTAATGATCCAATCTTTTAAACAACAAACACAAACCCACTATCAAATTAAACAAAAAAAAAAATCAAATTTCAACATAGAAAATTCGACAAAATTAAGACAACTTACGGAGATCACAACTGTACAGAGAAGGTAAAAAGAGGAATTGAAAAATCTCTTGTTATATTCTCAGAGTAAGAACTGAAAAAAAATTAGTTGGAGTGGAAGCTATTACCGAGGAGAGAAAGAGAAAGGAGGAGGAAAAAGAGATGGGCATGATGAACGGGGAGAAGCATCTTCTCTAAGAAGTCGAAAGCCAAAAATCTCGGCTCCAAAAAAAAGATACCTTTCAACTTTTAAAAGTTGATTTATAATAGTCTTCCCACCCTAACTTTCGACTTATCAACTTACATAAGTTGAAAAGTAGCTTTTGTTTTCCTATCCAAACAGGCTATTATAGGTTATAGCTCATGACTTAAAAATTATATTGGGGATTTCCACATACTACTGAAGTATTTTAAAGTGAATAAGTTAAAAATTATAACATGTATCTATCGAAACTTTAATAGACTTTTATAAACTTAGAGACCTTAAAATGAAAGATTCAAATCAAAGTATATATATATATATATTGATTTGGGCAATTCCCCTAGACAAGTAAATTTCAAAAACAATTACAATAAGTAATTTGAAGAAATCAAAGGATGAGTTCCATACAAATCCAAAACAAAATTGAGCATTAAACGATACTTTTCTACTACAAAGTCCACTAGTTAACAAATCTTATCCAAAGTGACTGAATCAAATAAGAGTAAGCATTAAATAATTTCTTTCCCAATCATTCATTAATCTTAAACGGCTGAATCATTGACTGATTTTAACAAAATTCAAAATGATGCCAACAACATTAGGTGATGACAAGAAATCAACTCAATTGAAGTATGTATCTTCATCTTACTGTATTTTTTGGTTATGGTTATTATGTGTAGACAAAGTTGATTTAGAGAAGAAATTTATGAAGATTAAACAACTTCGTTTTACTATTTATCCTATCATTCGTTTTAGAAGGGTTTGGTTCTATATTTAGGGTATATTACAGGGGTAGTCAATTGGGATTAGTAGAGACATTCAGAGACTTTTTATGCAAGAGATTTTGGGTTGCTCTCTGTGAGTTTAGAGATTTTGAGAGGCTCTCTGAATGATTTTTAAGGAATTATGGTGATTCATTGAGCCAATAAAACATATAAGAATTTCATCTTACACACATGATTATATTTATTTATTTAATAAAGAATGCGTGATTGGGGGATATTGATTACTTCCCCCGACCCATGAATCATGCTAAGGGGTGACCATTTGAAGGGAAAGTACTAAAATACCCTTTGGTTAATTAAAATTCTTTATGAAAAGACTGTTATACCCTTTTCGCTAAAACATAAATTCTAAAAACCAAATACATATCCCCCATTCTTCCAATCTGTTCCGGCACTTAGGGTTAGGTTTAGAAAAAAAAATTCTTCAATCTTGTTCTTCGTCGATTAATCGTCGATTCAAAAAAAATCGTCGATTAACCTACCCGAATCATAACAATGCCTCCACGAAAGAAACCAAAAGCCCCATCGAACTCAAAATCGATTAGTGAAGAGAGATTAAAATAAAGACTTGCTAAGATTGCTTAAGAGAAAGAAGAAGAAGAAGTAACGCTTTCGGACAATCAACAACTCGCAAAGATGGCTTCTGTGAGAAGATAAGTGATTTTAAACTCAGTTATGAGTGTTTGAATCGATTTGTAGCAATGGGTTTAGGTTAGAATCGCGAAACCTAAACGAAACAGTTAAGTTTCATGAGATTCCAGCATTGAATTGTGTATGAATACTATGCCATTTTTGAGTTACGGCATTCCATCTAGGTTGAATTCAGTGCCGGTATTTAGTTACGTCTTAGATGTTATGATGAATGCAATGCCGGTTTCAAACCCTAAACTCAATGTTATGTACCGGCATAGAAATTGTGTTGAATACTATGCCGGTTTTGTGTTACGACATTCCTTTTTGATAATTAGAGTATGTTGGTAGTAAACTAAAACTTACAGGAACATTAAAGAAATTTTCCCCACTACCGACATTCCTTTTTGGTTGCATTGTATGTCGGTACTCGATTCTGACATGGAATTTATTTATTTTTATAGTCTTGGTAGTATTCTTTTGATATCCAGGAGAATTACATATGACTACCTTAGCATTATCGATAGTAAATGGTTACCGCTTGAACAATGTACCAGCATGAAATGTTAACTAAGTGTCTATGCCGGGAGATGAGTACCGGCGTGGTTTGTTTAAGTGTGACTATACCAGTACTGGTTCTAAATATGAGATGTCTTATATTCATTTCATGTGCTTATGATATAGGTCAAAAGCCAAGGAAGCTAAGAAAAGAAAAGGTAAAAATGATGTGACTAAGAGAAGGAGGAAGGACGGTCTTGATACTCCTCATACTCTGCCTCCCCGAGGGAAAGATGAAGGTCGCAAAAAAGTGTTGGGGGCTGGTTCAAGAGGTATAACTTGGGAGAGTGGTGGTGATCGTAGTCGACTTGTAATCAGTGAACCTACTACACCAGTTGAGCACGATGAGCAAGATTAAGAGGAAAGTGAGGAGGAAGATAATAAGGTTCATCCAAGTCAATTTACAAGCCAAAGCGAAGTTGGTGGGACAAGTGAACAACCGACATAAGGCAAAGCCAAAGGCAAGGGCAAAGTAACAGTTAAAGGTTCCCATCTTCCTCATGTTGATGACATGATTCCCGACCTTGATGGTGGTAGAATTTGGGGTGAGGCTCAAGATACGAGAATTCTATTTGGCTACAAGCACTCGTGGGCTCGAACTATCTATCAAACTTATATAGGAATTTTTTAATCTTGTGCATAAGTATTATTGTATTTTATGTAAAATATTTTAACCGTACTATCTCCTAATTGTAGGATCACAAGAAGGCTGTGAGTTTTTGCCGAAACCAAGCTGCGGAAGATTGAGATTTGTCTTTGGAATGTGAAAAGGTCCAAACAATAGTAAGATATTCTTGTTTATATGCTTTGGTTGAAAATTATGTAAAGTGTGATGCTGTGAGAATCAATTGCTTCATCGAAAGGTATCATGGAGAAACTGATACCATGCACTTCCCGTTTGGGGAGATGACCTTGATCCCGGATGATGCTCTGAAAATTTTAGGCTTGAATGTTATCGAAAAATCAATAGTAGAAGGAGATCATTTTCCGGACCTAGAATGGTCGAAGTTGCACGCTTTGACTAGCAAGCTATTGGGTTGGGACTACAAAACTTCTGTGGAAAGCTTCTATGTATCTAAGGCAAGATGACGCTGCTTAAGGAGAAGTTTGAAAAAACGCAGGAAAGAAGTTTGGAGGATGGATGGGACCTACATGATTCATTATACATCCGCGACCGTTATTCATCTTGGGCACTAAGGTATTCCCCGACACTAATGGAAATAGCGTTAGCGCAAGTCTCCTTCAATACTTGGATCCGTTGGAAGAGGTCTTTACCTATTCTTTGGGCACCGTGGTAATGGCACATTACGATACTTTTTTATTATTTTAACTTTTGATTTATTTACAAAAGACATAAGAACTCAGAAGTACAAATTTCTTTCTAGAGTTTCTCTCTCCTCAAAATCTTATCAACTCTCCAAAATACATATCCTTTTCTGAACCTAACGAACCCTTTATATAGGGTTTTACATAGTGGATGACAGCTAAGTTTTCCTTCTTTTCCGGATATACTTTGCGATCTTATCGCGATTGTTATAATATTCTCTCTCGCAAAATTGATAACCATCGCGGGATAAACATACTCTCTTTGTATTTCTTCTATCGTCAGCTTCTTCTGTGATGCTCGCGAAATGTCGTTAAAGAATCTTCTATGACACTCGCAAAAGTGTTGTTAATATCGCAGAAATAGTGTTGTAGCGATATTATGGTCCCTCTGACCGTTAGTCCTCTATGTTACAGTTTAATACAGTAAGTAAAATAAAACATGATTTAAATAAATGGCAAAACCAAAACTAGGACTTGATTACTTTCCATCGCTACCTAATCATAATGTCAAAAACAAATCCAAGGAAATGTCAAAATAAAACCATTAAGGGCAGCAAAACATCGATCTAAAGTATCACTTGAAGGGTTGGCGTATACATATGCTTGGCAGGTTTACAAACAACCTATTACAACTAAACGATAGCTGTTATCTTTTTATTTACATTTCTTTACATTATGGTGTCTACAATGATCATTTATGTGGGTCATAAAGAATAAATGTGGTGGTGATAGTTTCTAAGGTAATATTGGAAATGTTAATGGTGATCAGGAAAAAACAATATGCATGAAATGTTAAGACTCATAACGGATGAGCATCATGATCTCCAAATGAAAATTCATTACATTAGTGTTACTAAAATGTACTTTACTCATTTACACATGTATCATTGGAAATTACTTGGATCACCGCAAAATTTCGTAAGAATACTCCTTTCATGATAAAACTCCCTCTTCCTAACTTCAATTACCAAATAGACATCCTAATGTGAGACATATACTACACAACATCGGGGACAACAAAGAAATTGTCCTGACCGATAGCCACACATGTACATTACAGATCAACATTAACAACATATCTAGGCATTGAAATAATAGATGGCCCTCATATAATCCATCTACAACACTCAACAGAATAAGAAGGTAGGATTTTAGCTCTAAAGTCAGCTAATTTGGAATCATCATGTAAGTAGGATGAAAATCATGACCACTAATTTGGATTATGTATATAAGTTGTGAGTTTTTCCGATGTACATCAAACAAGAAAGTATACATGTACAATCTGCTCAATTATCAACTAAATTAGCATGTATACTCAACATTGACAAAACAAAGTAAATTGTCTACATAACTAGTTTTGTGGTCATAACAAATTGAGCATCAAAACACATAAGTAAAAGGAAAATTTCAAGAGCACTACACCTGATAAGGAGTCTTCCTGGTACTGACAGCCTCATTCTAACGTTGATATCACCCAAATCTTGATTAGTTACAAGGACTTGAGATGGAGTCACATCTAACCTTTGGCGGCCAACACCAACAACAAAATCTCACAGTAAATTGTTTGAAAGATTGATGCTTTTTTACATTTAAATACATGGGTTTTACCTAGAAATCATGAACCTGCAAAAGAACAGAATCAGACACACAATTATATTTTTCACCTCAATCAGTGCAAACAATAAATTGATTGTTCAAATAAGATGATGGACTGATTTCGTGAGCAATATAAACAATAATGAAACACCAACCACAGTAATCCCTTCTTTAGCCCTTAAAACCAAAAAATTGAAGATCAAAACAATGTCGTAGACATCAAAACTAGAGTGAAAGGATAAATTGTGTTGATTCTGAATGTGGGTTTCAAGAATTAGATGAGAATTAATGATCCAATCTTTTAAACAACAAACACAAACCCACTATCAAATTCAACAAAAAAAAAATCAAATTTCAACATAGAAAATTCGACAAAATTAAGACAACTTACGGAGATCACAACTGTACAGAGAAGGTAAAAAGAGGAATTGAAAAATCTCTTGTTATATTCTCAGAGTAAGAACTGAAAAAAAATTAGTTGGAGTGGAAGCTATTACCGAGGAGAGAAAGAGAAAGGATGAGGAAAAAAGAGATGGGCATGATGAACGGGGAGAAGCATCTTCTCTAAGAAGTCGAAAGCCAAAAATCTCGGCTCAAAAAAAAAAGATACCTTTCAACTTTTAAAAGTTGATTTATAATAGTCTTCCCACCATAACTTTCGACTTATCAACTTACATAAGTTGAAAAGTAGCTTTTGTTTTCCTATCCAAACAGGCTATTATAGGTTATAGCTCATGACTTAAAAATTATATTGGGGATTTCCACATACTACTGAAGTATTTTAAAGTGAATAAGTTAAAAATTATAACATGTATCTATCGAAACTTTAATAGACTTTTATAAACTTAGAGACCTTAAAATGAAAGATTCAAATCAAAGTATATATATATATATATATTGATTTGGGCAATTCCCCTAGACAAGTAAATTTTTAAAACAACTACAATAAGTAATTTGAAGAAATCAAAGCATGAGTTCCATACAAATCCAAAACAAAATTGAGCATTAAACGATACTTTTCTACTACAAAGTCCACTAGTTAACAAATCTTATCCAAAGTGACTGAATCAAATAAGAGTAAGCATTAAATAATTTCTTTCCCAATCATTCATTAATCTTAAACGGCTGAATCATTGACTGATTTTAACAAAATTCAAAATGATGCCAACAACATTAGGTGATGACAAGAAATCAATTCATTTGAAGTATGTATCTTCATCTTACTGTATTTTTTGGTTATGGTTATTATGTGTAGACAAAGTTGATTTAGAGAAGAAATTTATGAAGATTAAACAACTTCGTTTTACTATTTATCCTATCATTCGTTTTAGAAGGGTTTGGTTCTATATTTAGGGTATATTACAGGGGTAGTCAATTGGGATTAGTAGAGACATTCAGAGACTTTTTATGCAAGAGATTTTGGGTTGCTCTATGAGTTTAGAGATTTTGAGAGGCTCTCTGAATGATTTTTAAGGAATTATGGTGATTCATTGAGCCAATAAAACATATAAGAATTTCATCTTACACACATGATTATATTTATTTAATAAAGAACGCGTGATTGGGGGATATTGATTACTTCCCCCGACCCATGAATCATGCTAAGGGGTGACCATTTGAAGGGAAAGTACTAAAATACCCTTTGGTTAATTAAAATTCTTTATGAAAAGACTGTTATACCCTTTCCGCTAAAACATAAATTCTAAAACCAAATACATATCCCCCATTCTTCCAATCTGTCCAAGACTTAGGTTAGGTTTAGAAAAAATTCTTCAATCTTGTTCTTTTCGATTAATAAAAATGATTCAAAAAAATCGTCGATTAACCCACCGAATCATAACAATGCCTCCAAAGAAACCAAAAGCCCCATCGAACTCAAAATCGATTAGTGAAGAGAGATTAAAATAAAGACTTGCTAAGATTGCTTAAGAGAATTAAGAAGAAGAAGCAACGCTTTCGGACAATCAACAACTCGCAAAGATGGCTTCTGTGAGAAGATAAGTGATTTTAAACTCAGTTATGAGTGTTTGAATCGATTTGTAGCAATGGGTTTAGGTTAGAATCGCGAAACCTAAACGAAACAGTTGAGTTTCAGTAGATTCCAAAGATTGAATTGTGTATGAATACTATGCCATTTTTGAGTTACGGCATTCCATCTAGGTTGAATTCAAAGGTTTATTTAGTTACGTCTTAGATGTTATGATGAATGCAATGCCGGTTTCAAACCCTAAACTCAATGTTATGTTTCCAAGATAGAAATTGTGTTGAATACTATGCCTTTTTGTGTTACTTACATTCCTTTTTGATAATTCGAGTATGTTGGTAGTAAACTAAAACTTACAGAACATTAAAGAAATTTTCCCACTACCGACATTCCTTTTGCTGTATCAGACTCAGTTCTGACATGGAATTTATTTATTTTTATAGTGCTGGTAGTATTCTTTTGATATCCAGGAGAATTTATATGACTACTAGGCATTATCGATAGTAAATGGTTACCACCGCGGAACAATGTACCAAAGATGAAATGTTAACTAAGTGTCTATGTCGGAGATGAGTACCTGCGTGGTTTGTTTAAGTGTGACTATACCAAGATCGGGTTCTAAATATGAGATGTCTTATATTCATTTCGTGTGCTTATGATATAGGGTCAAAAAGCCAAGGAAGCTAAGAAAAGAAAAGGTAAAAATGATGTGACTAAGAGAAGGAGGAAGGACGGTCTTGATACTCCTCATAATCGCCTCCCCGAGGGAAAGATGAAGGTGCCAAAAAGTGTTTGGGGGCTGGTTCAAGAGGTATAACTTGGGAGAGTGGTGGTGATCGTAGTCGACTTGTAATCAGTGAACCTACTACACCGAGTTGAGCACGATGAGCAAGATTAAGAGGAAAGTGAGGAGGAAGATAATGAGGTTCATCCAAGTCAATTTACAAGCCAAAGCGAAGTTGGTGGGACAAGTGAACAACCGACACAAGGCAAAGCCAAAGGCAAGGGCAAAGTAAAAAAGTTAAAGGTTCCCATCTTCCTCATGTTGATGACATGATTCACCTTGATGGTGGTAGAATTTGGGGTGAGGCTCAAGATACGAGAATTTATTTGCTACAAGCACTGTGAGGCTCGTTTTATCTATCAAATTATATAGGAATTTTTTAATCTTGTGCATAAGTATTATTGTATTTATGTAAAATATTTTAACCGTACTATCTCCTAATTGTAGGATCACAAGAAGGATGTGAGTTTTTCCGAAACCAAGTCATGGACGATTGAGATTTGTCTTTGGAATGTGAAAACGTCCAAACAATAGTAAGATATTCTTGTCTATATGCTTTGGTTGAAAATTATAAAGTGTGATGATCTTTGTGAGAATCAATTGCTTCATCTAAAGGTATCATGGCGAAACTGATACCATGCACTTCCCGTTTGGGGAGATGACCTTGATCCCGGATGATGCTCTGGAAATTTTAGGCTTGAATGTTATCGAAAAATCAATAGTAGAAGGAGATCATTTTCCGGACCTAGAATGGTCGAAGTTGCACGCTTTGACTAGCAAGCTATTGGGTTGGGACTACAAAACTTCTGTGGAAAGCTTCTATGTATCTAAGGCAGATGACGCTGCTTAAGGAGAAGTTTGAAAAAACGCAGGAAAGAAGTTTGGAGGATGGATGGGACCCTCGGGACAGATTCATTATACATCCGC